>OY856409.1:656051590-656651590 GCA_963693085.1 Alisma plantago-aquatica
CACAACCTAGCATATCCATGGCCAGTTAGTAGCTTAGGTTAATTCATTAGACTCTAACTTGTTGTTTGGTTTGGATAATCTAAATGGAATCATAATGTTCACATGTCACCCCCAACTTAAGTGATAAGTTCATACCCCTAAACAGCCCACACATCTCTTTACTGCTTAAAACCCTAGTTTTGTGCTTGCTTAGCTTAATTAGTTCTTTTCTTGCTTAGTTATCTTGTTGCCTTGCTCTTTCCTTGTTTATGCTAGTTTAGTTCTTTAGTTGTTCTTTTGCTTCTCTATTGCTTGCCTTAGTGTAAATTGCCTTTTCCTACCTAGATTAATCCTTTCTTGCTTTCTTAGCCTTAATCTAGTCTGGGGTTAACGTAGGTTTCATTCTTGCCTTTAATTGCTTGCTTGTTTATCCTTAGTTTAACAATTAAAACAACCTTTAAACCCTTAACCCTAGTCTCCGCAGTAGGAACCTAGCCAAACTAACCTAGCTCTAGTGCCCCCTCTTTTCCCTGTGGATCGACCCTATACTTGCCACCTTCCTATACTACGACACGACCCCGTGCGCTTGCGGGTGTAGTGTTTTAGTAGACGTAGGTAGCTAGTTTAGGTTTATAAATTTTGAAAGCACAATCCCATCCACCATGCGCTCCGACCTCGTGGGGTGTAAAAACACCACTAGTAGAGACGCACCAAGCTTTCTGGTCACCACACACTCCTTGGTCATCTCCTCTAGGTCTATAGAGTGTCGACACTTTTGGGGTCATCCCTCTTCCCTTATGCATTCAGAGAGTGCCCTACTCATCTTCCCTTTGGGTCCCATGAGTTCATGAAGGTGATCAATCTCCTAACCCATGGCCCTCAGACAATGATAGCTGTTACCTCTCGACCCTATGGTCATGTGCAACTAGAGAATTAGGCAACTCCTACTTCCATCGGTCTTATCCCTACCTGACCCTAGGATAGACTTAGGATTCACTTATAGTACATGTTCAACTTAGAACCTTACCCAAGCCTTCATCATCTCTCTCTCTGCATTCATGGGATGACTTTCATCCTTTCATAGGGGTCATGGTGACCTGCCTACCTTGGTCATACCCCATACTGGTTACCTCCATGGTAAAACATCCACATGCACTTAGAGATGGATATCTATGGGTTTACAGGTTCCTTCTCATACCATGTACTTTTCACTTAGCTTCTCAGGATCTTATGAAACCTCTTTAGGTTACCTGAAACCAACAAAACTGGTATACACCCTACAAAAGAGTCCCTCTCCCAAGGTCAGAGGAAACTACAACTCTTGACCACATGGTCACAAACATCCTTAGGTCTAGGGTTTACATCCATATGCTTAACCCTAGTAAGCTATTAAGGCACAAGCAGACCTCTAAACCAGGCTAGGTCATTTGGGTTCTCATTCTTCAACATTAGATCAAGGTCATACATTCCCATGTCATCAACTTAGGTGGGAGGGGTTTTCCAAACATACCTTAAACGTAAGGGGTTTTCCTTTCCTCTGAACATAAGGAGTACCATGCTCGCATCTATAGAAACTCAACTCTCATCATGCGCATTTGGTACACCACTTCCCCTATTAGGCCTAGGAACCCTAGGTTAACTTTTGGGTGTCCAACTGCATGCTCAACCTCTTATCCACAAACCAAATGTGTATCAGGTCATCCTTTTTCCTCGATTGACACTTTAACGCTGAGTCTTCCTTGAGGACAAACAATAAGGTACAAGGCCTCTTAACCTGTTACTAAACCTCTCTAGGGTATACAAAACTTTTTCTTCCTTTCTCAGAAGGTAAACACTTATACCCAAGGCACATAGCTGCCAAAAGCCTCATCCTCTCTCTAGGGTTTGGTTCTTCTAAAGGTAACCAAGATATCATCAGCCTCCATGGATCAAGCATAAGGCAACCACTATCATCCACTTAGGTCGCATCTTCCTCAACTCCCTACTTCTCCTCATATCTCAGAGTCTAGGATTCCAACCTTCTTGCTTGGTTCCTGCTCTCTCTTTCTAGAGATAACCCTTCAACCAACCTCACCATTAGAGGTCCTCTCTTCGTGAAGGGTCAACCTCAACAGCATGCCCCTACTTGTATGAAGCCTATGTTCAGCTCATGTTCGCTCAAGGTTATCCACAGCTCCTTAGGCTTATCACATAATCTATCCATCAAACTCTCCCGGACAGGGTTTCAACCTATTGCTTGCACTACTGATACATTTTGGGTGTCTACTATGCACATATAAGCTCATGGGGTTTCCATAGGTTCTTCTTTAACCTCATCAATGAAGGAGCTATCCTTCACATGCATGACCCTTCCCAGGGTTGGGACGCCAGAGGTACTAGGTCATCCAACCTCTCATGGCTCATACGTCATCCAAGGCATGTCCATCCAAACACCTGGTCTAACTCATCATGCCATCTCTCTCTCTAACCTTCACTTAGGGTTAGGGTTCCTCAGGGGATGTGCCATGTCTCTGCTTGTAATGGAGATTTCTATCTCCAAGACTAACTCTCTTTATTTATCCTCCTGACAAGAAGGTCTAACCTCAGGTCTCTTCTGAGGGCATGCCAACTTATGCCATACGACCTATGCATGTATCTATCCCTTTACACTTAACCTATTAAGCTTATATCCATGCCATCTTATTTACATGCTTTTCATTAATTTGGTGGAGGATTGTTTAAACCTTATTAACCTTACCCATACCTTAAGAGGGTGAGGAGAAGAGAGAAAACCCTAATCCTTAAGGTCCTTAATAGAACTTGTGATGAGAAGGGATGAATAAGATGAGAAAGTCCTAAAGGTATCTTATTTCGATTCATACCCTAAGACTTTGGCCAGGCAGTCACACGGATCCAGGAATCCTCGTATTCTGACTAGCGGTGTGGAGGAAAATATTGCCAGCCCCTGGTCATGATCCTTTTCTAGACACCTCCATCTTTCATATAATCCTCTAATAACTCCCTTGGGTTCTATGGAGTTTGTAAAATTTAATAATTATTAATGGTTAAGTGAGGAACCTACACTCTGATACCAAATGTTATGACCCCACCTCTCGATAACCCCCAATTAAGGGAGACCGAGAGGTCGAAGCTGCACCCATAACTTCCAGATCAAAGGTTCGGCAATTAACCAAGAATAATTATCAAATTTTAACAGACTAAACGGGAAAACTGTAAGAAAATAAACTTTTGCATACCTTTTTGAAAACTTGGATCTCTAAACTTCTATCCACTTATGGATTCTATTCTAACTAATACTCCTTGTATTTTACTTCATGTATTTCACAATATGACGATTTACTGTTTGTCCTTTTGGCGTGTACCTAAAACGCCGACAAACAAAACATTGGTCAGCCGAAGCTGGTATGTGGGGGAAACAATAATCATGTAAATATGTAAACAATGTAATCATGCAATTAATCATTTAACAACCAAGATTACGTTTTAAGCCATACTACTCAATCCTTACCTATCCCCCAACTCAGTGTTGTCCCTGCAGTGGACTTGCATACTAACTCTCTTTAGGTAGATTCTTACCCCCATGGTCCTACCATACAGGTAGCCAATACATAGGGTAATAGAGTCACATGGCACTACCCGAAGGTAGCCCAATATCTAACTCAATGTGACTTGATGGACCTACCCCATTGGTAGCCATGTACTAAGTCATCCAATGACCTGATGAACCTACCCCATAGGTAGCCATGTACTAGGTCAACTATTAAACCACAGAGGGGACCAGGATCTGAGCTAGTAAGAACATATCTTATGTGATAGTCATATCCACATTATAGTTTGCATGAATTAAAATCATCCAACAATTAATTCATGACATCGATGAAAACTTCGGTAAACCTCAAAAAAATAATTCGAGATATTCATAAGCGTAACCACATACCTGATTTGATGATTTCACAAGCATTAAGAAAATCCAACCAAGAACGCAATTCAAGCAAGCAATTCAATAATCATATAATTCCTAAAAAGAATATGTACTCTATTTATTACACACTTTATCAAGAATCTACTTTATTGACTTGGATTCACTTTCTAGGGTTTCTATATCCATTTTAGGGTTTTGTTTTGTAATTAGGGTTTCCCTTCATCTTTTACCATATTAAACCCTAATTTTATGCCATTACTCATAAACCCTAATTATCTCATCTATTCTTCAATATTAAGGTTATCTTAACAACATATAACCCTATTTTAATATTACAGGCATATTAATCATCAATTAATTTCATTAAGCTTCTTTTACAATAAATCTACTATTTTTATCCTTTTAATCCATGACAAGATCATTATGTGCATCTATCATCAATTCAAAGTTCATTATGTTTAATCACATATGAACTCGATTTGCCATCATTTAACAACGCATTTTCACCTTTTATTCATGAGAAAACCCTAATTACTACATTTAGGGTTTTTATCCATAATTAAGAACTTTAATGCTCAAAATAGATTAGAACCATCATATAACAACATTTTTCAAATTAAATATGATCTTATCCTCTTTGACCCTAAATTAGGGTTTCTAAGTACTTAATCATTCTCATATGGGGTAAAAACCCTAAATCATGAAATCTTACATCTAGATCAGGTTTGAATCTAACATTATCATTCAACAGGTTATTGATACTTTAATAAACCCATTAAGCATACTAGATTCCACCTTTAATCACAAATAGGGTGTTTAACTTAAGTTTAATGCACTTTTCATCAACTTATTGTACTTTTGCAATTAGTAAAGGAATCAATATTTAATATCATTTTTATTGGATTCCTATCGTTCTCTTAATCAAAATACATACATTATTTATATTTATCTGAGCTACAGTTTAAGAGATATGATTTTTGCAAAGTTACTTACCACAGCCGATGAGATTGTGCCATGTCACCAACTCCCATGCAAAGAGCTCGCTTTGGAAATATAACGAAAGGACCGTCCTGACATTGGTTAAGTTGTTCCCTCTTTTAGCCCGCGAAGGGCAAACTCATCCAATGGCAACTCCTTCTTCTTCCTTGCATTTTCCCAGCAGTGGCCGCTAGGTCAGGGTTGAGTGCTGCCCACCTTCTTCTTCTTGGATCCCGTTGGCCATCAGGGATGGCTTGCCTACCACTGTCGTGCCTTGGCACACGCATGGCACCCCCTAGTTGCGACCACCTTGGTCCTCCTTGGGTGAGAAAGAGGTCGCCACTGTTGCTGTGTTTGTAGCTATTTGCAGCCCCATGGCACGATGATACGGACATGGGGTTAGTTACCAATCAACTGGGGTTGTTGTTGGAGTGCCCTGCTTCCATCAAGACCTTGACACCGCTCCTTGGTGTCCTCAGGACAGGTCTACACCCTCGACTAGGGTTTACATGTAAGGAAGAAGGTGAAGAGCATGGGATCTTTCTCGCTCTCTCTTGGACTCGAACTAGGGCTTTACCCCTTTATATAGGGTGAGAAACCACACCCTAAGACGTCCACATATGGGTCAACAAGTTCTATTCCCAATAGAAATCAAATTCCTTCATGGAGAAGGAATTGTTCTCTCTCTCTTATTTACCTTCTTGATATTCCTTATTGCATGGATAATTAGAAATACGAAAATCCATTTTCTTATTCTCTTTAATCTTGCTTTTTAAACCATTGGCACGAATTTCTATATTTCCTTAAGTAGAAAATACTTTCTTCTTAACAATACCACATACTTCATTAGTTAAGTATCCCCATTATCCTTTTATTTTGTAATTTTGGTATTCTCTCTTTCTTTCTTCTTTGTTGGGACTCCTTGGATCCCAAGGAACTCTATTATTTCGAAATCCTTTTTATTGGATACTCATTATCCTTCTAGATGCATCTAAATGCATTATTCTTTATTATTTTTCATTATCTTATTTATTTCTTATCAAAATAGATCCTTTTGAGGATTTCTCTTTATTTCTCTTTTATTTTCCTCATTGGTATTCCTTTTATCATTAGGAATCCTTAGGATACGAAATTCTACTAAGGATACTCAATTGTACCTCTTTTTACTTATTTTCCACATTTTACCATTATTTTCAATTTCTTTCTTAATAAAGAAATATTTTATTGATCTTTTCTTTTCTTATTGCACTCTTTATGCGACTTTGGACTCCTTGGAACCCAATGAACCCAAGAGGCACAAAATCCCTCTTTGGATTTGCCTTCTAGAGGTTTCCACATTTTTCTTTTCTCAAATATTCAATTTGTTCATTCACTAATTGAATTTTCTTCTTATTTGGGCCCAATAGCCAATAAAGCCCACAACACAAACATAAAGGCTATTGTAAACAAAATCCATTTATTCCAAATACATTATATCATTATTTGTTTAAATATCTTAATATGAGATTACATTTCTCAACAAATAAACCCAAAAATTGGGTTGTAACAGTAGCCTCCACATCTTCCATGGCTCTCTCGATTTCAATATCGAAGGGAGGTCCGAAGTCAAGGCTCCTAGATCTTCACATAGTATATAGATGTATGAAAAGAGAAAGGATGATTGTGAGATATGTGCTTGGTTCTACAAGATTTTCAATATTATCAAGAGGAATAAATAAAAAAGAAAAACCCTAATTACACTTATACTTCTTAAAATATTTACTACCTTTGTCCACGAAAACAATACCAATTTTGATGGGGCTCCAAATGTTGCACCAATAAAGTACTAAAAGCCTAGGTTTATCAAAAGCAGTGCACTAATTTCCCACTCCATACGAGCAAAAGACTTATTGCAGTATACTTAAGGATCGAACCCAAATGACAACATTTTTAAGTAGTTAAATATGATTCAGGAGTAAAAGAGTAATATTATCACCAGGTAGTTGAAAAGATTGATTAAACTAAATTGTTGCTAAAAGTAACAAAGATTAAAGAGGTAAATAACATGTAATAAAGAGCACCAGTGTATGGGGTTTTGCTACCTAGGGTTTCTTAATTATCCTAACAAGATCTAACTCTCCAATAGTCATTGCTAAATCGAGGCTTAGCTATTGCACCCTCACAGGATACAATTTGACTTCTAGTACAGACTCCCTTGGAACTGACCATCCTTGGTACCCAGTTCATTGCATACACTACCGAACTCCTTTACTTACAACGTACTATCCTCAACATGAAGCAGATCAAAGTCCAAACATCCCATTTTCCATTATTGATAGATCAGGGGGTAATAAGATTGTTCTATTATTATAATCACGCTCACATCAACATGTATATCCATGATTATAACTAATATGCAAAACAAGCCATCAATTGCAAAGCAAGGCATCGAGAAGAATGATACTTTATCTAGCAACTATATTATCCAGTTTAAATACAAGCTAAGATAAAATATGGGCGATCGGGGCTAGTCCCCATGCCCTAGCACTAGGCGTCTACTCACTCATGGTGAGGGACACCAACATAGAGATAGTAGGAACGATGGAGATGGACATGACGCCAGATGCAGGAAGACCAATCTCTCTGCTGTGGCCATTGGCTCATAACTCCCTACTAGGGTTTGTGCTGCTAAAATATGGCTTCTTGTGATGATCTACTTGCGAAAATGAGATCAACGAATGCGGAAGCGATTAATTAGCAGCGGAATTACTAAAAATCACTAAAAGTTAAAACTTTTTGTAAAGAGTTCCACAAACAGTAAAACTCTTTCATAAAGAAACAAGGTAATTTACTTACAAATTGATCCATCATTACATCTCTATAATATCACATCTCGAGAGTCATAACACTGACTACCTTGTTGAACTATACATGAGCAGTATACAAAATCTCGAGGCATTATGCCAAAAATCTCAGATCTATATTAAACATCTACAGACTCCTAGGACCTGAGAGTACAGAGACGACACATAGGACTTTCCATCCAAAAGACTTGACAGACAGTGTCTCCACCTGAGGATCACTGCTATCCCTTATGTTGTTGTTGCTGCTGCTGATCACCCACTGAAGGGTTCCTTCGTCCTCGGCGTCTACCTACAAAGTTGAATCCCACGGGGGTGAGGAAATTGAATAATTGTCCCATCGAGAGTTATAACTCTTCGCCAGAAGCATTGTTATTGCAAATAAATGAATACCACTGAGCATTATAATCATAAATATTCAACAGTAGGTAAAACATTGAATAAGCTAAGTAAAGCAACATTCTTTAAGCAATCATTTCAATTATAACTTGATTGAGTAACAAGTCATTGACTCAGTAAGGAATACGAAGAACATGTATATTACTGGTCCAATTAGGACTAAATAAAAAATGCATCATCTATCATTGTTCCTCGTAGTTCAACCTAAGCAAATATGCTACACGGCTGATTACATTTTACAAACATACTTATGCCCTGAGGAGATGAGGTATACCGCTCATACTCCAACCGACCATTACGAAATCGCAATCGGTACCATACATAGGTCATCAGAAGAGCCAGATTTCTATGACCTCATCTTCCTCAATCAGTGTGAGGATCATCATGCAGGACATCTTGTATCTCTGCTATAATAGCTTTCTAAGGTATTCTGGCAACTTCGCTATTAGAGTTATAGTGGCGTGTTGTACTCTCTTCACCATCGAGGGATTTTTTGTTTATCTCTCATCGATGCAGCATTAACAACATCATTGGGAGATTAGTGATACATCATCCCAACATAAACATATAATGAAGGATTGAGATATTTGATGTTTATCTCACATCAATTCCTCCATTAGGACGTAAGGATATTCACGTCCATAACCCCCACATACTCAAAAGTATGCTCTCCAGGAGTTCCCTTAAGAAAACATATTTCACCATCATTTAACTTCTGACAATGATGGATCTATGCTCAGGGCTCTACATGATATCATTATACTTGATTATTTAAGTACATTATGGCATTCTTCTAGCATCAGACATGTTTTTCAAACATAAACCATTAAAACAATTTCTATAAAGAAAGAGTACTAATTGTATCAAGTTCATTTCACATTGAGTTAACATTGGGATATCAATCCCTAATCATCTTATCATTATAATTCAAAAATATGGGTATTCAAACCCTTAGATCATCAAAACATTTGTTACCAAGTAACATATTACTATCAAGTCATTTAACAGTGTGAGCATGATAGTGGCAATGTAGATATTTCTCATGGCTCATTCAGCCTATCAATCTCATATGTTACCTCTTACTAGGCAACATAGCATATCATTACTTTCAAAGCTTATAAAGTGCTTTCAATAAATATGGCATCATAACCCTTACCTGGATATGCTCACTTCTTTATAAAGGCCTGCATGACTAACACAATCGATAACATGCACATTATATCCATATCAGTATAATACAATTATTTCCAGATCAAGTATAGAACACCACGGCTGTGCTACCTTGCACGGTCGTTCTATAGAAGATCACCACGACCGTTTTACATCACCACGGCTGGTTTATAGGGTTAGGGTTTCCTATTCAATTGAATTAGGATTATCCAACCCCTTAAGCTTATAAAGGCATAGTGATTCCTCCTTTCATAATTCAATCATAGAGTTTCATGCTTAAAAGCATAACCCAGAATTTAGGGTTTACTGTTCACATCATCAAATTTCTCTAGATTAGGGTTTACTATTCACATTACATTACATTATAATGAATTAAGATCATACCATCATCATGTATGAGAATTTCTTCCATTAATGCCCTCAAATTAGGGTTATGATTCATTAACCATCACAATTAGGGTTTCATGATCTCACTAACATGGATCATACCCTAATTAGATATTCATTTAATTTGAGAATCAATTACTTGATTAACATTCATATAAGAAGTCTTCTTTCTCATCTTTCTATAAGTTGATGTTTGCATCACCCCTAATTAGGCTAAGTCAATTCAATATTGACATCATGGGTTATGTCATTACTATTGTAATCATTAAATCTTACTCATTCAAAGAGTACTAACCACTCTATCCCATCAAAGGTACCTTTATTATAATCACCATTGATCACAACATGCATTAATTAACTAATTATTTGGTCCCTTAATCACTTTAGGTATCTATGAGGTTTAGGTTAATCAACCACCAAACCATCTTGACCTCTAAGGCATCAAACGATTTTGACCTTTTTAGACCTCAAACAATCTTGCACACTAAACCCCCAAACGGTCTTGGACAGACCTTGAAACCGTTTGGTGGTGAAGACCATTTGGTCTTGTTGACTTTTGAAACTGTTTGGTAAAGTGCACACTCAAGACCGTTTGCCCAAGATGGGGTGAAGACCGTTTGGTCAAGTTTGACTTTGAAACCGCATGGACATAACCGATCTTGAAACCGCATGAGACTAAACGGTTTGGGATCATTTCATCCCAAATGGGCTTGAGACCGTTTGGGCTCAAACGGTCTTGAGACCGTTTGGTCCAAACCACCTCAAAACCCCAAGGACCAAAAAGTGTCTCAACCACTTCAATTGAGTTAGGGTTTTGATGTTGAACCCCTCAATCAATCATGCACTTGTTAGCCACTCATCAATTGAGTCAATTAGGTCAACCCTTAACTGATTTAAAACTCAATTGACCATCAATTAGGGCTTGGATCAATTGAATTAGGGCTTGGAATCGATTACTCTTCAACATGTTTCAATTGTGAGTCTAATTGATTTGAAATCATTGAACCATCACTAAATTTGGTCATGACCTAACTCCAAATGGTCTTGGGATCATTTGGATGACCTCCAAACGGTCTTGAGACCATTTTCCCATTATTTTATCAAAAACCAAGTCATTCAATTAAGGTTTGATCCCTAGGTTTGGTCACCAAATCAGCAATCGATTATTCATCAATTTGATATCATTGGACCCTCATTTGGTCAACCCTACTTAACCCTAGACCTCCAAATGGTCTTGGGTGATCACCAAACGGTCTTGAGACCGTTTGGGTGATCTCCAAATGGTTTTGAAACCGTTTGGGCCACTCAACCCAAACTTCAACTTAATTCAACTATTGAAATCAGCAATTGACCCGAGTAGGGTTTTGATTATTGATGGGCCTCCAATTGGTGATTCACTTGGAATTACTTGATGATTTTTGGTAGGTAATTAGTATACATTATTCTCAACATTCATCCAAATGGTCAACACCAGGTCAATGCATCCAAATGGTCTTGGACCATTTTCTTCTCTGCGGTTTGGTTGAAACCGTTTGCATTCAAACGGTTTGAAACCGTTTGCATTCAAACGGTTTGAAACCGTTTGCTCCAAACAGTTTGGCAAACCGTTTGAGCAAAGTTGGGAGACCGTTTGCTAAAGTAAAACTTGGATAAACATAGAGATTAACGTCACCTTTGTCTACCTCAAGATACATATATGTATATATGGGTTTTTAAGGTAATTTGATAAAAGAGAGTTATCTTCTTTTATTTTCCAACTAAATTCACCAAAACTTGCTCCATACTTTGGATACATAGCCACCTTTTAATCTCATACAAAAACGCCTCCATTATCCAAGGTTTAAAGGAAAAGAGACCAAACATCTTAATAAGTTATATATATTAAAGGGTCATTTGCTTAAATCTTGATTATTTTAATATCAAGATTATCTTTCTCACTTGATCATTCAATTGAGGCTCCCCTCTCATTTTATTTGCTCAACTTTATGCCAAGAAACATGATAGATCCTCTATAGGGTATATCTTACATGTTGGACCCTAGGTTTTGGGTAAATTGCACTTTACACCAAAACTAGGTTTTAAAACACAAGGATTGCTCTACAAGCTATAACTTGGTGCTCAAGCTTGTGGAATCCATACCACTACATAATATTCATTTTTATGATGTCCCAACATCATAGGAACATCTTATCATGTGCAATTTGCAAATAAACCCCTCTACTTGGGTAATTTGCACTTTAGTCCATTATTAACAAAACAATGTTTCAACATGATTCAAAAAGGATACAAAAAGAAATATAAGTTCCTCAAAAACTTTAATTACATTTCAAAAGATAACCACTAGCATATAGTCACATATTTAAGCAAAACACCTAGGGTTAGTTCATAACCCAGGCCAAGGATGTTATAAATTATCCACCCCTTACAAGGATTTCGTCCCTGAAATCATTACAAAAGCATATTAAGAGAAAATAGTAGGGTATTTCCTTCTCATCTCTTCCTCTAGTTCCCACGTGGATTCTTCAACACCACAGTGATTCCAGAGGACTTTCACAAGACTTATGTCTTTCTTTTTCAACTTTTTAGTTCTCTTGTTAAGGATCAACACAGGTCCTTCTATATAAGACATATCCTCATTCAACTCTACTTCCATAGGTTGTAGAACTGATTCTGTATCAGGATGACATTTCCTTAACACGGAAATGTAGAACATTGGGTGTAACTTTTGTAGCTCTGGTGGTAACTCTAGCTTATAAGCTACCTTTCCAATTCATTCAATGATTGGATAAGGCCCCATAAACCTAGGAGCTAACTTTCCTTTTCTTCCAAATCTAAGAACTCCTTTCCAAGGTGAGACCTTGAGGTACACTCTGTCTCCAACCTGGAATTCTAAAGGTCTACGACGCTTATTAGCGTAATATTTCTACATATCCTGTACAGTCTTTAACTGTTGATGTATTATCTTAATCTTCTCAGTAGTCCGATGCACAAGATCAGGACCTAAAAGTTGATATTCACCAGTTTCATACCAACATAAGGGAGATCTACAACGTCTACCATACAAAGCTTCATAAGGTGCCATATCAATGCTATGTTGATAGCTATTATTGTAGGCAAACTCTATCAAGCTTAGATGTAGATCCCAACTTCCTGTAAACTGAAGGACACATGCTCTAAGCAAGTCCTCCAAAGTTTGTATAGTCCTTTCTGACTGTCCATCAGTCTAAGGATGAAAGGATGTACTAAACCTTAACTGTGTGCCTAAAGCTTTATGAAGTCGCTCCCAAAAATGATTTGTAAACTGGGGACCTCTATCAGAAACAATGGTAACTGGGAGTCCATGCAGTCATACTATCTCATCTAGGTATAACTGTGCCAGCTTCTCAGCAGAATAGGTTGTTTTGACAGGTAAGAAATGTGTTGTCTTTGTCAACCTATCAACTATTACCCAGATGGAATCATGACCTTTGGTTGTTTTAGGTAAACTAACCACAAAATCGATGGTCACATGATCCCACTTCCATTGTGGTATGGGTAAAGGTTGCATTGTTCTTGTAGGCTTCTGGTGTTCAGCTTTAACTTGCTGACACACAGGTTACCGCATAACAAACTTAGCAACGTTCTTCTTCATTCTAGGCCACCAATACATATCTTTCAAGTTACGATACATCTTGGTGCTTCCTGGATGCATAGCATACATTGAAGAATGAGCTTCTTCTAGGACTAACTTTCTCAAGTTATCCACATCCGGTACTATCATTCTGCCATGATAAAAACTACCTAATCATCTGAGTCATGGAAACCATCTCATTTCTCATTACCGTACTCTGATCTAGTTTGTTGAACTACAACATCAGCTTGTTGTGCTTCCTTAATCTGCTGTCTCAGAGTAGGTTTTATGTGCATCTGAGCTAACAACCAGGATAACATTAATACTTCTAACTGTACATTGTCTTGCCTTAAGGAGATAAGCATATCCCTTCTAAAGCATACCAAAGAATTCAGCTGTGTCTATCTAAGGCTGGTGTTGTTGATTTCCTACTCAAAGCATCAACAACTACATTGGCCTTCCCTGGATGATAATCAATTGTACAATCATAGCCCTTGATTAACTCCATCTAGTGGTGTTGCCTCATGTTAAGCTCATGCTGAGAAAAGATATACTTAAGGTTCTTATGGTCTGTGAAAATCTGGAATGTCTCTCCATAAAGATAATGTCTCCAGATCTTCGAGGCATGAACTACAATAGCTAGTTCTAGATCGTGTGTCGGATAATTCTCCTCGTGTTTCTTAAGCTGTCGAGAAGCAAAAGAAATCACTTGTTTATCCTGTATCAACACACATCCTAGTCCATTCTTAGAGGCATCACAGAAAACTATATATCCTTTTCCTTGTTCAGGTAACACCAATACAGGTGCACTTGTCAACCTCTCCTTCAACAGCTAAAAAGATTGTTGACACTTATCACTCCAGGTAAAAGGAACATCCTTCCTGGTCAACTTAGTCAAGGGTAAAGCCATGGAACTAAAGTTCTTAATGAACCTCCTGTAATAGCCTGTCAACCCTAAGAAACTTTGAATCTCTGTTGGCATCTTCGGCTATTCCCATTGCAGGATGGATTCTACCTTTTTAGCGTCAACACGTATACTTGAAGCAGATATTACGTGTCCAAGAAAATATACTTCTGGTAACCAGAACTCACACTTGCTAAACTTAGCATATAACTTATGTTCTCTTAGCAAAGTTAGAGCCTGTCTAAGATGTTGTTCGTGTTGCTGAGCATTTTTACTATAGATCAAGATGTCATCTATGAAGACAACAACACACTGATCTAGAAAAGGTCGGAAGATTCTATTCATGAGTTCCATAAATGCAGCCGGTGCATTAGTTAGTCCAAACGACATAACTATGAACTCATAGTGACCATACCTTGTCCTGAAGGCAGACTTGGGTATGTCACCATCCTTAATACGCAGCTGATGATATCCCGACCTCAAATCTATTTTTGAGAAGACGGTTGCACCACGCAACTGGTCAAAGAGATCATCAATCCTAGGCAAAGGATACTTATTCTTTATTGTTACTTTATTTAATTGTCTATAATCAATGCACAACCGCATTGACCCATCATTCTTTTTAACAAAGAGGACCGTAGAACCCCTAGGCGAAGTACTTGGTCGGATGAAACCCTTCTCAAGCAACTCTTGCAGTTGTTTCTTGAGTTCTGCCATCTCAGCAGGTGCCATCCTATACGGCGTTTGTGCTATAGGTTGCGTGTCTGGGATTAAATTAATCTCAAAATCAATCTCCTGGGGGGGTGGTACACCTGGCAGTTCTTCATGAAATACATCTTCAAATTCCCTGACTATCGGAACTTCAGCAGGATTAGGACTCTCCATGGTAGTATCTACCACATGGGACAAGAATGCATAACATCCCTGCCTCATCAACTTCTCAGAAACCATAGATGACACAAGACAGGTCGGTAGAATCTTTCTATCTCCTTGAAAGATCCAAGTGTCACTTTCATCAGTGAACACAGCTTGCTTGGACTCACAATCCAAGACAACCTTATACCTTTCTAAGGTATCCATCCCAAGGATTACATCGAATCCATGCATCTCAAGTGGTATAAGATCCACTTGAATGCGATGATCAGAAAAGAAGAGGATGCATGGAGAACATATCTCCTACAACACAGCAGATCCCATCAATGGGGTTTCTAGCAACAAACTATCTGCTCTATGACTTGTAGTTAGGTTGTAGTCAAGAATCACTCTTTGAGTGATAAAGGAATGTGTAGCACCCGGATCAATTAAAACAAATACGATGCAAGATGTAGACATATCTGAATAAAACAACTCCATCTGACCTGCCACAACCCGAGGGTTGATCACTGCCTCAGGTGGATTCATCGCATAAAACCTTGTCGTTGCCTGTGGTTGATTCGATGCTCGATGACTAGGTGCAGATGATCCATTTTGGGATGCTTGTCCACGTCCTCTAGCATTGCCTGGAAACTGTCGCCTCTGAGATCCTTGTTGACTCTGCCTTTGAGGTTGAGTTACACTCACTTCTTGGGTTATACAATCTTTCATCAAATGTCCCATCTTTCCACATATGTAACAACTTCTATTCAGTTGTTGTGGTCTAGGTGGTCCTGTAACCGACATAGATGTTGAACTGTGAGCTCCTTCTAGTGGTAGGCTTCGTCCTCTACCCCTATTTGACGTCCACTGCGCCTGGGTACTGAATCTAGGTTGTGGTGTAGGTATAGAAAACCTAGGTTTCTTCAAATCTTTAGATGAACATCCCTTGAACTAGGGATACATCTTCTTGTTCTTGGTCTGTCGCTTCTCTGACACAGACCTCTCTATCCTCCTGACCGACTCCACAAAGGTAGCAAACCTTTCTCTATTTTCTAGAGCAGACACAGGGGTGGTCAACTCAGCATTTAACCCCTTCTCAAAATGCCTAATCCTTTCTTCATCTATAGCTGCCATATGCGGATAAAATAGCAACAGCTCCATGAACTTAGCCTCATATTCGCTAATGTTCATCGGTCCCTGCTTTAACCTCTCAAACTGAGAGATTTTATCATCCAAGAACATCTTAGGAAAGTATCTGTTGACAAATTCCCATCGAAAAGCTTCCCATTCAATCTCCACACCTGGCCTTTTCTGTTCTTCCATGGTCCACCAATGACCAGCACTCCCCTTGAGAAGATACACAACATGTCTAACCTTCTCAGCTTCTGGGATGTTCAGGATTCTAAAGGCCTTCTCTAGTTCCATTAGCCACAAGTCAGCATCTGTTGGGTCAGCTGTTCCTGCATATTCTGTGGCTCCAACCCAGCGTAGTCTGTGGCAACACATCCCACTATCACACAGACAGCGAGGTGTTACGGTGAAAATGTGCGGAAATCACCATAACCACAGATTATCAAAACACAGGTTAATTAAAACTGATTGCGGAAAGCTGATAAACTAAGAAACTATTACATTCCAGTCCACATCCTGCAAGAAAACAGGTTATATACATGAATAAAAGCCTTGATACATGTCCACAGCTTAGAGCAACCACTGTCTTGTCATCACATGAGTTCATCACCTGTTTATACATACATAGAGGCCCACCTCCGACCAACAGGAGGATATACAAAACATCAACGATTATACATCGTGAAATAATGTCAAAACACCTCCAAGGACCTGAGAGTATAGGGATGACTCTAAGACTCTACAAAACATCCCAAAACAACAACATAACCATGGCTTTCCTTCTACTATTCTTCTTGCTGCTCGGCCGCAACTCCGTGACCACCACCACGCCTAGCTCGACCACCTAAAAAGGGTGTAAACCAGCAGGGTGAGACACACAGTCCCAGCGAGAAACATAACTCCCCGCCGAAACTACAAAACCTCAGGAAGATAAATTAGATAACTAATAAGAACATAACGAGAACAGTTATAAGATAGAGTTGTTCATACTTAGCAAGCTTACCAGATGTACTCATGCATTTATCCAACTATTTCTTTATGGAACATGATTAATAAGATAAGATCTATAAGGATTTACCATTTATGAGAAACATATAAGCAAATGTAAGATGTAACAAAGTTAGCTACACAAACAAGGCCTCAACCAATGTTTCATGTTTGTCTTAAGCAGAAAATACTAAACGACTGGATTACGTATTATTATGCCCTGAGGAAGTGAGCCGTACCGCTCAGATCCAACCTTCAGTTGCGAAACCCAAGCCAGTGCCATACAAGGTCAATGGAAGAGCCGGACTCCACGACCTCTCCGCCTCATGGTCAGTGAATGAGTACAACACAAGCAGGACCGCAGTCTCATGCTGAAGTGGTGTTAGCCACAGGGTCAGGCTACCCTCTACCTAGCCCGCCTCGGTACAGGTCTCGGCGCTAGTGAAACTGAGCCACATGCCTGTTCACCGTGCTCTGAGCCATGAACGCATTCAGGCTCCTCATATCACATATCCTGAGCCATGGGCCTATTCACCATGCTCTTCACATACTTGGGCTACGGGCCTGAATCCGCACCCTGGAGTCTACAACCGAAATTGCACTCTTACCTCCTCACTTTAGGCTAGGAGCAACCTCGCATATTCAACAATATGCGCTCCGGGTTAACCCGTAGGAGAACCCGTTTCACCATCACCAATTCCTGACGATGATGGATCTATGGCCAGGGCATCTACATGATATGTTCCATTATGATTAATTAGTATCTTTTATATGGATTGCAAGATTCAACCAAGTTGTATAACATGCAACTATAACAAAAGGAAACAATATAAAACTCAACATTGTGCTTTTACTACATTTCACCTCATACTGATCCATCATAAGGTTTCCACTTTACATGTTATCACATGGCCTCGTACCAATCATTAGATCCATATCAAGGATCATCACATACCTTGGGATCTCAATCCCTCATCATATACTGCCACTGCCTCTCAAGGCTTACATCATCATTATCATGGAATAGCATTCCCCTGTTCATTATACAGATAATTAAGAGTAACAATCACATCAGGGTTACTCAACATATGTATATACCTCATAGCCCCTTTCAATTGGCTATGCATCACCTGCATGGTTAGTATGTACAAAAATCATAGGCTTAACAGAAGGACTATACTGTCAATATAGGGTGACATTAGTGATTATCTACTTTCTCAATCATGCTTCAAATTATGATCATGAACATAGGTTACATCATTTAAGCAAGGCATTCTACATGCTTATCATTATCTCAGCTTTAATCAGATAACTAAGATGATCACATTCATGTGTATAATCATGCTAATCTAAAAGGATAAGCTTTATCACAAGGAATACTAGTAAGCATGCAAAGAGTCACCATCATTTAACAAGGACATATATTGTCTTTTCATGATAGGCAGAACCCTCACTAGAAGCATTAAGAACCCTCACGAAAGGCTGTATCGGGCAGCATACCCTCACCCCTAGGCGATATCGAGCAACATGGAAAGCACCCCATCCGTGCACTTCAAAGGTAATAGGCAACACATACCGTGCATGTTTGCATAGCGAGCGACGTTGGGCATCAAGGTCTGCCGTGCACCCCAGTCCATGGGCGTGTCGTGCAGGGTGTGACGCGCACCCTGCCCTGCAGCACTGTCGGGCGACACGGTGCTGGGTTGGTGTGGCACGCACCCTGGGTGTGCAACTCTGTCGGGCGACACGGTATCGATTCAAAGTGTATATCGTGCACGAGTAGCGTGCACCCGGGCCTAGCGTGCACATCTTGTGTCGGGCATCAAGAGATAGCACGCACGCCCGCCACAACACAGCCACGCTCACCCCAGGTGTAAACCGGGCAAGGTGTTCTACAAGGGTATCGTTCATCACCATCACACTTGTGTCGTGCAAGGTTCTAGGTCTACCGGGCAGCACATCCCCAGCTCAAGACGGCCAAGGTACAACTCACAAGATCATCATCCATCTCAAGCATAAGGACACCCGAAACCCTAGTGGGTCAAGAAGACGGCTCACCTCAATCGACTAAGAAAGAGGGGTCTTGCACATCAACTATCACCAAACGTGCCACAAGGAAAACCCTAGAAAGAGTCACCATCATAACCAAGCTCACCCTTCTAATCCATGGTGAGAGGAGAGTATTGCTCAAACAACTAGAATACAAGCTCACCTCAATCGACTAGGAAAGAGGGGTGTTGCTCATGATACTAGGAGCTCAAGCTCACTCCTCTAGACCAAGGGGAGAAAGGAGTATTGCTCACCAACAAATCCTAGATCACAAGGATCGGCCAATAGGAAAACTTAAACAAGATACTAGTCTAACAACATACATAACCGATCTTAAGCCACAAGAACATAAGGGATGGTAAAGTAGTCAGGGTTAGGAGTTATGTAACCCGCCTTAAGCAAGC
Source organism: Alisma plantago-aquatica (assembly GCA_963693085.1). Lineage (NCBI taxonomy): Eukaryota > Viridiplantae > Streptophyta > Magnoliopsida > Alismatales > Alismataceae > Alisma > Alisma plantago-aquatica. Next base: position 656,071,206 of record OY856409.1, read on the forward strand.
TCCAAGCTCCTAGCTCCTAGCTCCAAGCACCACCAAGCAAGGAAGAAGGAGACTCCAAAGGATATCGGCTACCAAGCTTGCTCCTCCAAGGGGTATCGACCACCAACTTGCAAAGGAGAAGGGTGTGTCGTGCACACCAAGGTGGACAAGAAACTAAGGAACCAAAGGAACTCCTAGCAAAGGAAAGGAACCACCTATATAGAAGGAAATGGAGGAGAAAACAAGGTAGAACCAAGCAAGGTGGCATCTACCTAGGGACACTTGATGTAGTGCACGAGCCACCACTCTAGGAAGCCCTAAACACATGTCCAAGGTCATTGCCACATGCAAGCATCATGCACCAAGTGTCCACTAGTGGTGACACAAATGAGGTCAAAGCTTGGTCAAAGGTCATGGGCGATACACTAGGGCGACACACCTCTGTCATGGGCGATACACCCCCATCATGGGCGACACAACCCCCACTTGCCCAATACAAGGGTCCAACCAAGCCAAAACAAGGCACCACAAGGCCCAACAAGCTCAACCAAGCCCAAAAGAGCTCAAGAAACAAGTCCAAGCCTTCCTCTCTATCCTAGAGGAAGCAAAGAGAGAGGGGAACACCTCACAAGGTGGCAAACTTTCCCACAAAACCCTAGACTTGGGTTATTTGCAAGTAGCCCCTCCAACTCTCAACAAAGCACAACCAAACCCTAATCACCACTAAAGGTGATTAGCAGGCACCAAAGCATCATGGTTAAGCAAAACAAACAGGGTAAACCCTAAACGAAGGTCAGGGTCCTTACAAGCTAACCCCCTTCAAGGGATTTCGTCCCCGAAATCTGAAGAGAAAAGCGACGGATACTTCCTCCTCATCTCTTCCTCAAGCTCCCATGTGGCTTCCTCAATGCCACGATGATGCCAAAGAACCTTTACCAGAACCAGGTCCTTCCTTTTCAGCTTCTTAACTCTTCTATCAAGGATCGCCACAGGACCTTCCTCGTAGGTCACATCTTCATCAAGTTCAACTTCAACTGGCTGTATCACTGTTCCTGAATCTGGATGGCTTTTCTTCATCATACTGACATGGAACACTGGATGTAATCTGTGCAACTCTGGAGGCAACTCTAACTCGTAGGCTACCTTGCCAACACGTGCTATGACTGGGTAAGGCCCCATATATCTGGGTGCCAACTTACCCTTCCGACCAAACCTTAGCACACCTTTCCATGGAGAAACTTTAAGATATACCTTGTCTCCTACCTGGAACTCCAAAGGTTGTCGGCAATTGTCTGCATAAGACTTTTGCCTATCCTGTGCCACTTTCAACTGTTGTTGTATCACCTTGATCTTTTCTGTTGTCTGTTGCACTAACTCAGGACCCAACAACTGATACTCACAAGACTCATACCAACACAAAGGAGATCTGCACTTTCTTCCATACAAGGCCTCATAAGGAGCCATGTCGATGCTCTGCTGATAACTGTTGTTATAGACAAACTCTATCAAACTGAGATGTACATCCCAACTGTCTAGAAACTGCAAAACACAAGCTCGAAGGAGATCTTCTAAAGTCTGAATAGTCCTCTCAGACTGTCCATCTATCTACGGGTGAAAGGCGGTACTGAACCTTAACTGCGTTCCCAACGCTTTGTGCAATTGTTCCCAGAAACGACTCGTGAACTGAGGGCCTCTGTCAGAAACTATCATTGTTGGCACACCATGAAAACGTACTATCTCATCCACATATACTCGAGCGAGATTCTCTGCGGTATACGTCGTCTTTACTGGTAGGAAATGGGCAGACTTCGTCAATCTGTCCACTATCACCCAAATGGAATCATGATTCCTAGTTGTCCTGGGTAGACCAACTACGAAATCCATGGTTATATGATCCCATTTCCACTACGGTATCGGAAAGGGTTGCAACGTACCTGCCGGCTTCTGATGTTCAACCTTCACTTGCTGACAAACCACAGATCTAGCCACGAACTCAGTTACATCTTTCTTCAAGCCGGGCCTCCAATACAAGTCCTTCAGACTGTGATACATATTGGTGACACCTGGATGCATAACACACATCGATGTGTGTGCTTCCTCGAGTACTAACCTCCTTAGATCATCAACATCTGGAACCACCATCCTATTACGATAGCAAACTAGCCCATCTTCGGATTCATGGAACCCATCACACTTTTCGCTGTCGAACTCTGATCTGATCAACTATATTGCATTATCTATCTGTTGTGCATCTTTGATCTGCTGTCTCAGCATAGGCTTGACTTGCATATGTGCTAAAAGTCCAGCTAATGAAGAAACTTCCATCTGCATAATCATCTGTCGCAAAGAGACCAACATATCGCATTTATGGCATACCAGAGAACTCAACTGTGCCTTCTTGGAAGAAAAATAAGACTTTCGACTAAGCACATCAGCTACCACATTTGCCTTACCAGGATGATACTCGATAGTACAGTCATAGTCATTGATCAACTCCATCCATCGACGATGTCGCATGTTCAACTCATGCTGCGAAAAGATGTACTTTAGATTCTTATGATCCGTAAAGATCTGACACACTTCCCCATACAGATAGTGTCTCCAAATCTTTAACGCATGAACCACTGCTGCCAACTCCAAATCATGAGTCAGATAGTTCTCCTCATGTTTCTTAAGCTATCACAAAGCAAAAGAAACCATGTGATCATCCTGCATCAAGACACAACCTAATCCTTTCTTGGAAGCATCACAGAAAACGACATAGCCCTTTCCAGGCTTTGGCAGGATTAACACTGGAGCACTGGTCAACTTTTCCTTCAGGCTCTGGAAAGCTTCCTGACAACGGTCATCCCAGACAAAAGGTACATCCTTTCTCGTCAACTTCGTCATTGGCAACGCAATCGCACTGAAGTCCTTGATAAACCTCCGATAGTATCCTGCTAAACCCAGAAAACTACGAACTTCCGTCGACGTCTTTGGCTGTTCCCATTCTGCAACGGATTCCACCTTCTTCAGATCTACTTTGACTCCTTCTACAGATATCACATGACCCAAGAAAGTCACTTCTTCCAACTAGAACTCACACTTACTAAACTTGGCAAATAACTGAAGTTGGCGAAGAAGAGTCAACGCTAGACGAAGATGTCACTCATGCTCTTGCTTTTCCCGACTATAGATCAAGATGTCATCTATAAAGACTACAACAAACTGATCTAAGAACGTACGGAACACTCTATTCATCAGGTCCATGAAAGTAGCAGGTGCATTGGTTAGCCCAAACAGCATAACCACGAACTCAAAATGACCATACCTCATCCTGAAAGCTGACTTTGGTATGTCATCCACCTTAATCCTCAACTGATGATATTCGGACCGTAGATCGATCTTTGAAAACACTGTATCACAACGCAGCTGATCGAACATATCATCTATCCTCGGCAAAGGGTACTTGTTCTTGATCATGACTTTGTTTAACTGCCGGTAATCTATACACAACTGCATCGAACCATCCTTCTTTTTGACGAACAACACGGGAGCACCCCAAGGCGACGTACTCGGTCGGATAAAACCTTTGTCCAACAACTCTTGCAACTGCTTCTTAAGCTCTGCCATCTCCACTGGAGCCATCCTATACGGTGTCTGTGCAACTGGCTGTGTTCCTGGCACCAGATTGATCTCGAAATCAATCTCTCGGAGCGGTGGAACACCAGGGAACTCATCAGGAAACACATCTGCGAACTCTCGGACAACTGCCACCTCTTCGAGACTAGGACCTTTCGCCTTGGTAGCTACAACGGTATCCACCACATGAGCTAAGAACGCCTCACATCCCTGTCATAGCAACTTCTCTGCCACCATAGATGATACTAGACACGTTGGAAGAATCTTCCTATCTCCCTGGAAGATCCACTCCTCTCCGGCATCATCAAACACTGCCTGCTTGGAACCACAGTCCAAAACCACCTTATACTTCTCTAAGGTATCCATCCCAAGGATGACATCAAAACCATGCATATCAAGTGGTATAAGATCCACTTGTATACAGTCTCCCGAGAAAGACAAGACACAAGATGGACCCTCTTCTCGAAGCAACGAGGAACCATCAAGAGGGGTTTCTAACAACAAGCTATCCTTCTTATGACTAACATGTAAACGACAGTTTTCAAGCATACTATAGGAGATAAAAGAGTGTGTAGCACCCAGGTCAACCAGAAAAGATATAAAGCAAGAAGAAGACATATCAGAATGAAATAACTCCATCTGACCTGTCACCACTCGTGGGTTGACTATCGCCTCCGGATGACTCATAGCATAGAATCGAGCCATTGCTTTCTATCCACGTCCTCTACTCCCTTAAGCAGACAATCCTGCTTGAGACGCTTGACCGCATCCTCGTCCTCTGCTACCACTGAACTGTTGTCAATCTGACCCTTGCTGATTCTGCCTCGGCTGTTGTGTCACTTCAACATCTCTATTCGGGCAATTGAACCTCCAATGCCCTATTTGACCAAACAGATGGCATGCTCTATCGTCAACCCGTGGCCTAGATGGCCCTGTCACTACCACAGAAGCTGTACTGTGTGTCCTTGATGGTGAAGAAACATAACCTCTCCCTTTACTCGGAGAGCACTGAGACGGTCCACCCGAACCTCTCATCACTGACGGTGCCATGAACCTTGGCTTTTTGAAGCCACCAAACCTCTGCCCCTGGAACTGAGCAGGTCTCTTCTTAGCTATAGACTCTCTCTTCTCCCTTACTGATCGTTCGATCCTCTGGACAGATTCCACAAATGTAGCAAACCGCTCTCGATTCTCCAACGCAGACACAGGTGTTGTCAGCTCAGAACTCAGACCCTTCTCGAAACGTCCGATCCACTCCTCATCTGTCACTGCCATGTGAGGACAAAACCTCAACAAATCCATGAACTTGGCCTCGTACTCAGTGATGTTCATTGTTCCTTGTCGCAAGCTCTCAAACTGACTGATCTTCTCATCCAGATACGTCTTCGGGAAGTATCTGGTGACGAACTCGCGCAGGAAAACCTCCCAATAGATCTCCTCACTAGGCCGCTTCTCTTCCTCGATGGTCCACCAGTGACCAGCACTACCTTTCAGAAGGTAGACAATGTGCTTTACTTTGTCTGCTTCAGGGATGTCGAGAATACAGAAAACCTTCTCAAGACTTGTCAACCACAGATCTGCATCCGCTGGATCAGCCGTTCCAGCATACTCCGAAGCTCCGACTCAGCGAAGCCGCTCGAAGGTCTTCCCAATACCCGATGTTTCACCATGGGGAGCCTATGCTCTCGGAGGAGGCACTGGCAATCGCTCAACCATGAGATTCATCGTAGCCATCATCTGCCCCAAAACCTGTTGGTAGGTAGGATGTTCAAGAATGGCTGGGTTAGGTTGGGGGACTTCAGGCACCCGATCTTCATGTGCCTATCCTACAGCTCCATCAACCGATGCAGCATCGCTGTGCTCAGCAACGTGTTCTTCATGGTTTCCAGACATCTTGGCTTTTCTTCCGCTGAGAGCAGAAGATGATTGTGAGAAAATATGGAAAATGCACAAGAACAGACAAAACCTAGTCCTAAATCCCTGTAGACTCAGTGAACCTAGAGCTCTGATACCAAAAACTTGTGGCAACACATCCCACTATCACACAGACATCGAGGTGTTACGCCGAAAATGTGCAGAAATCACCATAACCACAGATTATCAAAACATAGGTTAATTAAAATCGACTGCGGAAAGCTGATAAACTGAGAAACTATTACATTCCACTCCACATCCTGCAAGAAAACATGTTATATACATATATACAAGCCTTGATACATGTCCACAACTTAGAGCAACCGTTGTCTTGTCATCACATGAGTTCATCACCTATTTATACATACATAGAGGCCCACCTCCGGCCAACAGTAGGATATACAAAACATCAACGATTATACATCGTGAAACAATGTCAAAACACCTCCAAGGACCTGAGAGTATAGGGATGACTCTAAGACTCTACAAAACATCCCAAAATAGCGCATAACCATCGCTTGCCTTCTACTGTTCTTCTTGCTGCTCGGTCACAACTCCGCGACCACCACCATGCCTAGCTCGACCACCTAAAAAGGGTGTAAACCAGCAGGATGAGACACACAGTCCCAGCGAGAAACATAACTCCCCGCCGAAACTACAAAACCTCAGGAAGATAAAGCAGATAACTGATAAGAACATAATTAGAGCAGTTGTAAGATAGAGTTGTTCATACTTAGCAAGCTTACCAGATGTACTCAGGCATTTATCCAATTATTTCTTTATGGAACATGATTAACAAGATAAGATTTATAAGGATTTACCATTTATGAGAAACATATAAACAAATGCAAGATGTAACAAAGTTAGCTACACAAACAAGGCCTCAACCAATGTTTCATGTTTGTTTTAAGCAGAAAATACTAAATGGCTGGATTACTATTATTATGCCCTGAGGAAGTGAGTCGTACCGCTCAGATCCAACCTTCGGTTGTGAAACCCAAGCCAGTGCCATACAAGGTCAATGGAAGAGCCGGACTCCATGACCTCTCCGCCTCATGGTCAGTGCATGAGTACAACACAAGAAGGACCGTAGTCTCATGCTGAAGTGGTCTTAGCCACAGGGTCAGGCTACCCTCTGCCTATCCCGCCTCGGTACAGGTCTCGGCGCTAGTGAAACTGAGCCACGGGCCTATTCACCGTGCTCTGAGCCATGAAAGCATTCAGGCTCCTCATATCACATATCCTGAGCCATGGGCCTGTTCACCATGCTCTTCACATACTTGGGCTACGGGCCTGAATCCGCACCCTGGAGTCTACAACCGAAGTTGCACTCTTACCTCCTCACTTTAGGCTAGGAGCAACCTCGCATATTCAACAATATGCGCTCTGGGTTAACCCGTAGGAGAACCCATTTCACCATCACCAATTCCTTCTATGGCCAGGGAAACTACATGATATATTCCATTGTGATTAATTAGTGTCTTTTATATGGATTGCAAGATTCAACCAAGTTGTATAAAATGCAACTATAACAAAAGGAAACAATATAAAACTCAACATTGTGCTTTTACTACATTTCACCTCATACTGATCCATCACAAGGTTTCCACTTTACATGTTATCACTTGGCCTCTTGCCAATCATTAGATCTATCTCAAGGATCATCACATACCTTGGGATCTCAATCCCTCATCATATACTGCCACTACCTCTCAAGGCTTACATCATCATTATCATGGAATAGCATTCCCCTATTCATTATACAGATTATTAAGAGTAACAATCACAGCAGGGTTACTCAACATATGTATATACCTCATAGCCCCTTTCAATTGGCTATGCATCACCTGCATGGTTAGTATGTACAACAATCATAGGCTTAACAGAAGGACTATACTGTCAATATAGGGTGACATTAGTGATTATCTACTTTCTCAATCATGCTTCAAATTATGATCATGAACATAGGTTACATCATTTAAGCAAGGCATTCTACATGCTTATCATTATCTCAGCTTTAATCCGATAATTAAGATGATCACATTCATGTGTATAATCATGCTAATCTAAAAGGATAAGCTTTATCACAAGGAATACTAGTAAGCATGCAAAGAGTCACCATCGTTTAACAAGGACATATATCGTCTTTTCATGATAGGAAGAACCCTCATTAGAAGCATTAAGAACCCTCACTAAAGGCTGTATCGGGCATCATACCCTCACCCCTAGGCGATATTGAGCAACATGGAAAGCACCCCATCTGTGCACTTCAAAGGTAACGGGAAACGCATACCGTGCACATTTGCATAGCGAGCGACGCTGGGCATCAAGGTTTGTCGTGCACCCCAGTCCATGGGCGTGCATTGCAGGCTGTGACGCGCACCCTGCCGTGCAACACTGTCGGGCGACACGGTGTCGGGCTGGTGTGGTGCGCACCCTGGGCGTGCAACTCTGTCGGGCGACACGGTATCGGTTCAAAGTGTATATCGTGCACGGGTAGCGTGCACCCGGGCCTAGCATGCACATCTTGTGTCGGGCATCAAGAGATAACACGCACGCCCGCCACAGCACAGCCACACTCACCCCAGGTGTAAACCGGGCAAGGTGTTCTACAAGGGTATCATTCATCACCATCACCCTTGTGTCGTGCAAGGTTCTAGGTCTACCGGGCAGCACAACCCCAGCTCAAGACGACCAAGGTACAACTCACAAGATCATCATCCATCTCAAGCATAAGGACACCCGAAACCCTAGTGGGTCAAGAAGACGGCTCACCTCAATCGACTAAGAAAGAGGGGTCTTGCACATCAACTATCACCAAACGTGCCACAAGGAAAACCCTAGAAAGAGTCACCATCATAACCAAGCTCACCCTTCTAATCCATGGTGAGAGGAGAGTATTGCTCAAACAACTAGAACACAAGCTCACCTCAATCGACTAGGAAAGAGGGGTGTTGCTCATGATACTAGGAGCTCAAGCTCACTCCTCTAGACCAAGGGGAGAAAGGAGTATTGCTCACCAAGAAATCCTAGATCACAAGGATCGACCAACAAGAAAACTTAAACAAGATACTAGTCTAAAAACAGACATAACCGATCTTAAGCCACAAGAACATAAGGGATGGTAAAGTAGTTAGGGTTAGGAGTTATGTAACCCGCCTTAAGCAAGATCCAAGCTCCTAGCTCCAAGCACCACCAAGCAAGGAAGAAGGAGATTCTAAAGGATATCAGCTACCAAGCTTGCTCCTCCAAGGGGTATAGGCCACCAACTTGCAAATGAGAAGGGTGTGTCGTGCACACCAAGGCGGAGAAGAAACTAAGGAACCAAAGGAACTCCTAGAAAAGGAAAGGAACCACCTATATAGAAGGAAAGGGAGGAGAAAACAAGGTAGAACCAAGCAAGGTGTCGCCTACCTAGGGACACTTGTCCTAGTGCACGAGCCACCACTCTAGCAAGTCCTAAACACATGTCCAAGGTCATTGCCACATGCAAGCATCATGCACCAAGTGTCCACTAGTGGTGACACAAACGAGGTCAAAGCTTGGTCAAAGGTCATGGGCGATACACTAGGGCGACACACCTCTGCCATGGGCGATACACCCCCATCATGGGCGACACAACCCCCACTTTCCCAATACAAGGGCCCAACCAAGCCAAAACAAGGCACCACAAGGCCCAACAAGCTCAACCAAGCCCAAAAGAACTCAAGCAACGAGTCCAAGCCTTCCTCTCTACCCTAGAGGAAGCAAAGAGAGAGGGGAACACCTCACAAGGTGGCAAACTTGCCCAAAAAACCCTAGACTTGGGTTATTTGCTAGTAGCCCCTCCAACTCTCAACAAAGCACAACCAAACCCTAATCACCACTAAAGGTGATTAGCAGGCACCAAAGCATCAGGGTTCAGCAAAACAAATAGGGTAAACCTTAAACGAAGGTTAGGGTCCTTACATAGTCGTTCAAACGTCTTGCCGGATCCTTGTCCTTCTGGATGGGTAGGTTCCCTAGGTACAGGTATAAGTATCCTATCAGTCATGTGTGTCATGGCAGTCATAAACTACCCAAACATGGCTTGGAAGGTTGTATTCCCCATTTCAGCTGGGTTGAACTGGGGTGGTTCGGGTACAGGTTCCTCCCTTTCTTGGTCTCTTGCACCTTCTCTAGGTGCAGCAACACTACTCTCTACAATGTGTTCTTCGTGTGATCCAGACATCTTTAGGTTATCTTCTCCTCCTAAATGAGCAGAAGACACTATCAGATATACTGGAAGACACTAGAACAAACTTTACAACCCTAGTCCTATGTCTCTGTAGACTCAGCGAACCTAGAGCTATGATACCACTAAATTGTGACGATCTACTTGTGAAAACGAGATCAACGAATGCGGAAGCGATTAATTAGTAGCGGAATTACTGAAAATCACTAAAAAATATAAAACTTTTTGTAAAGAGTTCCACAAACAGTAAAACTCTTTCATAAAGAAACAAGGTAAGTTATTTACAAACTAATCCATCATTACATCTCTGTAATATCACATCTCGAGAGTCATAACACTGACTGCCTTGTTGAACTGTACATGAGCAGTATACAAAATCTCGAGGCATTACGCCAAAAATCTCAGATCTATATTAAACATCTACTGACTCCTAGGACTTGAGAGTACAGAGACGATACATAGGACTTTCTATCCACAAGACTTGACAGACAATGTCTCCACCTGAGGATCACTGCTATCCCTGATGTTGCTGCTGCTGCTGCTGATCACCCACTGAAGGGTTCCTTCTTCCTCGACGTCTACCTAAAAAGTTGAATCCCACGGGGGTGAGACAATTGAATAATTGTCCCAGCGAGAGTTATAACTCTTTGCCAGAAGCATTGTTATTGCAAATAAATGAATAACACTGAGCATTATAATCATAAATATTCAACAGCAGGTAAAACATTGAATAAGCTAAGTAAAGCAGCATTCTTTAAGCAATCATTTCAATTATAACTTGATTGAGTAACAAGTCATTGACTCATTAAGGAATATGAAGAACATGTATATTATTGGTCCAATTAGGACTACATAAACAATGCATCATCAATCATTGTTCCTTGTAGTTCAACCTAAGAAAATATGCTACACGGCTGATTACATTTTACAAACATACTTATGCCCTGAGGAGATGAGGTATATCGCTCATACTCCAACCGACCATTACGAAATCGCAATTGGTACCATACATAGGTCATCAGAAGAGCCGGATTTCTATGACCTCATCTTCCTCAGTCAGTGTGAGGATCATTGTAACATCCCTGGCTTGGGTTATGCTTTAACCCTAGGTGTTTTGATTAAGAAAGATGATTATATGTTTAATCTCATCTTGTGAAAAGTAATTACGGCTCATGAGGAACTTATGTTTCAATTTTGGTCCTGTTTGAACAATGTTGAAGCAATGATTTCTTATTTTGGACTAAAGTGCAAATTACCCAAGTTGAGGGGTTAACTTGCAAATTGCACATGATAAGATGTTCCTCTGATGTTGAGACATCATAAGGATGAATATGATGTACTAGTATGGTTTCTACAAGCCTGGACACCAAGATAGAGCTTGTTGGACAATGTTGTGCATTAAAACCTAGTTTTGGAGTAAAGTGCAATTTACCCAAAATCTAGGGTTCAATATGCAAATTACCACTTCAATAAGGTCCGTAATATTTCTTGGCATCATGTATGGCAAAGAAAATGAGAGGGACTCCTCATTTGAACTAAGTTGGAGGAGAGAGAATCTTGACATTAAAATAATCAAGAATAATGCCTAATTGAAACCCTAATTCGATTTAGGGCAAAAATGAATAAAAATAATTGAAGGGCTTTCAACCAAAATGTTTTGGGTTGATTTTTAATAAGTATGAACGTTCCTTTGCTAAGATAAGGAACGAAAATATCTTAAGTAGGTGAAATTCCACTCACCTTATTATAAAGAAAAGTAATTTCCACTCACATATGGGATATTAATATAATAAGCATTAAGGTGCTTAATTTGCTTTTCTTTAAATTGAGGATAATGAAGGGGAATAAAAGGAAAAGGAAGGTGCCTCGTATACATGGAATTGAGGGGGAAGAGGCGGCCATAATTTTTGGATTAATTGGATTTTTATAAGGCATTTTCTCTCTCATCAATTTCCTTATAAAAGTGTCTTTTCCAAATGAATTGAAAGGCTTTTTCGGCCCTTTCTTCTTCCTTTGCTTGGGATGAGCTCAAGGGGACTTAGGAGCAACAGGAGGACGATCCCCAACCTGTTGGTAAGCTTCTTGACCCTCGTTCTTCATGATTTCATGGTGGAAATCGAAAATAAATTATGGATTCCTTCTTATTTCGATCTCCTCTTCAACCCTAGCCAACTTTTGCAATCAAAAGCTTGAGGACGAGCCTAGGGGGAGTTGCTAGAGCTTCATCCACCATTTATGGCGTGATCTAGGAGCTTTGGAGCTCAATTGGAGGCGGGTTTTATAACTTAAACCCTCAAACATTGCTATTGCATCAATCTTCTATGCTTTGTTGATTGATTTCTTCAATTTTATACACTTTTGTTTCTTTGCTGCAAATTCCATCAAGAACGGTTGCTGTTCTTGGGTGCACGAAGGAAGATGATGATGACATCATCATAAGCAAGCACCTCACCAAATATCTTGGGAGCAAACGATCTCAAAAGTTGGGACCAAACGGTTTCACCAAAACCGTTTGGTGACAAAACGGGTTGCAAACCGTTTGGTGGCAAACGGGTTCAAACCCGTTTCAAGGAGTTGACCAAGCGTTGACCGTTTGGGAATCTCGTTCCTAATTATGTAGGATAATTACCCTCAAAATTTTAGGGGTTAAATCCAAAGTAATCATAGGTTGAAGGCCAATCAATTAGACAAATCGAATTGCATTAAGTGCTGATTTTCAACCTGAATAACTTGACCTTCTTGGGAAAACGGGTTCAAGACCGTTTGATATGGTTGACCAAGCGTTGACCGTTTGGGATTCCTGTTCATAATGATGTTGGTTAATGACCCTCCAAGTTTGAGGGGTTAAATCCAAAGGAATCATAGGTTGAAGGCTAATCAATTAGGAAAACTTAATTGGATTAAGTGCTGATTTTCAACCTGATTAACTTGACCTGCTTGGGAAAACGGGTTCAAGACCGTTTGAGTGAGTTGACCAAGAGTTTACCGTTTGGGATTCCTGTTCATAATTATGTTGGTTAATGACTATCCAAATTTGAGGGGTTAACTCCCAAGGACTCGTGAGTTTAAGGCTATTCAATTAGGCAAACCCTAATTGAAAACAGTGCTGAAATTCCAATGAGTTAAGTTGAGATTTTGGGTTGATTAGCCCAAACGGGTTCAAGACCGTTTGGGGATCATCCAAACGGGTTCAAGACCGTTTGGGGATCACGCCAAGACCGTTTGGAGGTCTGGGGTCAAGTGTAGTTGATCAATTGAAGGTCCAAAGGTACCAAATCATACTGCAACTCAATGCTGATTTGTTGATCAACTCGATAGACCATTCCATGATGTATTTTCACTAAAGTCCAAAGGTTGGATGAGCCAAACGGTCTCAAGACCGTTTGGAGCTCATCCAAACGGTCTGAAGACCGTTTGGTGGTCACCCAAGACCGTTTGGAGGTCTAGGGTTGAGTATGGTTAGGTGTTTGAAGGTCTAAAGGTACTAAGCTGATATACAATGCAAATTTGATTTGGTGATCAATCCAATGAACCAAACCCCAATTGGATTGCTTAGATTTGAGTGATATGATGGGAAAACGGTCTCAAGACCGTTTGGAGGTCATCCAAACGACCTCAAGACCGTTTGGGGTCAGGTCATACCCAATTTGGATAATGGTTCAATGGTTTCAAAGAAACTAGTCTTACATTGATTAGTGTTGTTGAATCATCGATTCCAAACCCTAATTCAATTGAATCAAATCCTAATTGATGATCAATTGAGGGTCAATTGAGGGTCAAATTAGTTGAAGGTTGACTTATCAAACTCAATTGAAGTATGAATATAGGTCCAATTGATGATTGGTTCCATGAATTCAATGATTGAAGGAATCAACATTGGAAACCCTAATTCAATTGGATACCTCATGTTATTGAAGGTCCAATTGATCAAACCTTTTTGGAAACCTAATGTAATTAGGTGAGAGATACCTTAATGGTACTAATTAAGAATGCTTAACAAATGCATGGATCCAATACATGATGAAAACCCTAATTGAGGTTGATTCCATGTATAACCCTAATAAGAGGTTGTCTACATGTGAAATCACTAATTAGGATGAATAGTAAACCCTAGTTGAGGGTGTATCCAAGTGAAACCCTAGTTGAGGGTGTATCCATGTGAAATCCTAATTGAGGATGATTTCATGAGAAACCCTAATTGGGAATGATTAGTAAACCCTAATTATGGGCAATGTGATATGAAATCCCTAATGAAGGGTGATGCTATATACAATCTCTATTCTAAAGAAGGGAGATGGTATGTGAAACCCTAATCCCTAATGAAAGAATAGAATTCATACTTGAATATGATTTATGAAGTGAACCCCTGTGGCATGACCGTGCAAGGTAGCACAGCCGTGGTGGATTCACTTTGCACGACCGTGCAACGTAGCACGGCCGTGGTAGCTTCATTGTGCACAACCGTGTACGGTAGCACGACCGTGGTGGCTTCCCTTTGCATGACCATTCTTGGTTGCACGGATGTAGTGCTCTATGCTGGACTTAGAATTGATTCGAAAGTGACCTAACATGGTCGTTTTGTTAATTTCCAACCTAAGGATGAGAGAGAAACTCATACCTTGTGATGATAATCATTTAATGATACATGATGAATGTAATAAGTATGAATGAATACTTAAGATATCAATGAATGCTCCCAGAGGAGTGTAGCAATAAATTAGGGTTGGAGTGATAATACAAATATGAAACCCTAATTGATAAGAAAGGAAAATCCTAACCCTAGCTTTGGGTAAAAGGATGAAAAGCCCTAATTTATGGTAAACCCTAACCTTGGTAAGGGAATAGTGGTGTTACCCTGTATTGCATGATGTGTTGTGAACTTGATAAATCTATTATCATGTGTGACAATCATGCAGGTCTCATGAGGTGATGATCATAGCCAGGTATGAGCTATGATGTTTATTTGATAAGAGTTCATTGGCCATATGTGCCATTATGTTCTTATTACTTAGAAAAGAAGTAACAAGATTAGTATGTGCTTGTAAGCCTTGTTATAAAGTTGTTGCCTAGTGAGAGGTGACAAGATGTGAATGGCCTTATGAGCCATGTGAATAAAGTTGTTGCCTAGTGAGAGGTGACAAGATGTGAATGGCCGTATGAGCCATGTGTATAAAGTTTTTGCCTAGCGAGAGGTGACAAGATGTGAATGGCCTTGTGAGCTATGTGAATAAAGTTGTTGCCTAGTGAGAGGTGACAAGATGTGAATGGCTTCTGAGCCATGTGAATAAGTATCTGATGAAAGTGGTACATGTCTCTTTATAGCATTTATCTGAATAAAATATGTTTGAGAACTTCATTGATGCTAAAAGAATATGATAATGTACTTAAATAATCAAGTGAAATCTATTCATGTAGTGCTCTGACCATAGATCCATCATCGTCAGGAATAGGTGATGGTGAAACAGGTTGCTCCGCGGCATATCCTGGATTTCGTATATTTTTGAATATACGAGGGTCACTGGGCGAAAATATCCTTACGTCCTCTTGAAGTGATTGTGAGGAGGTAAACAAGAAACCTCTCAAATCCTTCATGAATAGGTCGGGATAGATGTATCACTAATCTCCCGATGATTGGGCCAGATGTTGTACCCATCTCCCAATGTTTTTGTCGGGTCGATGGAGATAAACATGAAATCTCTCGATTGTCGACGAGAGTGAAATTGACGATGTAACTCTGTAGCGAAGTTCCCAGTATACCCTGGAAAGCTACGTTAGCAGAGACACGAGATGTCCTGCGTTTTGTCTCGCACTGACCGAGACGTGGGAGGTCTTGGAAGCCGGCTCTTCCCTAGACCTATGTATGGTACCGGTTTCGACTTCGCAATGGCCGGTTGGAGTATGAGCGGTATATATCATCTCCTCAGAGCTTAAATATGATTGTAAAATGTAATCAGCCGTATAGCATGTTTGCTTAAGGATTGAATACGGAGATTCATTGGCTGATGTTGCATTTCTTTGTGCATTCCTTAGCGGATAAATGTTATTTATGTTTCTTTATATTCTCTGCAAAGTAGACAGATGAATTACTTATCTACCATGGGTAGATGCAATACTCTCCTTGAGAATAGGAGATTATCTTATTCTGTTCTATGATGAATAATTCTGCCTGATAAGGTAAAAGTAACCCCTGCTCAGTTTTAATTTAATAAACTGCAATAACAATGTTTTGGCGGAGAGTTATATCTCTCGCTGGGGCAATTTTTCAATTGTCTCACCCCCGTGGGAAACATTTTTAGGTATGCATGGGAGGCAAGGCAGGAAATCCCTAAGATCAGAAAAAGAGCAGCAACAACAACAACAACAAGGACAGCAATCAGATCTCAGGTGGAGATATTATCTGTCAAGTCATATAGATAGTAGTCCTATGTGTCGTCTCTGTACTCTCAGGTCCTCAGAGTTTTAAATGATTCAATCGGAGTTTTGGCATAGTGCCTCAAAGTTTTTATACCGCCTGTGTATATTTGTAACAGGGCAGTCAATGTTGTAATCCTTAAAAAGGAATTGTACAGGCTGTGTACTTTTGAACCAGGATGAAATGGAAACACTTTGGTTCTTGGTTAAAGAGTTTTCCTGTGAATGGATCTCTTTGAAAAAGTTTTAAATTTTTATTGATTTTCAGTAATTCCGCTGCAAATGATTTGCTTCCGCATGTTTTATTATTGTTAATGGCACTTGTTATCTTAACGATGGCGAGTGTCGTTACAATTTAGTGGTATCAGAGCTCTAGGTTTGCTGAGTCTACAGAGACATAGGACTAAGTTGTTGAGTCTGTGTTAGTGTCCTCCAATATACCCTATAATGATTTCTGCTTGTGCAGAGGAAGGGTAAAGTTTAAAATGACTGGAGAGCACAAGGAACACATTGCTAAGGGCAATGTTGTTGCACCAAGAAGAGGTGCAAGGGATCATGCAAGAATAGAATGAGTGCCTGAGAATCCCCATTAAGACCTGATCAGGATAGAGAATCCTATGATCATGCTCTTGTTGGGTAGATTAGGGCAACAATAATGCATATGAGTGGACTGGATGCTAGGCTTATAACCTAGGTAATCAGTCCTTAATACAGAAAGCTTGATCTTAAAATGAGTTCCTAAATGACTTAGTCATGTTGGAACAAGGGAAAATATGGAAAAGATTAACTTATGGCAAGAAAGTAGACTCTGCCATGAGCTTAGACAGATAATAAATATGTGATGGCAGTGCCCAAGAAGGGGCAATAAGCTGAGAAGTAGGTGATGATCTCTATAATTTTAGAGACATTTGCCTAATGGTTCTAAAAAGCCAAGGTTTTTGGTACAAATAGTGCAATAAATGCCTAGTGTACCAGGGCAGCAACCCCTAAGTAAGTGTAAAGGTCTTAACCTTTCACCTGTAAAATTCCATGGCTTAGTTTTTGCATCAGTAATAAGACTAATAAGACCATGATGTGAGGACAATGTATGTTATAAATGTGTACATGTTTAGTACACTAAACCCCTTTTGTTATAAAAAGGAGGACTGCTGATTTGGTTTTCCCTATTAGTTGTCATATAGGGAACAAATGATGAGAATTAGAATTTGAATTTTGTTCAAGTATTCTTTTAAATGTTCTATATTGATCTTACCTCTATGAAAGAGGAAGAGGTATAGAAGAGATGCCTGGATAAAATCCAGGGATGTTAAATCTTATGTTATGATAATATGAAAAACAAGAAATATGATAGCATGTAAGTGCATACTACTTGATCTCAGTACTTGTAAACCCTGATCAGGTTTACAACTATTGATGATAAAGTGAGTATGGAAACTCTTAGATTGATATCTTTTTTATTGCCCTGATCAAGCAATCATTCTGATACAATCTAATGAGTATCATGAAATAAGATATATGGTATGGATAAATGTATCATACCTTAAGTACAAGAAAGAAGGATCTGATAGGAATTCATATCAGTATGTATATGAGGAAGTAAAAGTATGACCCTCATATGATGAGAAAGAGAACAAGGGAGGTGATCCCTGTTCAATAAAGTTGTAAATATGATAAAAGAAAGATGAGAATATGATGTGTTTTCAACACATGTGACTGATACCAGGGTAATGGATTCTGGTATCTGAGAATTATCAGATGGTTTAGATTAGCTACCTGGAGTGGTCAACTATGAAATCAGTCTGATTATATAAAATGATATGAACATCATATGTTAGGGGTTTATGCTTTGCATAAACATAACAACTAAATATGTCTTTAAGATAAGATCTCAATTGACTCTATGAGAATATTGTGAGAAGGAACTTTGTGTTGATCAAAGCTCTATGATGTCTCCATAACAATGAGGTGTTATGTAGAGACATGATCATATGATGAATGAATAATATATGATCCCTTTATCTGGGATTTCGGGGACGAAATCCTTGATAGGGGTTTATAATTTGTAACATCCCCGACCTGGGTTATGCTTTAACCCTAGGTGTTTTGATTAAGAAATATGATTATATGTTTAATCTCATCTTGTGAAAAGTAATTAGGGCTCATGAGGAACTTATGTTTCAATTTTGGTCATGTTTGAACAATGTTGAAGCAATGATTTCTTATTTTGGACTAAAGTGCAAATTACCCAAGTTGAGGGGTTAACTTGAAAATTGCACATGATAAGATGTTCCTCTAATGTTGAGACAACATAAGGATGAATATGATGTAGTAGTATGGTTTCTACAAGACTGGACACCAAGAGAGAGCTTGTTGGACAATGTTGTGCATTAAAACCTAGTTTTGGAGTAAAGTGCAATTTACCCAAAATCTAGGGTTCAATATGCAAATTACCACTTCAATAAGGTCCTTAATATTTCTTGGCATCATGTATAGAAAAGAAAATGAGAGGGACTCCTCATTTGAACTAAGTTGGAGGAGAGAGAATCTTGACATTAAAATAATCAAGAATAATGCCTAATTGAAACCCTAATTCGATTTAGGGCAAAAATGAATAAAAATAATTGAAGGGCTTTCAACCAAAATGTTTTGGGTTGATTTTGAATAAGGATGGACGTTCCTTTGCTAAGATAAGGAACGAAAATATCTTAAGTAGGTGAAATTCCACTCACCTTATTATAAATAAAAGTAATTTCCACTCACATATGGGATATTAATATAATAAGCATTAAGGTGCTTAATTTGCTTTTCTTTAAATTGAGGATAATGAAGGGGAATAAAAGGCAAAGGAAGGTGCCTCGTATCCATAGAATTGAGGGGGAAGAGGCGGCCATAATATTTGGATTAATTGGATTTTTATAAGGCATTTTCTCTCTCATCAATTTCCTTATAAAAGTGCCTTTTCCAAATGAATTGAAAGGCTTTTTCGGCCCTTTCTTCTTCCTTTGCTTGGGATGAGCTCAAGGGGACTTAGTAGGAACAGTAGGACGAGCCCCAACCTGTTGGTAAGCTTCTTGACCCTCGTTCTTCATGATTTCATGGTGGAAATCGAAAATAAATTATGGATTCCTTCTTATTTCGATCTCCTCTTCAACCCTAGCCAACTTTTACAATCAAAAGCTTGAGGAAGAGCCTAGGGGGAGTTTCTAGAGCTTCATCCACCATTGATGGCGTGATCTTGGAGCTTTGAAGCTCAATTGGAGGCGGGTTTTATAACTTAAACCCTCAAACATTGCTATTGCATCAATCTTCTATGCTTTGTTGATTGATTTCTTCAATTTTATACACTTTTGTTTCTTTGCTGCAAATTCCATCAAGAAAGGTTGCTGTTCTTGGGTGCACGAAGGAAGATGATGATGACATCATCATAAGCAAGCACCTCACCAAATTTCTTGGGAGCAAACGATCTCAAAAGTTGGGACCAAACAGTTTCACCAAAACCGTTTGGTGACCAAACGGGTTGCAAACCGTTTGGTGGCAAACGCGTTCAAACCCATTTGAAGGAGTTGACCAAGCATTGACCGTTTGGGAATATCCTTCCTAATTATGTAGGATAATTACCCTCCAAATTTGAGGGGTTAACTCCAAAGGAATCATAGGTTGAAGGCCAATCAATTAGACAAATCGAATTGAATTAAGTGCTGATTTTCAACCTGAATAACTTGACCTGCTTGGGCAAACGGGTTCAAGACCGTTTGATATGGTTGACCAAGCGTTGACCGTTTGGGATTCCTGTTCATAATGAGGTTGTTTAATGACCGTCCAAATTTGACGGGTTAACTCTAAAGGAATCATAGGTTGAAGGCTAATCAATTAGGAAAACCTAATTGGATTAAGTGCTGATTTTCAACCTGATTAACTTGACCTTCTTGGGAAAACGGGTTCAAGACCGTTTGAGTGAGTTGACCGAGCATTTACCGTTTGGGATTCCTGTTCATAATTATGTTGGTTAATGACTCTCCAAATTTGAGGGGTTAACTCCCAAGGAATCGTGAGTTGAAGGCTATTCAATTAGGCAAACCCTAATTGAAAACAGTGCTGAAATTCCAATGAGTTAAGTTGAGATTTTGGGTTGATTAGCCCAAACGGGTTCAAGACCGTTTGGGGATCACCCCAAGACCGTTTGGAGGTCTGGGGTCAAGTATAGTTGATCAATTGAAGGTCCAAAGGTACCAAATCATACTGCAACTCAATGCTGATTTGTTGATCAACTCGATAGACCATTCCATGATGATGTTTCACTAAAGTCCAAAGGTTGGATGAGCCAAACGGTATCAAGACCGTTTGGAGCTCATCCAAACGGTCTGAAGACCGTTTGGTGGTCACCCAAGACCGTTTGGAGGTCTAGGGTTGAGTATGGTTAGGTGTTTGAAGGTCTAAAGGTACTAAGTTGATATACAATGCAATGTTGATTTGGTGATCAATCCAATGAACCAAACCCCAATTGGATTGCTTAGATTTGAGTGATATGATGGGCAAACGGTCTCAAGACCGTTTGGAGGTCATCCAAATGACCTCAAGACCTTTTGGGGTCAGGTCATACCCAATTTGGATGATGGTTCAATGGTTTCAAAGCAACTAGTCTTACATTGATTAGTGTTGTTGAATCATCGATTCCAAACCCTAATTCAATTGAATCAAACCCTAATTGATGATCAATTGAGGGTCAATTGAGGGTAAAATTAGTTGAAGGTTGACTTATCAAACTCAATTGAAGTATGAATATAGGTCCAATTGATGAGTGGTTCCATGAATTCAATGATTGAAGGAATCAACATTGGAAACCCTAATTCAATTGGATACCTCATGTTATTGAAGGTCCAATTGATCAAACCTTTTTGGAAACCTAATGTAATTAGGTGAGAGATACCTTAATGGTACTAATTAAGAATTCTTAACAAATGCATGGATCCAATACATGATGAAAACCCTAATTGAGGTTGATTCCATGTATAACCCTAATAAGAGGTTGTCTACATGTGAAATCACTAATTAGGATGAATAGTAAACCCTAGTTGAGGGTGTATCCAAGTGAAACCCTAGTTGAGGGTGTATCCATGTGAAATCCTAATTGAGGGTGATTTCATGAGAAACCCTAATTGGGAATGATTAGTAAACCCTAATTATGGGCAATGTGATATGAAATCCCTAATGAAGGGTGATGCTATATACAATCTCTATTCTAAAGAAGGGAGATGGTATGTGAAACCCTAATCCCTAATGAAAGAATAGAATTCATACTTGAATATGATTTATGAAGTGAACCCCTGTGGCACGACCGTGCAAGGTAGCACGGCCGTGGTGGATTCACTTTGCATGACCGTGCAAGGTAGCACGGCCGTGGTAGCTTCAGTGTGCACGACCGTATACGGTAGAACGGCTGTGGTGGCTTCCCTTTGCACGACCATTCTTGGTTGCACGACCGTAGTGCTCTATGCTGGACTTAGAGTTGATTCGAAAGTGACTTAACATGGTCGTTTTGTTAATTTCCAACCTAAGGATGAGAGAGAAACTCATACCTTGTGATGATAATCATTTAATGATACATGATGAATGTAATAAGTATGAATGAATACTTAGGATATCAATGAATGCTCCCAGAGGAGTGTAGCAATAAATTAGGGTTGGAGTGATAATACAAATATGAAACCCTAATTGATAAGAAAGGAAAATCCTAACCCTAGCTTTGGGTAAAAGGATGAAAAGCCCTAATTGATGGTAAACCCTAACCTTGGTAAGGGAATAGTGGTGTTACCCTGTATTGCATGATGTGTTGTGAACTTGATAAATCTATTATCATGTGTGACAATCATGTTGGCTAAATGCACATCTGTAAATCCCTTTGTTTTGATAATGTCAAACATTTCATTCCTGTTAATCTAACATGCTACTTGAGTGTTGCAGGAATAAGGTGGATGACAAAGCACTAGGGAATCTATATGCTTGAATGATTGTAAATGTCATGAAATGTAATCAATTGTAAACTTGTACAAATGTATAATGTACAAGTACTTAGACTTAATTTAAATCAAGCGTTAGATCTTCCCTAGCTAAACACCACATTTAGATAGGTCATCCCCTTCAACAGTGTCACATATGCACACTCATACACACACTTAATGTTTTCATTTGAAACATTGAAACAGGGTCTATCTCGGTCGACAAAATCCTCGACCGAGACACTCTCGGTCGACAAAATCCTCGACCGAGACACTCTCGGTCGACAAACTTCTCGACCGAGAAAGACCCAAGTAGCCATTAGACACAGCTGACAAGGTAGTTGGCAGTTGGAGATAAACGTTGCAAACACTTGATCCAGAGAGCCTGTCGGTCGACAAAACATCGACCGAGTAGGTGTCTCGGTCGACCATTTCTCGACCGAGATGGTCTCTGACAGCAACTGCATAATTAATTAACTAGCCGTTGTTAAAGCAACTAACTTATATCTAACGGCTAGTTAAGCACTTAGAAACCCTTAGAAAGTGTCTAGAACGTCCTTAAGCACTTGTAGGACATTCCTATAAATAGGACGTGCCTTAGGACACCAAAACTTACTTGATTCCACACTTGAGCAATCTTTGAGCATACATTTACATTGAGCAATCTGTTTGTGAGCAATTAAGCATATTGGCAACTAGCTACTTCCTCTCCTAGCTCAAATTTTGTGTCCTATAGGCTATCATCTCCTAATCCACAGAAATCACAAATCCATACACATTGGTTAGGAGATCTACACGCTTGATCTAGGCAAATCAAGCCTTGTGCTTCAAAGGATAAGTTGTAATTTCCATTTTCCTTTCTCGTTCACTATTATTGTTTGTACTCTCCTTGCTACTCCTAGGTTGGAGGCTGCGGTTGGAGAGGTTGGAAGATCTTCTTGGTGAAGAAGGGGACCTTGAACTACTTCAAGAAGGCTGGTGCAACGGGAGGTTACTTCTAAAGAGGAAGGCTACTTCAAGGGGGAGCTTGGAGTTACTTCAAGAAGGCTACCTTGGGTTGGTGCATCTACTTCAAGTGAAGGTTGTTCAAGGGGTGTAAGAAAGTATTGTATTTTGTGTAATCCTTGTGAAGGTAATAAAATTAATACTTTCAAAATCCCGGTTGGGTAAGCAATCGGGTAGTGGACTGACAATCTTAGTATTTGCTAAGATTGGAACCACTCTAAACACTTGTCTCCTTCTTCCATTTTCAATTGTGGTTGTTTGAGTTAAATAATTTTTAAAATAATTTAAAAACTCTATTCACCCCCCTCTAGTGTTTTTCAATTGGTATCAGAGCAGGCTTCAAGGAACCCTAACCAGGTCTTGAAGAATGGAGGGTGATGGTAATTACAACCGCAATAAAAAGAGCAGCTTGGACCAATCTACAACATGTTGCAATTGGTGTTTAGGAACAAGCCACACAACATCTAGCTGCCCATGGAAATCAAAGAAGGAAGATGAGCATAAAGATTGTCTTATTGCTACAACAAGTGAAGAGGAAGAAGAGGTAAGTCTTTTTGATTTATCTAAAGAAGAGCTAGTTGCTAGTCTTGAAGAGACACATAATAAATATATTGAGTACAAGAAGAAGTTAAAGAAAGCTAATAAAACAAATGATGAATTACATGCTAAGCTTCTTGCTATTACCTCTGAAAATGAAGATCTTAAAAAGATTATTGAAGATCATAATATTATGATAAAATCTATAGAGGCAAATTGCAATCTTCTTTCCCTAGAAAAGATAAATTTGCAAACTCAAGTGAACGATCTTCAAAAACAACCTGTTTTGTGCTCACATCTAGATTATGATACTATCGTGAAAGAAAAAAATTATTATCATCTAATCTAGATCAAGCAAAGCTAGATATCAAGAAGAGAATGGATGAGATTGCTAAGTTACAACAAAAAGTTAGTAGTCTAAATAATAATGGCATTCGTGATCAAATCTTAAATGATTCCTACCATCAAGTTGGAAGGAGAGAACTAGGTTACAAGCCTAAGGGAAAATCTTATCATAAACCTAGTTGGAGAAAGACACAAGCACATCAATCTATATATACCTAAAGGCACAAATACAAATATACCCAAGAACAACCTAGACCAAAATCATAGAAAGAGATATGAGGTTGATTCTATATGTTGTCATTATTGTTTGCGCCTTTGTCACTATTCCTTTTCATGTCCTTATAAGAAAAAGGATGTCGAGTTAGTTTGGGTTCCAAAACCTCCAAACCAAATGAACGGAATTAAGTTGAGATATGACCAAGGACCTTAGTTGCATATTTCTATGTCTATCTCAACTCAACATAGTGGCCTAACAAATTAATTCAAGTATTTAAACATCTAACTTGAATATATAATTCTTTTAAATCTACAAAAACAATTCTGATTTACTTACTGAAAACAGCTCTAAAATAGTACAGAACCTCTCTCGGTCGAGAATCTGTCGACCGAGAAAGACAGTCGGTCGAGAAATGGTCGACCGATCCGGTCTCTGTTGTCAAATCTAAATCTGCTGAATGTGTTTTCAATTAATCAAATTGCTATCGATTTATTGTTAATGACTGATCTTACAAGTTGAAGACCATCATGTGTTATGACATCTAGTATAAATGATCACTGTATTTCATGATATTATATGTTCATTACATCATGGACATGCTCATAAAGATGATAGAAAATGATTATTGTATGCATGGATCCTTGATGACACATTGGCAAGCAAAATGATTCATTTGTGATTTGAAAAAGAACTTTAAGGCTTGCAACACATGAGATAAAAAATTTCTCAATTAAGAACGTGAGATATTGCTTTCAAGGATATATATTCTCTTGGAGAATCTTACATGAAAACAAGGGTACAAGAAGAAATAGAATTTGATATTTATGTATCTACAACAAAGCTTATATAAATATTCTAGGAGAATTACGAACGGAAATCTTCATATTGAGTATCACTCAAAATTGCCTCTTGGTTAAAATCAAGCTTGACCAAGGGGCGCTATGGTCGTAGTCAAAGTCAACCTAAAATAAGTTTGGCACAATACTTATTTGAATATCATTTTCTATATAAAAATTGTGATCAAAAGAACAATTAACTTATGATCACAAAATTGTCCAAATATTGGTAATAACAATCACAATATTACTCCCTTAGAAAATATATATATGCTCTACAAATTCAGTCTACCATTTACATTAAAAATCAGCTTAAAAATTCATTCACAGAAAGTCTGTCGGTCGACGAATTCTTCGACCGAAAGCATCTCAGTCAGCCTATCTCTTTTGACCGACAGACCTCAAATAAAAATTACATCGGACACACTTCCGGTCGACAATTATTCGACCGAGCCGATGTCGGTCGACAATTGTCCGACCGAGAATTGACCGTTGGGATATGACCGTTGGAATCTGACCGTTTGAATATAGCCGTTGCCGGTCGACCGTTGAGCGACCGAGTGGCGCGCCTAGGATATGACCGTTGCCGGTCGTCAGTCGACAATTTGTCGACCGACCAGGTTACTGGATTGCTATAAAAAGGACCAAAAATGGGTCATTGTATTACACCTTTACATTCTTACTTCCTTGGCTTCCTTCTAGTGCATTTGTGTTAAACTCTTTAGCCTCTCCATCTGTAAGACTTTATTGCTTCTTATCCACCTCAAAGACAAGAAATGGCTTCATCATCAACACGTGGAAAGAAGAAAGTTGCTAGCGGGAAAGAAAGGGCGGCTACTCCACCATTGACGATCATCAACGACATCCCCTTCGTCGACGCAGATGCTGGTGATCGCTATCTCAGGCTCTCCTCCAAAACTCCTCTTCCACGACGGCCGGTTGACGTCATGGACTTCCTCAGCATCGTCGACCTGGAGGATCTTTTTGAGGTGCAAAATTTGAAAGAATTTCTTAATCCTTCCTTCCCTTCCTACTCTTCCAAAGTGGTAAATGAGTTCTATGCAAACCTAATCTCCCATTCCGAAAATGAAAATAACTTCTTCTACTCTATGGTCAATGGGCATAGCTTTTGATTTACTGAGGAGGATATTCTTGACATGCTCAACATCGACTTAGATGAATATCAAGACACTCTTGACCTTACCACTGGAAATCCACTCAATACATTTTCCCAAGGTGATAATACCGTCAGTCTTAGTGACATTAAACGAGCCATTTTTCAATCTAATACAACTTGTCACGAAGATAGGGGTACCTATTATGCCATTAATCTCAAACCTGCAGCTAGGATTGTCAACCTTATTGTTTCCACAAACATACATCCTAGAGCAAACAAGTATGAAGTCCCTATTTTTCGCATGTGTCTAATTTATGCCATTATCAAACGTATTCCCATAAATTTTATCCGCATAATACTTAAGAACATGCTTGAGTTTTGTGGCAATCCCCCATATGCCGATTTTGTATGCCAAATCACTCAACACTTTCTTAAGACAAAAATTGAGGACATGGGGTACACATGGGAAAGAAGACCACAAAAAATAAGCAAAAACACAGTAGAAAAGATGGGAATTGATTTCGGTCACAAGAGGGCTTGGACGGAAGGTGAGACATCTAGTCAAGATATACCACCACCACCTCCTCCTACCAACCCATCCTATGATCCCAATCCAAAATACCCTAACCTATGTTGCTGGGTCACAATATCATCTAAGCAGACAATTAGATTATAGCCATCATGCCATGACCTACCTAAATCAAAGGATGCAAACCCTCTCTCCAAATCAACCAGATGAATATCCTTATTCTTTAAATCCTGGCATGCTCAACCCATATAATCCATCTTACAACTACTACCAAACTCCACCTCCACCATCTACAGATCTCACACATACTCAGTTTTCCTCAATACAATTACAAGACATTGCTGCTCATTTCCGCTTTGATCGTGTTCCTACCTTCTTGGAAGCATATGCCTTAACCAAGATAGGTGCTTTGGAGTGGCAAACTTTAGTCAAGTATTATGGAGCTGAGCCATTTCTTGGAAAAGACCATGATATTGATGTAATACTTAAGTCTTTCCAGTGAGATTTTCAGTGTCCGTTGTATTAGTTATAATGAAATGGTTATCTTTGCATGATTGTAATGAATGGTTATCTTTACATGAATTGGTTATCTTTTTTTATTATAATGGATATTTCTCTATGGCATCATTTTAACATAGCTTATAAGACTATTCTAGTAGAGCATACAAAGTAAGGGGAATAATAAATATGTCATAAATAAAAAAGGATGAAATCTTTGCAAATACCTGAAATTTAAAATTGTGGCTAAATTGACCATCTATTGAAGAAGGATATCTATTTAAGGGGGAGCAATAATTTTCATATAATATTTGTTCTTAAACGGATATCTTTTTGAAATGACAAAGGGGGAGAAATAAATATAAATGCAAAACTCAATCAATGAGTTTCATAAACAAACTCTTGGCTTTACATTGAAAGTTGCTATATTCCCTAAAGAATTAGATTTCATGTTCCATACTTCATGGGGAATAATAAGCACACATTTTATAAACAAGAGAAGAAATTTACAAAGGTAATCTTCAGGTATGAAACTCACATGTTTTATATTTTCTTATTTTATATTTAGGAAATGTTTGTCATCTTCAAAAAGGGGGAGATTGTTGGCTAAATGGACATCTGTAAATCCCTTTGTTTTGATAATGACAAACATTTCATTCATGTTAATCTAACGTGCTACTTGAGTGTTGCAGGAATAAGGTGGATGACAAAGCACTAGGGAATCTATATGCTTGAATGATTGTAAATGTCATGAAATGTAATCAATTGTAAACTTGTACAAATGTATAATGTACAAGTACTTAGACTTCATGTAAATCAAGTGTTAGATCTTCCCTAGCTAAACACCACATTTAGATAGGTCATCCCCTTCAACAGTGTCACATATGCACACTCATACACACACTTAATGTCTTCATTTGAAACATTGAAACAGGGTCTATCTCGGTCGACAAAATCCTCGACCGAGACACTCTCGGTCGACAAAATCCTCGACCGAGACACTCTCGGTCGACAAACTTCTCGACCGAGAAAGACCCAAGTAGCCGTTAGACACAGCTGACAAGGTAGTTGGCAGTTGGAGATAAACGTTGCAAACACTTGATCCAGAGAGCCTGTCGGTCGACAAAACGTCGACCGAGTAGGTGTCTCGGTCGACCATTTCTCGACCGAGATGGTCTCTGACAGCAATTGTATAATTAATTAACTAGTCGTTGTTAAAGCAACTAACTTATATCAAACGACTAGTTAAGCACTTAGAAACCCCTAGAAATTGTCTAGAACGTCCTTAAGCACTTGTAGGACATTCCTATAAATAGGACATGCCTTAGGACACCAAAACTTACTTGATTCCACACTTGAGCAATCTTTGAGCATACATTTACATTGAGCAACCTGTTTGTGAGCAATTAAGCATATTGGCAACTAGCTACTTCCTCTCCTAGCTCAAATTT
The DNA here is from genome assembly GCA_963693085.1 of Alisma plantago-aquatica. Taxonomy (NCBI): domain Eukaryota; kingdom Viridiplantae; phylum Streptophyta; class Magnoliopsida; order Alismatales; family Alismataceae; genus Alisma; species Alisma plantago-aquatica. The sequence goes on from OY856409.1 coordinate 656,099,875, forward strand.
CGTGTCCTATAGGCTATCATCTCCTAATCCACAACAATCACAATTCCATACACATTGGTTAGGAGATCTACACACTTGATCTAGGCAAATCAAGCATTGTGCTTCAAAGGATAAGTTGTAATTTCCATTTTCCTTTCTCGTTCACTATTATTGTTTGTACTCTCCTTGCTACTCCTAGGTTGGAGGCTGCGGATTCGAGAGGTTGGAAGATCTTCTTGGTGAAGAAGGGGACCTTGAACTACTTCAAGAAGGCTGGTGCAACGGGAGGTTACTTCTAAAGAGGAAGGCTACTTCAAGGGGGAGCTTGGAGTTACTTCAAGAAGGCTACCTCGGGTTGGTGCATCTACTTCAAGTGAAGGCTGTTCAAGGTGTGTAAGAAAGTATTGTATTTTGTGTAAATCCTTGTGAAGGTAATAAAATTAATACTTTCAAAATCCCGGTTGGGTAAGCAACCGGGTAGTGGACTGACAATCTTAGTGTTTGCTAAGATTGGAACCACTCTAAACACTTGTCTCCTTCTTCCATTTTCAATTGTGGTTGTTTGAGTTAAATAATTGTTAAAATAATTTAAAAACTCTATTCACCCCCCTCTAGTGTTTTTCAAATCATGCAGGTCTCATGAGGTGATGATCATAGCCAGGTATGAGCTATGCTGTTTATTTGATAAGAGTTCATTGGCCATATGTGCCATTATGTTCTTGTTACTTAGAAAAGAAGTAACAAGATTAGTATGGGCTTGTAAGCCTTGTTATAAAGTTGTTGCCTAGTGAGAGGTGACAAGATGTGAATGGCCTTATGAGCCATGTGAATAAAGTTGTTGCCTAGTGAGAGGTGACAAGATGTGAATGGCCTTATGAGCCATGTGAATAAAGTTGTTGCCTAGAGAGAGGTGACAAGATGTGAATGGCCTTGTGAGCTATGTGAATAAAGTTGTTGCCTAGTGAGAGGTGACAAGATGTGAATGGCTTCTGAGCCATGTGAATAAGTATCTGATGAAAGTGGTACATGTCTTTTTATAGCATTTATCTGAATAAAATATGTTTGAGAACTTGACTGATGCTAAAAGAATATGATAATGTACTTAAATAATCAAGTGAAATCTATTCATGTAGTGCTCTGACCATAGATCCATCATCGTCAGGACTAGGTGATGGTGAAACAGGTTGCTCCGCGGCATATCCTGGATTTCGTATATTTTTGAATATACGGGGGTCAATGGGCGAAAATATCCTTACGTCCTCTTGAAGTGATTGTGAGGAGGTAAACAAGAAACCTCTCAAATCCTTCATGAATAGGTCGGGATAGATGTATCACTAATCTCCCGATGATTGGGCCAGATGTTGTACCCATCTCCCAATGTTTTTCTCGGGTCGATGGAGATAAACATGAAATCTCTCGATTGCCGACGAGAGTGCAGTTGACGTTGTAACTCTGTAGCGAAGTTGCCAGTATACCCTGGAAAGCTACGTTAGCAGAGACACGAGATGTCCTGCGTTTTGTCTCGCACTGACCGAGACGTGGGAGGTCTTGGAAGCCGGCTCTTCCCTAGACCTATGTATGGTACCGATTTCGACTTCCCAATGGCCGGTTGGAGTATGAGCGGTATACCTCATCTCCTCAGAGCTTAAATATGATTGTAAAATGTAATCATCCGTATAGCATGTTTTCTTAAGGATTGAATACGGAGATTCATTGGTTGATGTTGCATTTCTTTGTGCATTCCTTAGCGGATAAATGTTATTTATGTTTCTTTATATTCTATGTAAAGTAGACAGATGAATTACTTATCTACCATGGGTAGATGCAATACTCTCCTTGAGAATAGGAGATTATCTTATTCTGTTCTATGATGAATAATTCTGCCTGATAAGGTAAAAGTAACCCCTGCTCAATTTTAATTTAATAAACTGCAATAACAATGTTTTGGCGGAGAGTTATATCTCTCACTGGGGCAATTTTTCAATTATCTCACCCCCGTGGGAAACATTTTTAGGTATGCATGGGAGGCAAGGCAGGAAATCCCTAAGATCAGAAAAAGAGCAGCAACAACAACAACAACAAGGACAGCAATCAGATCTCAGGTGGAGATATTATCTGTCAAGTCATATAGATAGTAGTCCTATGTGTCGTCTCTGTACTCTCAGGTCCTCGGAGTTTTAAATGATTCAATCGGAGTTTTGGCATAGTGCCTCAAAGTTTTTATACCACCTGTGTATATTTGTAACAGGGCAGTCAATGTTGTAATCCTTAAAAAGGAATTGTACAGGCTGTGTACTTGTGAACCAGGATGAAATGGAAACACTTTGGTTCTTGGTTAAAGAGTTTTCCTGTGAATGGATCTCTTTGAAAAAGTTTTAAATTTTTACTGATTTTCAGTAATTCCGCTGCAAATGATTTGCTTCCGCATGTTTTATTATTGTTAATGGCACTTGTTATCTTAACGATGGCGAGTGTCGTTACAATCATCATGCAGGACATCTTGTATCTCTGCTATAATAGCTTTCTAGGGTATTCTGGCAACTTCGCTATTAGAGTTACAGTGGCGTGCTATACTCTCTTCGCCATCCAGGGATTTCTTGTTTATCTCTCATCGATGCGGCATTAACAACATCATCGGGAGATTAGTGATACATCATCCCGGCATAAACATATAATGAAGGATTGAGAGATTTGATGTTTATCTCACATCAATTCCTCCATTAGGATGTAAGGATATTCACATCCATAACCCCCACATACTCAAAAGTATGCTCTCCATGAGTTCCCTTAGGAAAACCTGTTTCACCATCATTTAACTTCTGACAATGATGGATCTATGGTTAGGGATCTACATGATATCATTATACTTCATTATTTAAGTACATTATGGCATTCTTTTAGCATCAGACATGTTTTCAAACATAAACCATTAAAACAATTGCTATAAAGAAAGAGTACTAATTGTATCAAGTTCATTTCACATTGAGTTAACATTGGGATATCAATCCCTAATCATCTTATCATTATAATTCAGGAATATGGGTATTCAAACCCTTAGATCATCAAAACATTTGTTACCAAGTAACATATTACTATCAAGTCATTTAACAATATGAACATGATAGTGGCAATGTAGATATTTCTCATGGCTCATTCAGCCTATCAATCTCATATGTTACCTCTTACTAGGCAACATAGCATATCATTACTTTCAAAGCTTATAAAGTGCTTTCAATAAATATGGCATCATAACCCTTACCTGGCTATGCTCACTTCTTTATAAAGGCCTGCATGACTAACACAATCGATAACATGCACATTATATCGATATCATCATAATACAATTATTTCCATATCAAGTATAGAACACCACGGTCGTGCTATAGAAGATCACCACGAACATTTTACATCACCACGGCTGGTTTATAGGGTTAGGGTTTCCTATTCAATTCAATTAGGATTATCCAACCCCTTAAGCTTATAAAGGCATAGTGATTCCTCCTTTAATAATTCAATCATAGAGTTTCATGCTTAAAAGCATAACCTAGAATTTAGGGTTTGTTGTTCACATCATCACATTTCTCTAGATTAGTGTTTACGATTCACATTACATTAGATTATAATGAATTAAGATCATACCATCATCATGTATGAGAATTTCTTCCATTAATTCCCTCAAATTAGGTTTATGATTCATTAACCATCACAATTAGGGTTTCATGATCTCACTAACATGGATCATACCCTAATTAGATATTCCTTTAATTTGAGAATCCATTACTTGATTAACATTCATATAAGAAGTCTTCTCTCTCATCTTTTTATAAGTTGATGTTTGCATCACCCCTGATTAGGCTAACTCAATTCAATATTGACATCATGGGTTATGTCATTACTATTGTAATCATTAAAGCTTACTCATTCAAAGAGTACTAACCACTCTATCCCATCAAGGGTACCTTTATTATAATCACCATTGATCACAACATGCATTAATTAACTAATTATTTGGTCCCTTAATCACTTTAGGTATCTATGAGGTTTAGGTTAATCAACCACCAAACCATCTTGACCTCTAAGGCATCAAATGATTTTGACCTTTTTAGACCTCAAACGATCTTGCACACTAAATCCCCAATCGGTCTTGGACAGACCTTGAAACCATTTGGTGGTGAAGACTATTTGGTCTTGTTGACTTTTGAACTGTTTGGTAAAGGGCACACTCAAGACCGTTTGCCCAAGATGGGGTGAAGACCGTTTGGTCAAGTTTGACTTTGAAATCGCATGGACATAACCGATCTTGAAACCGCATGAGACTAAACGGTTTGGGATCGTTTGGTCCCAAACGGTCTTGAGACCGTTTGGAACCAAACGGTCTTGACACCGTTTGGTCCAAACCACCTCAAAGACCATTTGGTCCAAACCACCTCAAAACCGCAAGGACCAAAAAGTGTCTCAACCACTTCAATTGAGTAAGGGTTTCCGATGTTGAACCCCTCAATCAATCATGCACTTGTTAGACACTCATCAATTGAGTCAATTAGGTCAAACCTTAACTGATTTGACACTCAATTGACCATCAATTAGGGCTTGGATCAATTGAATTAGGGCTTGGAATCGATTACTCTTCAACATGTTTCAATTGTGAGTCTAATTGATTTGAAATCATTGAACCATCATTCAATTTGGTCATGACCTGACCCCAAACGGTCTTGGGATCATTTGGATGACCTCCAAACGGTCTTGAGACCGTTTGCCCATTATTTTATCAAAAACCAAGTCATTGAATTAAGGTTTGAACCCTAGGTTTGGTCACCAAATCAGCAATCGATTATTCGTCAACTTGATATCATTGGACCCTCAATTGGTCAACCCTACTTAACCCTAGACCTCTAAACGGTCTTGGGTGATCACCAAACGGTCTTGAGACCATTTGGGTGATCCCCAAATGGTTTTGAAACCGTTTGGGCCACTCAACCCGAACTTCAACTTAATTCAACTATTGAAATTAGCAATTGACCCGATTATGGTTTTGATGATTGATGGGCCTTCAATTGGTGATTCACTTGTAATTACTTGATGATTTTTGGTAGGTAACTAGTCTACATTATTCTAAACAGTCCTTCAAATGGTCAACACCTGGTCAACGCATCCAAACGGTCTTGGACCATTTGCTTCTATGCGGTTTGGTTGAAACCGTTTGCATTCAAACGGTTTGAAACTGTTTGCTCCAAACGGTTTGGCAAACTGTTTGAGCAAAGTTGGGAGATAGTTTGCTAAAGTAAAACTTGGATAAACATAGAGATTAACGTCATCTTCGTCTACCTCAAGAACAGGGGATGTTCTTCACGGAATTGCTAGCAAGAACACAAGAATAACAAAGGAAAAATAATAGCTAACGATTTTTCATAGAGATGAAGATGCATAAACAAAGCTCAAGGTTTAGAGTTATAAAACCCACCTCTAGGACTGATCTAGAGCTCCAAGATTCATAGCTTTAATGGTGGATGAAGCTCCAATACTTGTCCAAGGTCCGTTCTTCAATTTTTAGATGGAGAAGATGGCTAGAAAGAAGAATCGTGTGAAAAACACCATGAACCAAACCCTTGCTTTAGAGTTTTCCCCCAAGAATCCAAGGTAGAAGATGACTAAGACTTACCTACAGGTTGATCATCCTCCCTATGCTCCAGAACTCTTTCTTGGTCAGCCAAAGCAAGTTTGAGAAGAAAGGACTAAGGGAAATGATCCTTTGTTGTTGGTGATAAAGATACATATATGTATTTATGGGTTTTTAAGGTAATTTGATAAAAGAGAGTTATCTTCTTTTATTTTCCAACTAAATTCACCAAAACTTGCTCCATCCTTTGGATACGTGGCCATCTTCTAATCTCATGCAAAAACTCCTCCATTATGCAAGGTTTAAAGGAAAAGAGACCAAACATCTTAATAAGTTATATATATTAAAGGGTCATTTGCTTAAATCTTGATTATTTTAATATCAAGATTATCTTTCTCACTTGATCATTCAATTGAGGCTCCCCTCTCATTTTATTTGCTCAACTTTATCCCAAGAAACATGAGAGATCCTCTAGAGGGTATATCTTACATGTTGGACCCTAGGTTTTGGGTACATTGCACTTTACACCAAAACTAAGTTTTAAAACACAAGGATTGCTCTACAAGCTATAACTTGGTGCTGAAGCTTGTGGAATCCATACCACTACATCATATTCATTCTTATGATGCCTCAACATCAGAGGAACATCTTATCATGTGCAATTTGCAAATAAACCCCTCTATTTGGGTAATTTTCACTTTAGTCCATTATTAACAAAACAATGTTTCAACATGATTCAGAAAGGACTGAAATAGAAATATAAGTTCCTAAAAAACTTTAATTACATTTCAAAAGATAACCACTAGCATCTAATCACATATTTAAGCAAAACACCTAGGGTTAGTTCATAACCCAGGTCAGGGATGTTACACTTCTAATCACTGATCATCAGTGTTACACCTCGATCTCACAATTACCATTAATCATGAGATTCAGGCATAAATTGAGGATTTCACGTAATAAAAATATCACCCTTAACTTTTTCTTCTTTTTCAAACTCTTTGTTTTTCTTGCATTGAACCACATAAACTAACTTTACAAGAGAATTAAACTTTTATTTTTTTCTAATATAATCTGAGCATTAATGATACACATCCATACACTCATTATGTTTCTCACACTTCCATGAACATATGACATGACAATCATTTGCATTCTCTCCTATTAAGGAAACAAACATACAAAACATTATTTACAACTCTCTCTCAGATCTACACAAGGACCTAGAGTGACAGAACTTAACTATACTCAGACTTAACTCTTGTGGCAGATCTACTCTGATGCAATCATATCTTCTTCAAGTCCATGTGATTTCCCTAAAATTTTTGAGTAGAGGGGTGAGCCTACTCGCTCAGTGAATAAGTACTTCAAAGAAACAGTCTAAAGCACTGATATAATTACAGATATACTTTTGAGCAATTGATATCAATTATAACAGCAGAAAGCTTTAGAGAGTCTAATAATTGACGATCATAAATAAGGTAGGATACTCTAAATCTCTATAAGAGTGAATCAATATATGAAATGCTTGATTGATCATAAAGATAACTAATAATTTAGAAATATACAAAGAATAATTGAATAACTGTACACACTTGTTTGACCTCTCATTCATTTTATTATGCCCCGATCATATGCAGTGTACTCTACATATGAAGACTCATAGTGAATACAATCTCACCGTACAAGACTTATCTTAAAACCTAGGAAGCTAAGTCTAGAACGGAATCTGGGTCTGCTTGACTCGAACCGTCACATCTGACTAAGGCGGCTAAAGAGCTGGCCTTTAACTGGACCTCTCCTCTAGGATGAGTACACAGACAGAGGGTCTGAGACGCTCTGTGGGCCTCATCTTGGTATGCTCTGTGGGTACCTCTGGGTTACCACTGGGATCTTCAGTTCATGTTGGGTAACCTATCTTCTCTTAGAAGACTTCCTCAACGGCTTCATCTACCCGCATGCTCTGTGGGTGCGTTTTGATCCCCGTATACTGGTCGCTGCCTAGGGTGGATCATTTCCTCCCTATAGTGGAGACATCCGTAGGGAATCTATGGTGTTTAGGGCACCTATGTCTATTATTTTATTATTCTTGGAAAGCTCTTACTATATTGTATCTCTCTACTACTTATTCTTGACTCTGGTATCTCTATGGTACCGAGTCTATTCATCTGAAGCTTATAATACAACATGTATATCCTTCTAAACTTGACAGAGTAGTATATTCAAAACACCATAATATTATGAGTAATCATCATACTATACATACAGGCAGACTAAAATTCTTAATAAACAGAATACATGTCAGCTTGGCACTTTATATACTAGAATCATGCAATTGAACTATTAAGCATCACCACATCTCATATTGAGAACATTGATATCACAATACTTGATTCATTGAACACCCTATCCTTAGGGTTTCATTTATCTCATTCACATATCACATGGCTCTCGTAAGGATTTCAAACGACATAAACATTCACTGAATAAAGACTGCTTTCAACAAATCATATACAATCAATATATGTATGAAACCTTGGAACTGAGATGAATTTAGGTTTCCATGCCATTCACTGAGATATCATGCATCAAGAATAAAATTGAATAAATATAGTCTATCATGTCAAAAAATCCCTTCAATTGGATTTCACGATATCTATTCGCAAATATCTGACTTTCCTCGCATCTAGGGTTTCACCCACTTTACTGATATATCAAACAAACACTATTCACTTTGAACAAAATCCATGATAGTATCTGATATATATGTACTATGAATTTAGATAAACAATCATTCATAACCAAGGGGATCTAGATAAGAAATTTTCTTTATTTACTTATACAACAAATTTTAGTCATAGAAAAATTCCCTATATTTCAGTTTACTCTTATAACCTCTATGAATACTTAGGGAATTCTCATTAGGATGTATTGTATACATTTCTAATATGATTTTATCATCTGAACTTCATCCAAATAGAGGAAGAATCCATTTCATATCATTTTGCACAACTTAGAACAAATAGACAATTCAGGGTTTGTAATCGCATACTAGCAATTTAAGATTATCGATGAATTAACCAATTTTCGTGCAATATACTGTTTGAAGGAAGTTCCCACTCACCCTAAGGTGTGAAAACACATAAAAAACGTATCCCATATCTGAAAATCTCAAATCCATATCAAATCTCTAACAATTCACCCAATTCTTCTTCCTTTCAACTCGGAAACCCTAAAAATGAGGGATTATGAAGAAATAGTGAGAAAAGGGGAAGTTTTGATACCATTTTGGATCAAATCAGGGGAGGGACAAAATTTTGACATGTGAGAGAAGATTCACCATGGAACTATGTCCAAAGAAGCTAAACTTACATGATTTCATCATTCCTCGGACCACAAAACCCTAGATCAACATCTCCATCAATTTCTCCTCTCAAACCCTAACTCTCCTTCTCTCTCTAGGATTTCATTTCTCTGGAATGAATCATGAATTATGAGAGCTGCTAGTGTGTTAGGTTGACCATATAGAGCAATTGAGCTACTTGGGTCAATTTCACTTTGACCCCTCACTAAACTTTTTCTTATTTCAGCAGATTTTTCTGTCATAAAAAGGTTTCTATAATTCATATATTTCAGAGATCAAACCTTCTCCAAAAATTATGAGAATTTAGCATTTTGTGTATAATTGAGTTACAAAGCTTCAGTTAAAATTTGAGATCATTCCACTAAACTTTTTCTTATTTCAGCAGATTTTTCTATCAGAAAAAGGTTTCTGTAATTTGTGTATTTTAGAGATCAAACCTTCTCCAAAAATTATTATAATTTATCATTTTGTATATAATTGAGTTACAAAGCTTTCGTTAAAATTTGAGATCATTCCAAGCTTTCATTAAATAAATAAAAATTGAATACTGCACTACTATCCCGAATTCTACAGAAATGTCAGTTATTGTAATTCGTCTACTGATAAAGTCTAAACGCATCCAAAAATTATGAAAATTTTACATGTTGTTTATGATTGAGTTTTAGATCTCCAGTTAAAATTTCAGATCATTTGGAGTACCAATATATAATTAAAAATAAAACATTACACTGCTGAAAAGCACTCTATCAGCATTTTGGTCGAAGTATAGTTCGACCGAGAACCACATTTAAAGAACACTCAAATATTCTGAAATTTTTCTCCAATATGAATGATTGATTTATCCATATCATATCCAAAATTCAATTAAATGCAAAATTTTTAGAAAATATGAAAAATCATTTACCACACTGCTATCCTGATCAAATTCCATATTCATGTACTATCAAAACCCTAATTTTTGCCGATTAGGGTTTACATTTCTCAAACCCTATTTCTTCAAACTAAAATCATAGTTACAGTTTCTTATTAGGTTTGAAACATCACAATTGATCTACTATCATTAATCAAGTTTAAACGATGTTCAATCTAATCAAGCATGTAATCATTCAGGTAAACCCTATTTTACCAATTAAGAACAAATGTGGTCGTTACAATCAGACCCCTTGAATGGGTGATAAGGGTTCCCTTTTATAGATGCATTCCTCACCTCTAAAACCCTAGAGTGAAATGCTTGTGTTTGAAGGCATCTTCTTGCATGGCCTATACTCGGTCCAATAGGAGACTCACATGAGATGCTTAATTTGAACCTCATGTCCGGTCCTCTAGAGAGCAAGCATGGATGAATCAGAATGGACTGGATGCTGGGAGTGTGCACCATGACATTGAAATAAGGAAGACTCCTAGTGAAGAACGGCTCGAGTCGGGTGAATGGCAGGGGGGCGCTCGCTTGATTGGTGGTTGGAAGGAGATAAAAAGGAAAGCTTTCGGACCTCCCTTCCCTTAGTGCATAACATCGTGAGGGCTTACTCGTTCATTTGGGTGTCATGGCACAACATTGGATGATTCTGCACAAAACTTATATAAAAATGCATTGAATATGAAAAATGGAAAATAATTGCATTTTAGTAAATATAAAGATAAAATTAGGAAATAAGGACAACATGTAAAAATAGCTAAAAATACACTCATCATGTCTCCATAGCCGTATGTAAATAGAAGGCCAAGGAATCACATAAACAAAGGTTTATATCCATGAGGTGTTGATTCAACATGTTACAAATTGTCTATCGCTATTTAGAATTTCAATTTTATAGATTGAAGGATCCCAACCTATCCGAATACCCCTACAAAGCCTCTCACCTAGACCCTATGAGAGCTTTTGATGCTCAACTTCTTGATCGTGTTGATAGCCTATCTGCCACTCATATGTGGTTCTTAAATCACAATCACCTTTCTCTTTCTCACAACCATGAAATCATTTAAAGTATAATGGGTGTCGTCGTTACTAATACCCTAAACATTCCATCACATTATGTCAACCATGATAACAAATAGAAGATAACTAAAATAGGTAGAAAAGAGATCTTATTGCTCAGTGGTGTCTTGGAAAGCCTCTTCTTTGATAATCACCCTGACACCTTCCTGGTGCACCAGCCTGATTCAACAACTTTATTGTTCTCTTCACATTTGTTGACTCCCTTGATAGCAGTCCTCCTAGGGCTACTCCTTCATTATCCAGAGGTGGGAGTGGTTTCACACTCCCTTTACTTTTCACCTTCATGCCATTACCTTTACTTTGCCTTCCCAATAGTGTTAATACTAAAATCAAAAGTTTTTCTAGTGTATCCTCATCATTGACTCTAGGTTTGTTTGATTTAAAGTCAGGTCTTATTTTTCAGTAACTTGCATATCCACCTCTTTCAGAACCACGACAACTTAGCTGACTTCATCAACTCCTAGGATAACCATGCTATGTGCTATCTCAAGAGCATCATTCTAATCCTTGTTTCCTTTACTTAGTTTAATTCAAATTATCTACCATGTTAGATACATCACCTAATACCTTTCTTGTCTCTTTAGAATCCTTGGACATAGTTGTGTCCTTCTTCTTCTTCCATGCTTCCCCTAGTCTTCTTGTGTTTTTAGAGGTGGTACGATGATCCACATTTTTATGTCCATTTCTTGCAAGTCCTAATTCAATTTTTTGTAAGAGACCTACGAGTTTGTTATTGGTGTCTTTATCATAAGCAAAATTCTCCACCTGATTGTTTCTTCTCTTCCTATGCCCTCCCTTCCTCCTCTATTTTTCCAAGTGTTTATATTGTTTGCAATTTTATTTTCTTGGAGAACCTCTTTTCCATTTTCATTACAGATCTTGACTTCTCCATTTTGTCTAGGAATTTTTTGGATGTATGGCCTTACTTCCCATAGGACATGCCCTTGGGAAGTCCTCATACCCCATATGATATTCCACATCATTGATTAGGATAGATGGGAGTAAGGGTGGGGTGGTGTCCAACTCCAAGGCAAGTTTCAAAAACTTTCTCCTTGTCCTACTAGCTATGTGGGCATAAAATTTGATCAACCTACTTAGAGGCAACCCAATGTATTCGAACATTGTGGGTAGGTATAGATGCAGGATTACAATGATAACATGAATTCATGATACAATCAATTCAGGATACATTTTAGATGGGATGAATGTTGGCTACCATTCCCTTACCACAACATTACATCCAAAGAGTTTCCATGGACCAACTGTAAGGGCTATTTCTTAATATCTAGGGAAAGACAATTGAATGACAAAGTGACCCATGTTAAAGTCTTACATATTGAATCCACCAATGAGATTCAATAAAAGTTTCAGCCTATCTCTTAGGGTCATGTAGCCTACCTCTATTCTGATTAGTCAAACAACAATCACATACTTCCAGGGTTTTACCAAGCTTTCTTTGACGCCTAGGACAATCTTTAGTGCCAACTTGCCATCCAACTCTCCTAGGATGAATCCTTCACCGATAGGTTATCTTCATAGAGTTTATTCAGAAGAACCCCTGTGATTCCTCTTTGGAAAAGCATGCCACAACGTTGTTGAAAGTGTAGGATCCATCGTTACCTTATGCTTCTGTCATACTTGAGTCCCCAAGATTAAGGTTAGCATTTTCCTAATCTTCCGCATGACCTACCTTCGTCATATGATCCGTTCTCACCTCTGTGTTTTGAAATGGTTGTTCCTCAGGAAGCTCCAACTCTTACCCTTTTCATCCCAATGTAGATTATCATCAAACCTTTCTCCGAAACTTCTATGGTGATGCCCTGGTTCCTGAATCAGAACAATTTTGTTTGGTTGATCTCCATTTTCTTTCCTTGCTTGGTACCTTCATGGTCTTTAGGGCTATGATTAAGATCCCATCCTACCTCAAGAATGTAACCTTTGTCGCCTCCACTATCTCCGCTCCCCCATGCACCCGTGATTTCCCCATCTACAACCTTCTTTACATTGGCATACTTGTATGTAGCATCTTTTACACTGTATGGAATGAACCTTACTAAGGACATTATGAGAATCATTCTCCACCATATTTCATGAAAACATGTTGAACTTTTATAACAACATTATTTCTTATACTAGGTTAGACATGTTCTATGATTGTTGATATGTAACAAGGTCAATCATATCATAACCAGATGGTTGTTGATGTGGCTTGCAAGGAATCCTACTCCCAGATATGGTTGAGTTACTTAAGTGTAGGAGGTTGTAGGTTCAACTCATAACAACACATGACGAGGTATATGTAGATAATAGAGTATAGATAGGATTTGTAAGAGAGAGAGAAAATAGTTTCTCTCCACGATGGAGTTTGGATAGGATTTTTAAAAGAAAATTAAACAATTGAATTGGTAATAGATTGGGGAAATTGTAATTCAACAGATAACAACACCTGACGAGGTATAAGTAGATGATAGAGTTTAGATAGGATTTGTAGAAGAGAGAAAAAATAGTTGCATTGCGGGATGGAGTTTTGATAGGATTTTAAAAAGAAAATTGAACAATTGAAGTGGTAATAGGTTGGGAAAATTGTAGTACAGAAAGCAACCTACAATTTCGATCAGCCTATGCCAACGCAGCAGTTCAATCCCAATATGCACCCCGAGAAAAACTTTTTATTTAATGAAAGTCTATTGACTCTTACTAAGCTTTTATAGGACCGTAAAAAAATTAAGGCGTCAGTTGAAGGCGGGTTAATCCATTTGAAAATCCTAGAACTCACGTCTCTACTTGCCCACGTAAAGATTTGATTAATTGCCAAATGATTATAAAAGGAAACCGAGCCCGGCGAAATGCACGGCAGACGAATGGTCCGGCAAAAGCGGAGCCGCAAACGCCATTTGTAAGTTTCCACCGCGTCGGGAATTGCATACTTTCTGGTCGGCGCGGGGATGGCACTCCGGAAGGATGGGAGAGTTATTGCGGTAGGGATCGATCTGGGCACGACGACATCCTGCGTCGGGGTTTGGAGGAACAGCCGAGTCGAGATCGTCCCCAACTACCACGGCAACCGTACAACGCCTTCGTGCGTTGCCTTCATCGGCAAGGAGGAAGTACTCGTCGGAGAGGAGGCGGAGGAGCAGAGAAACCTGAATCTCGAAGCCACAGTTTCTTGTACGTCGTAGTTCTTGATGTTTCTGTATCGCTCTTCAAGCGACCTTGTTATCTTAGGTAGTACGCTGTATGTGCAGGCGTGAAACTCTTGATCGGAAGGAAATGTGGAGATTTAAGCATCTACGACTCCGTCCGTTACTTCCACTACAATAATGTCCGACCCCGAGCAGAAGTCGCCTATCCAGGTATTCCACGGAGTCCCAGATTTGTGGTGCGACGTGGAGACAAAGAGGAGGAGTACTGCGCTGAGCAGATCGCGGGAGCCATCCTGACTACTTTGCAGCAATTGGCGGCGAGTTACCTCGGAACCGAGGTGAAGAGGGCGGTGGTGGCTGTCCCGGCGAACTTCGACGATCTGCGGAGGAGCACAACCAAGGCCGCGGGTGTAATGGCTGGGTTCAGAGAGATAGGAATCGTCTCTGCACCCGTCGCTGCGGCCATCGCGTACGGCTTTCATCGGACGGGGAATACTCCAAGAATCAAGAACGTGTTGGTGTTCGACCTCGGCGGGACAAGCTTGGAGATCTCGTTGCTGCATATGGAAGGCAGCAAGACAGAGGTCACGGCGAGTGCTGGCGACGCCAGATTCGGTGGCGATGACTTCGACGACAGCATGGTGAACCATTTCGCGGCAGAGTTCCAAGGGAGGCACCGCAGCGCAGCCATCTGGGCAAACAGCAGAGCGTTGAGCAGGCTGAAGTCGGCCTCAGAGAGGGCGAAAAGAAGACTCTCTTTCGCATCGAAGGCGGCCGTCGCGATCGAGTACCTGCACCAAGGGATCGACTTTCAGTCGAGCATCACCCGCAAAAAGTTCGAGGAGATCAACGAGAAGAACTTCTCACGATGCGTCGCCGTCCTAGACCACTTTTTTGCGGAGGCGACGTCTATAGGGAAGGAGAATGTGCAGGAAGTGGTTCTTGTTGGCGGCTCCACACGTATCCCCAGAATCCAGAACCTGCTGCGGAATTACTTTCCCGGGAAGGAGCTCTGTATGTCGATAAACCCGGAAGAAGTAGTGGCGTATGGCGCCACCGTCGTTGCCGCGAGGATGGTGGGTCGACGTCGTGGCGAAGTGGCGCCATTGTCGCTCGGCGTCTCTGGCCCCGGTGGGATCATGGAGGTAGTTATTCAAAGGAACACTCCCATCCCGACTCAGAAGAGCAAGGAGCTTTACTTGCCTTGTGATAGCCAGGATTGGTTAGTCTGCGGCGTATTTGAGGGCGAGAGGAGCATGGCTGCTGATAACCATTACCTAGGCGGAGTTCTGCTCAAGGGGCTTCCATCTCAACAAGCTTATCTGCCCAAAATAACAGTGACGTTCGAGGTGGACGCGGAAGGGGTCCTCAGAGTTACCGGAGAGATGCAGGAGCTTAAGATGTGTGTGCCCATCTCTGCCGACGGATGGGGCACCGGGCGACGGAGTTTAGAGGACATCGCCGGGATGGTGGCGGCGGCTGAGGCGCAAAAGGAGGACGACAAGAGGCGCAAGAGGAAAGCAAAATTACAGGCTGAGTTGAAGGCGCTGCTCTGCAACTTGAGGCTTCTCGTTACCAAACAGGCGAGAGAATCCAAGCTGGATGCTGGGGACAAGGAGTCCATGGAAGCCGAAATCGCAGAAACCACGAACTGGATGCAGCTGAATGAAGGAGCAGAGGCCGTGGACTTTGAAACGAAGATAAAGCACCTGGCAAATAGGTGGTGCAAGGTCTGCAAATTCAACCAGCCCTTTATCTCCTTACAAATGTTACAACCATCGTATCAGCATATATGAGGTTGCTTTTGAGGATCCCTCATCCATCAAATCAAAACCAAAAACAATCGTTTTCTGTACTTTGATGGTTGATTACCTCCGTTTTCTCCCTTGCGGAGATGAAGGTTTTGGTTGTTTTTTTTTTGCTGGACTGGTTGGTTTATTGGTGGTTGATTTTCTGTAGTTTTTCTTCCTTGTTGGTTACGTTAATGAAAGTTTAGAACAAGAAGCAAACTAGATGTTTTACTAGTAGAAGATCTTCTATATTTTCCTTGGTGTCTAGCCATTCTTATATATGATCCCTTTGTGTACCTCCTTCCATCCCACCTAGCTTACCTTTTTCTGTCTTAAGTTTCAATCTTATTATATGATGTCTTATCAGTCATTCCATCTGATCAACACTTCCATTTAAATATCTCCATTTTGGGTACTTCCGAGGTTTAAAATCTAATTCAACATTATGCCATCTATACTATACTGTGGATCTTGTTATGTAGTTTAGAACACTAATTCAACGTTAGGCGACCTCACATTATTGCTCACACGGCCTATTTGCTTTGCCTTGTAGATTTGTTTTATTTGTACGTGATGCCTAGTATGAGACTACTATCTAATACTTGTCTCATTTTGAGGATATGATTGTAGAGCACATAGGAAATTTTGATAGCGGTTCCCTTCTATGTACATATGTGAATGACTTCACCCACCTACATTTTTTTACATAGAGAATTACAGGCACATACTACCAAAATTTTCTTACCACTACAACACAATCCATACTTTCGTTGATAAGACTAGTGTCCAAAAATGCACCAGGTGGTACACATTCAACAATCTCAGATATTACTTGATTAGTTTATATCGGTCTACTGTTCTTTGATGGTTGGTGGTTTAGACCCTAACATAGCGTATTTGATAATAATATAATGAATTTTAGAAATGGGTGAAGTTGGAAGTCTATTTTATATCGATCGGTTGTTCTAGGATGGTTGGTTGATTGGGCCGTAACATAGTCTATATGATAATACTATAATGAATTTCATAAACGAATTGAAGTTGTAAGTCTATCAAGAACCACAACATACCAGAGTTCAAATATAGAGTTGAGGAATTTATGAACTTGTATATGAGCACAAGAAATCACTTGGAGACATGCTTAAATGTCCATGTATAAATTATGGTAATAATTTAAAAGTGGATAATTCAATGAATTAGAAGTCATATCATGTTCAATGAGATTGGAGTAGCATGGGTTGAAACAAAAGTGAAATTTCTTCGATATATCATTTGTAACACCCTCCCTAAGCACACACATACACATAGCAGAAGCAACACAGAGTTATCCATAACTTGTTCACCTAAGGGGGCATTACATAAAACTGACATTTATAACAACAATATAATCAATAATACAAACTGAATTATTTAACATTCTCATACTTGTTCGTACAAAGGAATATAACGACTATCACTTGTCAACTTAACATCTTGAGACATAATCTCTACTTTGTAGTTCTAAATATTAGAACATACAACTGAGTCAATAACCTAAAGATCGTCTTAAAGTTGGCACCCCACCAGATTGACTCGTACTCTATCCTTGTGTTTGTTCTTTGGGATCTACTCTTCTCCTGCTCTCACCTGCGGACATATCATCCCTAGTCATGCATTGAAAAAAAAAGGTTGTTAGTGTAAGTGGAATGAGTATTCTAGCATATACATTACTTGATGAAATAAGATACTATAAAATATTCCTGAACATGATACACATGAAACTGACATTAAAATTTGTAGTAAGTCTTAAACATTTTATGCATGATATTAACATAACAAATATAGAAATTCTAAAACATAAATATCTCTTCTTTCTTTAACACTACTGATCTTTCTCTAGAGACATGTACTCTAGTACCTAGATCTCATGACCTGCATCAAGGTGTCTGGGTCCCATAACATGTACTCTGGTCCTGGGTTATGTATCTAAATCGGCCTGCACTAAGGGCCTGGGCCTCATGACTTGTACAAAGGGCTTAGGTCATGTTTTTCTTACATTAGTCCGCACTAGGGTGCCTGAACCACATGACTTGCACAAAGAGCCTGGGTCATATTCTTCTTGAGTTGACCTATACAAGGGCCTGGGTCTAACTCCAAAATCTGATATCTTATAAAATCTGATCTTAACATGAATCTTAATTCATTCCGATCTTATAATCTTATTATGAATATTATCTTGAATCATAATACATGAATCTTTATAGAATCTTATCATGAAATCTAAATCATACATCTTAATAGACTTATATCATAAATCTTAATGAATTCTACGCTCATATTCTTATCATGACTCAAATCATGAATCTTAATCAAATCTTATCTTGGAACTTAATCATGACTTAGTACATCTTAAATCTTATAACATTATCATCGACTAGATACTCAATATATTCTGATCTTAGTATAATATTTATCTTGAAAAGCTTGATCATGACTTTATATGTTCAAAAATTAAATTCATATAGCGTACTTAACTCCTAAACTTTATCATTGTAGGAAATTTAAATAACTTCTTAGTTATGAGATATTAATCTCTTAAAGAAATCTTAATAGAATATTTCTAGTTCGAATCTTATTAGATGGCTATCTCACATAATCATGGAAGTATCACTATCATACTTGCATATCTTATCTGGTAATCTTATTCATTAATATGAATGATGACTAAGAAATCTTATATGAAACATGAACCTTAAACTTTCTCATGAACATTTTATTCACAAATCCTAACCATTCTAAGGAATTTTATAAAATATCTCAACTTGAGATTTTGGGTATATGTGGGAGTACAATCATATATGAAAACTTTAATTGCACATCTTACTTAAAATCTCCAAATATTAGAAACATGAATCATAATGTCTTATATGATAAACATGTAAATGTGTTGACTTTAATAAATATGAATACTCATGGGAATGAACCAGTTACCTAGGTTGGTAGAAAATGCCCCTCCTAGATCCCTGATCTCGATTCTCTTAATCATCCTGTGATTATCACCCAAATAATCTTAATTAGGTTTGTAAACCCTAGTTATGCTAACTCTACAACTTTTGAAAACCAAGTCAAATTATGCCTTGTGGCCTATCCCATTGTCTAAATCTCAAAAAATAGACCGAAATACATATATAACTTGAACCTATTGGGTATACCAATTAATTTCTATGATTTATGCAACATAGATGCCTTATTTGAATAAATCAAATTATTAATTACCTTATGTGGATGCTAAATAGGTCACAAGAAGGATCCATCTAGGGTGGACTCTGCTTGACCCATGCCCCCTTCTCCCTCAGCGGCTCGTGGACAGGGGTTCCCCCCCTCTATTTCCTCTATTTTATACAGGACTTCCATATTGCTGCCTGGGTGGGAAGGCTAGGTGCTCTCTGGCCACCTTGGTCCACCGTGGGGGTCGTATTCCTCTGAAGTGCCTCCCTCCTTTCTCAACTGGCCATGAACAACCTCTCTGAGCCCTCACTGAGCAGTAGTAGATTGGCCATCACCTATGTGCCATGTTGGTGCCTGACCTGGAGCCGCGATGGAAGGAAGGTGCTCTGGGGAGATGTGTATCCAACTCCCTTGGCTTGGTCCATAACTCGATGAGAGAATGAGGGATTTGGTAGTGTCATGTTTTAGGGTTGTGACTTCCATCAAGTCCTACATGGAGTAGTTGGACTCCCATTTGGTTCATGATCTTTGCTTGTGAAGCCCATGGCCATGCCTAGCAACAACTGTGAGCTAAACATCCTCCTGATTTCATTAATGAATTAAAGTTGGAAGTCTATCAAGAACCACAACATACCAGAGTTAAAATATAGAGTTGAGGAATTTATAAACTTGTATATGAGCACAAGAAGTCACTTGGAGACATGTTTAGATGTCCATGTATAAATTATGGTAACAATTTAAAAGTTGACAATGTTAGTGATTTAGAAGTCATATCATGTTCACTGAGATTGGTTTAGCATGGTTGGAAATAAAAGTGAAATTGTTTGGATATATCATTGTACCTAAGCTTGAAGTGGGAAATAATTATGTGAGTAGAATTATTTGTAGTATGGTTGAGGATAGTATATATCATCTTGGTAATAATATAACAAAGGCACATCCTAATGTCTATGGAATGGTATTTAATGCTCAAAAACCCCTTGCGTGAGGGTTTGAACTAGTTTTATCTAATTGAGTGCATGGATTACACTATATATCTTGAAGGCAATCAATAACTAGAGTGAGAAAAGTCTCATGTAGGTATTTTTATTGTTTGAGGACATGCTTACACACTGTAATGGTGTTGTGTCCAATGGGTATGAAGGCTAATAAGATCCATTCTTTTCTTAATGAATGTGTCCCATTTTGAAGTGAAGATAGAAAATTATTAGAGTACTCAAAGTGTGGTGTGTCATGATACAAGAAGAACAAAGTTCTTGATAATACAAAATGAAGGTTCTATTTCTAATTTAATGTGTAATCTACCCATAAAACCTTAGTTTCTTCACTCCTTCCTTGGTGAAGATTACTGGGATCAAAATACATATATGCCACCTGCAATTTATACACTTTCTAGACACAAGAACAAAAATCATATAGACTTAGTGTATGAACAATGTAAAGGTGCATCAAAGTTATCATTGTAGTATTTGTACGCTCTAATCGTATGAAAGATAACAAGTTGGTTTGTCTCAAATCTCATGATGGACATACCTTGATGTGAGAACTATTACCAATGGAAAAATGAGCTATACTTCCTATGAATGTTAGGCTTGTCATTATTGGGCTATGTTTCTTCTTAGATGAACTATGTACTAAGGTATTTGGCATTAAGAAATGGATGACATGTAAGTAGAAGATGTTGATACTCTATGTTAGCTTAAGAGGATCTTTCCACCTTCATTTTTTAGTATAATGATTCACCTTAGTATTCACTAAAGTAGAGAGGTGAAGGTGCTGAATCTACTGTATGTACATTAGATGTAGCCCTTTGAGAAAAATATGAGTGTTTTGAAGGATGCTCACAATTGTTGTCATTATTAAGGTAGTTGATCTGGTGTAGGTTATCCATGAAATGCTAGTCCAACAATCTTGAAAGGTAGTGTTTAGGGGATTCAATGTATTCACTCATAGATGCCTAGATTAATGCACATCAATGAAGGCATACTTGAAACAATATACAAGAGATTGAACTTGCAAACTATACTAATATGTAACATCCCTTTACATTAAGAAGATCCCTCATGAACTTGATTTTGTAGATCTTATTCATCATACATTAGAGTCTTATAATAGAGAGAATAAGCAAGATATTGGCAAATCTCATGTTGTAATCTAAATGTATAAAAATAGACATGTGATCATTGAAAATGCACCAGTATACTGGTGGTAAACTAACATAGTTAATTCTACAAAATATAAGGTGTGCATAGTAGGGAATTATAGACAAAGTTAATACATAATATTGATAAAAACATTGAATAAAAAACTTAGCATATTTACATGATTTATTCCATTAGATCAGGTCTCTAAAGACTTGAACCAATTCCATACATGAAGCATGATATATGTTTCCAAAGATATAGCCACTTTCAAATGAAGCGCGATAGGGTGTTCATTCATAAGAGACAATTCCACATGAACTGTGACATGGTTGTCCACATGAAGCGTGACACTCAATGATAATCAAATGTTTTCTTACTTATGTTTGAGGTTTCATTTTCATATTTGTAGGATCAAATGAAATACCAATAAAAAGGAACAATAGCTGAAAAACAATAGCCAATATGTGCACACAATGAAGATACAAATCAAACAATGAAACTAATTAGGCTAGTCCGGTCAAGTAAGAGCAAGTTTACCTATTAATAATTAGATTAAATAACTATTGGGTTTGGAGTAAAAAAAGCAAGTATATACTAGAAAAAACATATAGATTTGTGATAAAATATGTTATTTTCAATATGGGTTTTTAATGACCAAGAATTAGGGTTTTAGATCCTTACACTGACCATAGTTTGGTTTTCTCATTCTTGATTGACAACAACTGGATCTTAACTAATTTGATACTATTAAATTCCACACCATTTCTGTTGATCTAGAGGTTATACATTGTCCATATTTTGATAATGACTCAACAATTCCATTCATATGTATCTAATATGTATATTCAAGATTGATCTCAGGTGTTAGGTACATGAAAAGAATCAATTTACACAAGCCCTAGCTGGTCAAAGTTCAAGTCAAAAGCAATGCAAGTGTGCTAATTAGGAAATCCATGTAAATGACCTTAGAAGAATTTTGTAATCACTTGTATAGATTATATGACTTGTAAGTAAGATGAAAAAATTATGTGGGACACTTAGTACCAAGTTTTAATCACTTTTTAATGACTTTAGAAAATTGATCACAGATTGTTGATCCGTCGAGTTGCAATCTTGCCCGATCCCTTGGATCAATTTTCTGGAGAGTGCATCTGTCGAGTTGTGCATTCATAGAACTCGACCGATCAGATTACTGACCAAATGTGATTTTAACTTATCGGTCGAGTTTCCTAGGACAAACTCAACTGATAGTTTAAAAACTAGGTTTGTCTTTTACCTGATCGATCGAGTTATCTTTATTGAATCTCGACTGAATGTACTATATGGAAAATGCAGAAAAAGTGATTCTAACCGTTGGTGACTTGTTTGAACGAAAATAGATATGTTGCCTTGTGAAAAAAGGCTATAATTTGACCCTAAGTGTTCCCCAACTCAAGGGATCACCCCCAACTATAAATAGGACCACTTGGAGTTCATTCCAAGGTTTCTCATTCACTACATCTAAGGTCCTTGCTATAGTTGAGTGTGCTACCACCCCTTGAGCCCCTTTCTCTCTCTAGTTTACACTTCATTTTGTGTTTTGTGAGTGAGTTAGGATTATTGTAAGAGAGCTCCACCTTTGTGCATGTAAAGCTCTCAATCTTCCACTACTTCCCTACCCCCTTCTTCCATGAAGAAAGCTCAAGGAAGAAAGCTCCATCAAGTGAAGAAGGAGATGTTGCTGGTCCTTTTCAAGGTTGATGAAGAGGTGGTGATCTTATCTAGGTGGAGGATAAGGCAAAGACGGAAGATCTAAGAGGAGAAGAAAAGTCCTTCAAGGCTGAAGACTTGAGCTTGAATGGGTAAGACCTAGGAGAAGGCTGAAGATTCAAGCTAAGTGGGTAAGTTCCTTATGAAGGTGGAGATCTCCTTGTGATTGGATGGGTAAGTCCTTTGGTGGTCTATTGCTGTAATCTCTATGGTGATTAATAGAGAAAAGCACTTGCAAAGTCCTAGACGTTGACTGCTATAGATAGTGGACTGAATCACTTCTAGTTTGAAGTGTGGAACCAATATACATCCCTTTGTCAAGTGCTTGCTATCAATCTCTCTCATCCTTATTGTTCTTGTTAGTTAGGACTTCAAATTGCCTTTAATCTATTGCTCCTAATTGATATAATTTGAAGGTCTAATTTGTTTGGTGAGAAATTTTGTAGCTCTATTCATCCCCCCTCTAGAGCCCTTAGATCCAACAATTTCAACATATTTCCCATATTCATATTTGAACAATGGTCCAATACTAGTTCATATTGGATAAACCCTAGTTTCAATATAAAAATCATCTTTTATCATATTCATGGGATTTCAAGGTTATGATCTAATTTGGTTTTATCAATTGTATTCCAGATGGTTTTAACGATCTAAACATCAAAATTTAGATGATTTTATTTTACTCAAGATGAAATATCACAAGATTAGGGTTTCATTAATCATACTTGAGTTTCATATCATTTCCATGTATGACACTATCATTAACATTCGATAGTGATAAATATTTATTAAGGCTTTCCATTACTCATAGGAGTATTAATAATGTTTATATAGATTGTCCTAAGACATGATACATATCATATCTAGATTTTGGAAAGTATCTACAACATGTTCCTCTCATTATTATGATCCATTTTACTACTAGTACTTGATTTTTGGATAAAGGAACTTGCTTAATATGAAATTTTGAAGGTATGTGTATTATTCTAAAATATCTAGAAGAGAGAGGTATATCCCTTAATTGGGGAAAATTGGTGGCCATTATATTATCGATTCACCATTGGTTGGCGTGAGATCATACGATCGAGGAGATCCATATCCACTACCACATTTTGTAGAACATGGCTCAGTGTGACTTATTCTAAGCCATAGATCTAGGTAAGTTGTTGATTGGGAGTGGATCGGAGGGTTCATATGAACCCCCCCATTGTCATAAAGAGAGATAGAGATAAAGCATGAGAGAGCAAGGGGAATAAAAGTATCAAATTGATCCTTAGACATTGACCTGTTCTAGTAGAAGTTGTGCATCATACTTGTAGAGAGAGAAGCAACACCACACATGAGGGGTATAGAGGAAGACCACACCAAACAAAGATGGATAGGAGGTTCGATATGAAAATAGGATACTTGGATTCAGGGGGAGACAACAAGCTAGGTTGGGGTTTTTATAGCTTGGGATGGGAGCTTTTAGGGTTTTGGGGTGGGGTTTTGATGGGTGGAGAGAAGTAAAGGTGGAAGGGTTGGTGTTTTGATGGGTGGAGAGAACTAAAGGTGGTAGGACTTGAAGGCATTGGCATGGACATCACTTGTGATCAAATTTTTGTGTGTTTGGGTTGAGTTGGAGAGAGGGTGGGTAAAAAATGGGATATGAGGGGTGAGAAGATGCTAGGATGGCAATGAGTTTGCTAAAAGATCTCACAATGATTGTTCCTACATTCCAAAAATACTCAGTTGGTAGGGGACAACCATATGAATGTTGGATCAAAATATAATAAAAATTAGAATGGGTACCCATCACACACCTAGTGTAGGTCCATAGTGGTCCAGGAGTAGGATAACAAACATATTAGGACATCCAAGGGTCAAGAAAGGCCAAGACAAAAAGGAAAAGGAATGAAGGGAAAAAGAGGAAGAATTGGAAATTTAGGGTATCAACTTTGATAGATCATGTAAATGAGTAGGAACATCTATTTTAACTTACAATTAGATTACTTTAAAGAAATATCCATGGATTTTGAGAAACCTAGATCAAATAATTAGTAATGAATATTAAAGCTTAAGTCTGGGTTAGGGTTTTGTAAAAATAAGTGTATATGATCGATTTGACGCATGGAATTTAATTTAGTGAGTTACATAAGATATTTAATCACTAAAAAATAAAAAATAGGCATTAGCACGATATTTGAGGGGTAAAAGAGTAACTAGATTAATATCATGAAACGGTTCACTCTACTACAATATCATTATGGAAGGATACATTTCTAGGGAGGTAATATTTTCCAGTTAATAAATTTTTATCTGGAATTGGATTTTATATCCTACCAAAATTTCTCCATACTAAAAACTTCAACAGTAAAGGCACTCATTGAAGACATGTCATCACAATATCTCATGCATAGGTGGAACAAGCACACTTGTATGTATTATGAAACATGGATGAAGTCAATTCTTATGTATCAAAGTATGAATTCTAAGCAGGAACTTGTATTTTCTGATGATCAAGATGTGGCTAGAAAGAAAACATCATGGCACTTTAATTAAGTAATTTAAATGAAAAGTTTGTTATCAATTTTCACAACCCCAAAAGACATTCCTTAGAGTATGAACTGGATTGCTTATGATGCCTAAATCAATCTTCTTTCCTATGAAGGGTATGGAATACAAGAATATTCATATTACACTAAGTTATTGGATGAGAAGAATTTAGTGAAAAATAGTGGAGTTATTATACAAAAATCTACATTCTATATTACTAATGCTAAAGATAGTTAGCCAAAAAGATGAGGAACTCTATGCAAGAATGGACCATAAAGAAGGACTTTGGGTGGATGACCTTGACAATGATAGTTGAATGTGAGTGGTTTACTTAAGTTGTCTATTTGCAATTGAATATGTGTTAAATACCTCTTGATAGTTATTTATTTTCATCAACTCTCTTGTTCTCAAATAATACCTATTGAATGCTATACTTAAATGTGTTATATGTTAATTCTTCTTCCCAAATATTATTTTTAATGTACATAATTAATTTTTTTCAATCATCTCATATTATGGAAGTATTAACATGTGAAGCCTGGGAGGAAAATCCCAAACTTCAGGAATACAAGGAGACAAGTGATTAAGATGAAAATATTCTGGAAAAAACACAAACAAGGGTCCATAGTCTAATGCATGATATCTAAAGTTGTGGGAAGTAAATGAGACAATGAAAATATTTTCATCAAATTTTATGAAAATTTGAGATGCATTATGGAGAATGCCATCATGTTTGGGCATCATTTGGGTATAGTTATCTATGCTAAGGAACCAACTGGCATTATACTTGGTGCCAAGTTGCAAAAGTATAGATGAAGTTTTGTTGTCTTGATGACAATAGAAGTATAGAAAACATTTGAATTTCATTAATTAGTTTATTTATAAACTTAGTGTCCATTTATAAATGATGTAAGTATTTGATTATTTGAAAACCATCATAAAAATATTGTACAGAAAACCATAGGTAGTGTGGAAAGATTGGAAGACCAGACTCACCAAACAACATCAACTTTCTTGACTCCACAATGTTTGGAGAAATCCATGTTATGCATGACCTTTCCTTGGAAGTCATGTGTGTAAAGATTCAAGAAAAATTTCCACAATACATAGTTTTAGGTAATCACCTATATAAATCTTACATGCATATGTTTTGAATACATGGGGTATAATTGTTTTTAACTCACTCATATTTGAGTAAGAGTTGGAATTAAAAATTCTATATTTCCCAATCTTTACGACCAAAATTTCCACATAATTTTATTTCAGAACATATAAACAATCTTTACATAATACATATGTTACGACCCCACTTCCCGATAACCCCCAATTAAGGGAGACTGAGAGGTCGAAGCCGCACCGATAACTTTCGGATCAAAGGTTCGGCAATTAACCAAGAATAATTATCAAATTTTAACAGACTATACTTAAAAGCTGTAAGAAAATAAATTTTTGCATACCTTTTTGAAAACTTGGATCTCTAAACTTCTATCCACTTAAGGATTCTACTCTAACTAATCCTCCATGTATTTTCTTCATGTATTTCACAATATGATGATTTAATGTTTGTCCTTTTGGCTTGTTCCTAAAACGCCGACAAACAAAACGTCGGTCAGCCGAAGCTGGTATGTGAGGAAAACAATAATTATGTAAACACGTTAACAATGTAATCATTCAATTAATCATTTAACAACCAAGATTACATTTTAGATATAACTCTGTGATCCAAGAGTACCCTATCCTCTATGTTGTCCCCATTAAACCCCTCATGATCCACCTATAAGTGAACCAATTTCTAGGGTTGAGTCACATGCACATGGAACTACTCGTAAGTAGCCCACTCCTTAACTCATGACAGGCTAATGAGTCTCATGGCACTACACGTAGGTAGCCCAGTTTCTAACTCTCGGTAACCTAGACCTTGCTCTAGGATTACCCCTTTTTTTTAGCCTTTTCAAAGAAATAGAGGTGGACCCAGATCTAGTCAGTTATATACGAACATTTATAGTGATAATCATAGTCACTTTATAGTTGCATGAAATAAATAAACATCCAACAGTTATTTTCAAGCAACTGATTAGAACTTCGGGAATCGCCATGAAACTAGAGCGATTATTCATAAGCATAACCACATACCTGATTTGATGAGTCATGCAGATTATTCAACATATACTTCATGTATATACAATCAAGCCAATCAACAGATCCAAGCAAGTAATTCAATCATCACATAATTTCTGAAAAGAATATGTACTGTATTTATTACACACTTTATCAAGAATCTAATTTATTGACTTGGATTCACTTTCTAGGCTTTCTAATCTGCATTAAGGTTTCATTAATATTCATTAGGGTTTCTTAGATCAATTTCTCAAACTTTATCCCTTTTAGGTTAACAAACCCTAAAATACTCTTTTCCATTTATATGAACCTTAATTGCTCAACTATCCATTCTAATAGTCTTTTATACCAACATTGACTTAGGATCATCATATCCCTATTTATTTATGGATTTGAACAATTAAAACAATTAAAAGACATATTCCCCTAAATTAGGGTTTTCAAGATCATTAATGCATATTCATGCATGAAACCCTAAATTAGGCCAATTATATAAAAAGATCATCTTTTAAGATTCTATTTTCACTTTTATTAACAACATGTTAATATCAGCTTGAATTATCCATTGGACAACATTAAATCCATATATCATCAAATCTAAGGGTTTTTCATTAATTAAATCATTAAAGATGATAACTTTATGTACTTTTCAAATTTCAAGCATATTTATGCACATAATATCTAAATTAAACTAATTACGTGCAAAGATCATCCTTTTCGATCTTAAAGTACCTTTTTACAATTAACAGGTTATTATCAACTGTAATGAACCATTAAACCCTATTAAACACTTTATTCATTTCAAACTAGGGTTTCTTAATCTTTAATTCATTAAAGATGATAATTTACTCTACATTTCCAACTATGATCAGAATTAGGCTGTAAAACTTTTTTTTTTTGGATTCCTTGTATTCTTCTTATCAAAATTCATACATTACTTGTCCCAATCGGAGTTACCAATCATTAGATATGATTTTTGCAATAAATCACTTACCACAGCCAATGAGAGGACGCCACGTCGCCTTTATCTTCATGCAACGTTGCTTTCTTTGGAAACATTTCGAATTGACCTTCTTGCCCTCGGTTAAGTCGTATCTGCTACAGCCCGCGGAGGGGCAAGACGGTCCAACGACCAGGTCATCTCCTTCCTTGCGCGACCCTGCGCTGCCCGCCGCCCAGGTTGGTCTGTGGGGGGGGGGGGGTTATCCCCTCTACTCTCGGTCTGTGGGTGGCCGGAGATGGCCGCCCTTCCTTGCTGCACCATGGGCGCATGCATGGTGCCCCTAGGTCACGGCCAATATGGCCATTTACCAGCAGGATCATCCCTTGGTCACTCATGCACTTACTGCCGATCTGCAGCACACATGCACGTGCCCCCTCTCCTCTAGGGACCGAAAACCATCCAGGATGATGCCCACACCTGCGATGCCCCTTCCCTCGCTCAGATCGCTCCGCGTCTCATGCCCATGATGGCGGACCCATGTGGGCCACACCTCTACTTCACGGCCTGCTTGCAGCCGCCTTGCTACCGTTGTGTCGGGGTGAAGGAAAAGGGTTGAGCATCAAGCATTACTCTGGCGGTGTGGGAGTATCGTGCTTCCACCAAGACTGCTCCATGTTCCCTGGTTTGCTCCTGGATCTTTCTATCTTCTCCCAGTAAGGGTTTTGACGAAGAAGATGAAGAGGAAGAAGAAGAAGAGAGGGATGGTTGTGTGGAACTTCCTTCTAACACGACCCAGAACTCCACCCCTTATATAGGGGAGGTATGCACGCCCCCAAGACGTTCATACAAGGGAAAACAAGCTCCTTTCCTAATAGGAAGCAATTTCCTTTAAATAAGAAGTAAACTTCTCTCTCTTCAACATCATTTTAATAGACCAAAACTTTTGGATAATTAAGGATTTGAAAATCCTCTTACTCAATCTCTTTTATACTTGCCTTCTATCCCATAGGAACGAAATTCTATTTCCTTTAATAAAAATTACTTTCCTTTTTAACAATACCTCCTAATTCATTAATAATGTATCACATTATCCTTTTATTTTGCAAATTTGGTATTTTCTCTTTCTTTCCTCTTTATTGAGACTCCAAGAAACTTTATTATTTTGAAATCCTTTTTATTGGATATTCATTATCCTTCTAGATGCATCTAAATGCATTATTTCTCATTATCATGGTTATTTCTTATTAAAATATTTCCTTATTGAGGATTTCTTTTTATTTCTATTTTATTTTCCTCATAGGTATTCCTTTTAATATTAGCAACCTCATGGATACGAAATTTCCCCAAGAAATCTCATTTATGCCTCTTTCCACTCATTTTCCACATTTTATCATTATTTTCAATTTATTTCTTAATAAAGAAATACTTAATTAATCTTTTCTTTTCTTATTGCTTTCTTTTTGCAACCTTGGACTCCTTGGTACCCAAGGAACCCAAGAGGCACGAAATCCTCTTTGGATTTGCCTTCTAGAGGTTTCCACATTTTTCTTTTCTCAAATATTCAATTATTCATTTACTAATTGAATTTCCTTATTATTTGGGCCCAATAGCCGATAAAGCCCACAACACAAACATCAAGGCTATTGTAGAAAAAATCCATTTATTCAAACAAATCATATCATTATTTGTTCCAATATCTTTAAAATGAGAAATTACATTTCTTAGCAAAAGAACCCAAAAATTGGGGTTGTAACATCATTCCCCTCTTATAGGAATTTTGTCCTCAAAATTCTATCCAGCAAACAAACAATTTAGGATAAGATTTTTCCATGTCCATCATTGGCCCCTATGTGGCTTTACCCTACCCATGGCACTTCCAAAGAACCTTTATCTTCACTTATTCTTTTCTCTGAGTTCTTTCACCCTGGCGTCTATAAACTGCACAGGTGACTCAGGTCATTTCAACCTCCCTTAGGGCTCACTAGGTTCATTGCTCAACACATGGTCGGGGCACCTCACATAGTGCTCTAAATTGGACACATGGAACTCATCACACATTACTTTATCCTGAGGGGTAAGGTCAATCTTAACCTTCTCCACCAAAACATATCAAAAGAACCCATGCATCGGGGACTCATCTCTCTTAGCTATAACTTAGAGGGGTCGGATTTTCACATATTCTCCCACAGCAAACTGCATGTCAGTCTACTTTGTATCTGCTCATGACTCTCGTCGTCTCTAGGCTCCTTTCAGCTATTGCACGATCAAAGTGACTTCATCTACACGCACTGTGGCCCTTTTCTAACCATCACGTGGTCCTTTCACCAACATCACCTTACTGAAATGGTGACCGGCACAACCTCCCTTAAAGAGCTTCTTTAACTCCTGACACTGGCGATGGTGGTTATCATCACATCTTTCATAGGACAAGAACTGTCTCTAGCTATCACCCTGAATGAGCACATATGCTCTCATCAGACCCTTTAGTTTGGATCATACTAACCATTAATTATGGGTGATGAACTATACTAACATCGATTTTTTCGTGTACCTACTTCCACTTTATGGAAGTGAACCTTTAGGTCAAACTCAAGAACCTTTGAACTTGCATCCTGGTGTAGTTGAACCATCTCTCTCATGGGTAGTTCAACCAGATCGTTCCCTTGACAGAACTCTTTCTTTCTCATGTCATTTAGGTAGGAGATCTATCATAACCCATATTGCATCTCGACCTTCCTTGGTCCAGGGGAGACTTCAACATCCATAGTGATGAACTCCCTTTCTCTTTGGGGGACTCTTTATCCTTTATATCAATGCACTGGGTTACTAGTGTTCGTCCTTCACCCTCGGCTTGCATGGCCATACACAACTTTATCTAAAGTACCACTGTCACTTATTATCTTCGTAGTATATTGTATGGTGATCTTAAAATCATGATATCCTGTATGTCATTATTCTTCAAGATCAATACCTCAAAAACCCTAAACCATTCTATCGGGGTTTCATCACCTTCTTTTCCAAAGAAGTGCACTTGAGGTTCTACCACCATCCTTTCATCGTATCAAGGACTAGACTGGCTAACCAAACAACCCTTAACTTTTCAACGTATCTTGTTAAATCTGAGTGTTATCCAAACACCTCTCCTTTCCAAACTTAGGGTTAGCCAAACAACCTCTTCTAGCTTCTAGTCAAACAAGTCAGACGTATCTCAACCAAGGCATCCATTACCACTTCACATTCTTAGGTATTAGGTAACATTGAAGACATACACTTCCATGTATTTCACTTATCATCTCACCTCAAACTCTATGTCTATCTTCATTAAGAACACTCTCTGATTTCATCATCATGGTGATCAAACTCAACCTGGTATAGCTTGTAAGTTCCACTTAGGTCATGATAAAAACATCCTCATAAGGTGACTACCTCATTCCTCTTAGTGTTTGCAAACCATCCATGTATCATTCACTTTACCAGGGTAGGTTATCTTCTCTATCCCCATTTCTCGTGGCAACGTTCCAACCTACATCATCTCTTATCCTTGGTGTATGGCATGCGTAATGTCCTATCTCTCACCCCCATAACAAGAGGAAATAAGAATTTGGCTGCAGTCCAAATACAGAGTTCTTCCTGTTCCAAGAGTAGAGATGGTACATCCCACCTTGCCAATACACCTTTAAATCTAAGTTGCAACATGCCACATATGTCTCTACATCACAGACATCATGATATCAAACTAGTCTTGAACCTACTGAGGTTTATATCATTGGTCATCTCCTCTAGGTCTATAGGGTACCGACTCTTTTGGGGTCATCCCTCTTCCCTCATGCATCACGAGAGTGCCCTACTCATCTGCCCTTTGGGTCCCATGAGTTCATGAAGGTGATCAATCTCCTAACCCATGGCCCTCAGACAATAATAGTTGTTACCTCCCGACCCTATGGTCATGTGCAACTGGGGAATTAGGCAACTCCTACTTTAATCGGTCTTATCCCTACCTAACCCTAGGATAGACTTAGGATTCTCCATCATATTACAAGTTCACTTAGAACCTTACCCAAGTCTTCATCATCTCTCTTTCTGCATTCATGGGCTGGCTTTCATCCTTTCATCAGGATCATGGCAACCTGCCTACCTTGGTCAAGCCCCATACCGGTTACCTCCATGGTAACACATCCGCATGCACTTAGAGATGGATATCTATGGGCCTACAGGTTCATTCTCATACCATGTACTTTTCACTTAGCCTCTCAAGATCCTATGAGACCTCTTTAGGTTACCTTAAACTAACAAAACTGACATACACCCCACCAAAGGAGTCCCTCTCCCAGGATGGGAGGAAAACTATCTCTCGATAACAAGGTCACAAACACCCTTAGGTCTAGGGTTTACATCCATATGCTTAACCCTAGTAAGCTATTAAGGCACAAGCAGACCACTAAACCAGGCTAGGTCATTTGGGTTCTCATTCTTCAACATTAGATCAAGGTCATACCTTTCCGTGTCATCAACTTTATTGTGAGTGATTCATCAATCATACCTTTAAACTTAAGGGGGGTTTCCCTTTCCTTTATGTATGAGGAGTACCATGCTCGAAACTATAGCAACTTAATTCACATGATGAGCATTAGGTATACCACTTCCCCTCTTAGGCCTAGGAACCCTAGGTTCACTTTTAGGTGTCCAACTGCATGCTCTATCTCTTAACCATGAATCAAGCTTGTAAAAGGCATAACATGCACTTCCTGTCATCCTTCAACTCGAGAAACACTTAGAGTTGGATCCTCCTCAAGGACAAACCATAAAGTACAAGGCCTCATAACCTGTTACAAATCCACTTCAGGGTATACAGAACATCTTCTTCCTTTCTTAGAAGGTAAACACTTATACCGTAGGCACATAGGTACCAGAAGCTTCATCTTCTCTCTCTAGGGTTTGGTCGCAAGGAATCATCAACTTCCAGGGATCGGTCATGAGGCAACCCCTATCATCCATTGTTCCTCATATCTCGGGGTTTTAGGCTTCCAACCTTCTTGCTGGGTTTCCTGCTCTCTCTAGAGCTAACCCTACATCCAACCTCACCATTAGAGGTCCTCTCTTCATGAAGGATCGACCTCAAAAGCATGCCCCTTCCTGGTTGAAGCCCATGTTCAACTTATGTTCGCTCAAGGTTATCCATAGTTCTTTATGCTTATTTCATAGTTCATCCTTCACTCTCTCCTGGTCAGGGTTTCAACCTATTGCTCACCCTACAAACGTACTCTGGGTGCATGCTATGCCCTACTCGCATAATCCCATAGAGTTCTATAGGTTTTTCTCTAGCTTTATCCATGGAGGAGCTATCCTTCTCTCTAACTTGCTCGACCCTTCCAGGGTTGGGTTGCCAAAGGTGCTAGGTCACCCCATGGATCATATGGCATCCCCAAGGCATGTCCTTTCAAACACCTGGTCTAACTCATCTTTCTCTAACCTTCACTTACAGTTAGGGTTAGCATCATCCTCAGAGGATGTGCCAGGTCTCTACTTGGAATGGAGATCTCTATCTCCAAGACTAACTTATCCTCCTGACAAGAAGATCTAGCCTCAGGTCTCTTCTTAGGACATGAAAACTTATGGCATACGAACTAAGCATGTATCTATTCTTTAGTTTGCGCTTAATCTATTAAGCTTATGTCCATGACATCTTATTTACATGCTTTTCATTAATTTGATGGAGGATTCCTTAGACCTTATTAATCTTACCCATACCTTAAGAGGGTGAGGAGAAGAGGGAAAACCCTAATCCTTAAGGTCCTTAATAGAATTGGTGATGAGAAGGGATGAATAAGATGAGAAAGTCCTAAAGGTATCTTATTTCTATTCATACCCTAAGACTTTGGCCAGGCAGTCACACGGATCCGGGAGTCCTCATATTCCGACTAGTGGTACGGAGGAAAATATTGCCAACCCCCAGTCGTGATCCTTTTCTAGACACCTCTGTCTTTCAGATAATCCTCTAATAACTCCCTTGGGTTCTATGGAGTTTGTAAAATATAATATTTTTTAATGGTTAACTGTGAAACCCACGCTCTGATACCAAATGTTACGACCCCACTTCCCGATAACCCCCAATTAAGGGAGACCGAGAGGTCGAAGCCGCACCCATAACTTCCGGATCAAAGGTTCAACAATTAACCAAGAATAATTATCAAATTTTAACAAACTATACTTAAAAGCTGTAAGAAAATAAAATTTTGCATACCTTCTTGAAAACTTGGATCTCTAAACTTCTATCCACTTAAGGATTCTACTCTAACTAATCCTCCTTGTATTTTCTTCATGTATTTCACAATATGATGATTTACTGTTTGTCCTTTTGGCTTGTTCCTAAAACGCCGACAAACAAAACGTCGGTCAGCCGAAGCTGGTATGTGGGGAAAACAATAATTATGTAAATACGTTAACAATGTAATCATTCAATTAATCATTTAACAACCAAGATTACATTTTAGATATAACTCTGTGATCCAAGAGTACCCTATCCTCTATGTTGTCCCCATTAAACCCCTCATGATCCACCTATAAGTGAACCAATTTCTAGGGTTGAGTCGCATGCACATGGAACTACTCGTAAGTAGCCCACTCCTTAACTCATGACAGGCTAATGAGTCTCATGGCACTACACGTAGGTAGCCCAGTTTCTAACTCTCGGTAACCCAGACCTTGCTCTAGGATTAACCCTTTTTTTAGCCTTTTCAAAGCAATAGAGGTTGACCCGGATCTAGTAAGTTATATACGCACATTTATAGTGATAATCATAGTCACTTTATAGTTGCATGAAATAAATAAACATCCAATAGTTATTTTCAAGCAACCGATTAGAACTTCGGGAATCACCGTGAAACTAGAGCAATTATTCATAAGCATAACCACATACCTGATTTGATGAGTCATGCAGATTATTCAACATATACTTCATGTATATACAATCAAGACAATCAACAGATCCAAGCAAGTAATTCAATCATCACATAATTCCTAAAAAGAATATGTACTCTATTTATTACACACATTATCAAGAATCTACTTTATTGACTTGGATTCACTTTCCAGGCTTTCTAATCCACATTAAGGTTTCATTAATATTCATTAGGGTTTCTTAGATCAATTTCTCAAACTTTATCCCTTTTAGGTTAACAAACCCTAAAATATTCTTTTCCATTTATATGAACCTTAATTTCTCAACTATCCATTCTAATAGTCTTTTATACCCACATTGACTTAGGATCATCATATCCCTATTTATTTATGTATTTGAACAACTAAAACAATTAAAAGACATATTCCCCTAAATTAGGGTTTTCAAGCTCATTAATGCATATTCATGCATGAAACCCTAAATTAGGCCAATTATATAAAAGATCATCTTTTAAGATTCTATTTTCACTTTTATTAACAACAAGTTAATATCAGCTTGAATTATCCATTGAACAACATTAAATCCATCTATAATCAAATCTAAGGGTTTTTCATTAATTAAACAATTAAAGATGATAACTTTATGTACTTTTCAAATTTCAAGCATATTTATGCACATAATCTCTAAATTAAACTAATTACGTGCAAAGATCATCCTTTTTGATCTTAAAGTACCTTTTTACAATTAATAGGTTATTATCAACTGTAATGACATTAAACCCTATTAAACACTTTATTCATTTCAAACTAGGGTTTCTTAATCTTTAATTCATTAAAGATTATAATTTACTCTACATTTCGAACTATTATCAGATTCAGGCTATAGAACTACTTTTATTGGATTCCTTGTATTCTTCTGATCAAAATTCATATATTACTTGTCCTAATCGGAGTTACCAATCATTAGATATGATTTTTGCAATAAATCACTTACCACAGCCAATGAGAGGGCGCCACGTCGCCTTTATCTTCATGCAACATTGCTTTCTTTGGAAACATTTCGAATTGACCTTCTTGCCCTTGGTTAAGTCGTATCTGCTACAGCCCGTAGAGGGGCAAGATAGTCCAACGATCAGGTCATCTCCTTCCTTGCGTGACCCTGTGCTGCCGGCCGCCCAGGTTGGTCTGTGGGGGGAGGGGGGTTATCCCCTCTACTCTCAGTCTGTGGGAGGCCGGAGATGGCCGCCCTTCCTTGATGCACCATGGGCGCACGCATGGTGCCCCTAGGTCACGACCAATACGGATGTTTACCAGCAGGATCATCCCTTGGTCGCTGCTGCACCTACTGCCGATCTGCAGCACACATGCACGTGCCCCCTCTTCTCCAGGGACCGACAACCATCCAGGATGATGCCTACACCTGCGACGCCCCTCCCCGTGCTTAGATCGCTCCTTGTCTCGTGCCCATGATGGAGGACCCATGTGGGCCAGACCTCTACTTTGCGGCCTACTTGCAG
Source organism: Alisma plantago-aquatica (assembly GCA_963693085.1). Taxonomy (NCBI): domain Eukaryota; kingdom Viridiplantae; phylum Streptophyta; class Magnoliopsida; order Alismatales; family Alismataceae; genus Alisma; species Alisma plantago-aquatica. The sequence goes on from OY856409.1 coordinate 656,136,874, forward strand.
CCGCCTTGCTACCATTGTGTCGGGGTGAAGGCAAAGGGTTGAGCGTCGAGCATTACTCTGGCGGTGTGGGAGTATCGTGCTTCCTCCAAGACTGCTCCATGTTCCCTGGTTTGCTCCAGGATCTTTCTATCTTCTCCCAGTAAGGGTTTTGACTAAGAAGATGAAGAGGAAGAAGAAGAAGAGAGGGATGGCTGTGTGGAACTTCCTTCCAACACGACCCAGAACTCCACCCCTTATATAGGGGAGGTATCCACGCCCCCAAGACGTTCATACAAGGGAAAACAAGCTCCTTTCCTAATAGGAAGCAATTTCCTTTAAATAAGAAGTAAACGTCTCTCTCTTCAACACCCTTTTAATAGACCAAAACTCTTGGACAATTAGGGATTCGAAAATCCTCTTACTTAATCTCTTTTGTACTTGCCTTCTATCCCACATAGTCACGAAATTCTATTTCCTTTAATAGAAAATACTTTCCTTTTTAACAATACCTCCTAATTCATTAATAATGTATCACATTATCCTTTTATTTTGCAAATTTGGTATTTTCTCTTTCTTTCCTCTTTATTGGGACTCCAAGAAACTTTATTATTTCGAAATCCTTTTTATTGGATATTCATTATCCTTCTAGATACATCTAAATGCATTATTTCTCATTATCATGGTTATTTCTTATTAAAATATTTCCTTTTTGAGGATTTCTTTTTATTTCTCTTTTATTTTCCTCAAAGGCATTCCTTTTAATATTAGCAACCTCATGGATACGAAATTTCCCCAAGAAATCTCATTTATGCCTCTTTCCACTCATTTTCCACATTTTATCATTATTTTCAATTTGTTTCTTAATAAAGAAATACTTAATTAATCTTTTCTTTTCTTATTGCTTTCTTTTTGCAACCTTGGACTCCTTGGTACCCAAGGAACCCAAGAGGCACTAAATCCTCTTTGGATTTGCCTTCTATAGGTTTCCACATTTTTCTTTTCTCAAATATTCAATTATTCATTTACTAATTGAATTTCCTTGTTATTTGGGCCCAATAGACAATAAAGCCCACAACACAAACATCAAGGCTATTGTAAACGAAATCCATTTATTCAAACAAATCATATCATTATTTGTTCCAATATATTTAAAATGAGAAATTACATTTCTTAGCAAAAGAACCCAAGAATTGGGGTTGTAACAACATAAGTTAGAGTATGAAAGCTCATACTACGTACTAAAATCTATCTGTAGGTCTTACATCAAAATAAGACTTATCTTGCATGTCTTTTCTAGATCTTCTTTTGATCAACTTTCCATGAATTTCCATAGGGAATAAATCCACACATGGACCAAAATAAAAAAGATTTGTTTGTCAGATGACCAGTACAAAATCATTATTTGGAAAGTACACAAGTATGAAACTAACTTCTAAGAACTTTCAAATAAAATATGCAAGGAGTTTAATGCTGAAGGTAATTATCAAATTGACAAAAGGGTTCTCAATATTTGTAGGATTCAATATCAAAATTGAATAATAATAGTTCAAAATTTGAGCTAGAAAACACATTTCAATTTTTTTGTTGGGGAAGCCATGTGTTCTCTCCTATAGGGAATGACAACACACTAAGTGAGTTTCCCAATACACTGAGGGACCCTATATCATTTATGTCTTCACAAGTCATGGAAGTGTAATTCCTTTTGGATAATGGGTACCATCCTGACCTTTTTGAGTTTTGAACATTGTTCTACTATTTTCAAGTAATCTATGTTGGTGGTCATTCAAAGACGAACTAAAGATTCAAATCAATTGAGTCCAACCAACCCTTCTAGTAATGCATGTATTCAATAAGGTAAATAACTTTGCAAAAAGTAATAGTTATTTAGTACCTTCCATCTGTGGCAAACAAATCTCATTATTGTAAGCACGAGGTTGCAAAAAAAAATTCACCAAGGTCTATATGAACATAGAAAAAAACTGATTATTATTAGCTTGGAATCATGTGTTATTAAATTAGATTTTCCTTCCAAGTTATAAAGTTCAAAGTTACATTAGACTCAACCATTGACCTACCACTTTGACTATTCACTGGCATATATACATTAATAATAATAAAGTTGGTTTAGTTGAGTTGATGATCTAGATATCCATTACACCTAATTTTAAGATTGATTTTATCATATATATCATTAAATGTACTACCTAGTATGTTTCTATGGAAGAAGATTTTTCTGGTTATTCATATTAACACACTGACTCATATATATAGAAATTACTATGATGGAGTTGATTGACAAATTAGTTTACTTTATTCCTTCTTTATTTTTCTATACATTAATAGTTGAATCTCATTAATGGAATCATGGAACCTAATTTATAGATTATTGTGAAATGTTTGTTTTCACTGAGTAGTCTCTAGGTTAGATTCTAATGGTTAAGTATGGATTTAATCACGTCATTGGACACTCTAGGTATGACTAGTAGCTCTATTGAGCGAATATCTCTTAGAGAAGGTGGTAGCAGGCCAAATATACTATATTTTAGATCTAATTGATGTTTGGGAGTTCCATCTCCAACTATGTGTTGTATAGGCACAAACAGGTAGGGTTTCCTTTCTTTGGTTCTTCCTGGGATCCTTTGATAAGTTGAGTTAGGTGGTATCTGTTCAGAAGGATAATTATCTTCCAAACTTCCATCGTCACTATTGACTTGAGTTTTGGAAGTGTTGGGCCATGTGATTGTCACATAGGAGACGGTATCTCCAAGTTTGTTTCCCTATGATGCTTTAGTAGTCAAGGTATACATATGTACGATAGAGTGGAGTAGAGATGAGGGACTGGTTCACATGTTTGATTCATGGGTGTTGAGAAATGATAAATGTCGTGATGAGTTGTAGGTCCATGTTACATCTGATAATGGGGTTATAGGGGTTTCTATAGGCTATGAGGTGTTAGGGATGTTAGGCAATGGGTGTTTGATATTGAAGAGGGCATTACAACAATTGTTTACTATTCTCTAGGCTTTGGGATGAATGAGGGTAGGTTAGGTGATGGAGAAGGCATATACCTATTGTAGGTTATTGTTGAGAGGTGGGAAGGGTTGTAGGTTTTTTCGAGTTAGGATAGTATTAGAGAGTGGGATCCACTCCTTACTAAAGAAGAAACAAAACACTTTGAATCCAAACATGGTACAATCTATGAAGGGAGTGACTTATTCATTTCTTAATTGGTATGTATCACAAAGAAAAATGATTAATAGGAAGTGGAAGCATAAATATTTAAAATGTCTATACATACACAGATACATATATATATATATATATATATATATATATATATATATATATATTTATATATACATATAAATATATATATTTATATTTATATATAAATTGTTCCCCAATTCAAAAGTGGAAATACAAGATAAAAGGAGTTACATTTGACTATGAACAAGACCAATTGCTCATAAAAATGGTCTTCATGAGTCAACTTTAGACTCGTAAAAATGGTCTTCATGAGTCATTGTTCTTTAAAATACCTACACTTGGGTGGTTTGAGAACAACAGCGAGAAAGAGACAAATCAAGGTATGGGCTATTATGCACCCCGTATGTGCATAACAAACATAATTGAGCATTATTAGGTGCATAAGAACAAAAAGGGATCTTCTCAATGTAGTTAGGGGCTTAAATCATGTCAGTACATCTAAGAGAATATTATTCAAAGGTATATCACAAAAGAATGAGGAAATGAAATTATGAAAAAAAAATAATCATTTCAAATATCTTGCCTAATAAATCACAATAATAATAAAATATGCATACATATTAAATGAAGTGAATCTATCTGGGGCCGAGACACCATAGGATCTAAACCCATGGATCAAGGGGGATAAGAACCTTGATAATCCAAGGATAAGGGGGATTCAATTTGGATAACCCAAGGACAAGGGGGTTTGAGAACCCGGTATGCAATATATCAAAGTGAGGGACTTGTTCAATATATATGGTTGTACAAAAATACCACTACTTTAAATTACTAGTCTAAATAACAAACATGCAAAAATAGTGTGGCAATGTGAAATGATTTCATAATCAATATATACAACAATGTGAAGATGGAAAATAGGGGTAGTAAATCTAATATGAAATGATAGTTCCACCTTTAAATAATAAAAGAATTATATTACATGAGGCATAGAAACTGTGTCAAGAAGGAGATATATACAAAAGATGCTTCATCATTGAAGTATGGGTTTATAATGATGTTAATGCTCAATTTTAAATAATATTCCAAAAGTAATCCTACCAAATAGGGTCATATATTGAAATTAATAAGTATCACTGCATTTTATATTGATTTATATAACTAAAGAAATCCTATAAAAGAGTTTTGAGGATACTCTAATTTTATTTCCAAAACCCGTACAAAAAAAATTGCATGTATGCTTTTAATTTTAAGAGCATATATATTTATAGTTTAATGAAAAATAGCTTATTAGTTATGATTTTATAGCTGAAATCATTTATTATCTCCTATTAAACAAAAAATTCAAAAATTACTAATGTGCCCTGCATATGGTTTTACAAACCAATCCATCCAGCAAGGCTATGTTCATTTGTTGACACAAGTGATACAATCAGATTTAAAGCTCTTGATGCAACAATAATTTGTCCTTGATATGAGTAAAAAGGATTAACAAAGTTTGTGGGTAAATAGGGGATTTACAACACTAGATCAGTTCATCTCAAGTTGTTCATCCTTACTCCTATGCCTAACCAATGAAAAGTAGCAACAACTAAGTATCAAAGCACCACCTAATTGTAAGAAGGAACCAAAGGGCCAGGAACTTCATCTCAACATTGGGGAGGCTTGACCAAGCATCATGATGGTGACAAGACAAAATCTAGATGAGATGGGGTGAGAAATGCATCATACATAGCCTTGTTGGAAAGAATATATAGGGATAAAGACAATGACATGCACATGATTACATGACTTCATCACATTATAAAAGTTAGTTGAGAAAATTAACAATCCTGGAGGTCAATACTCTGTTGAAACACTAATTTTATACAAATCTTGACACCAACACATCAAAATTCCTATTTCCCTAGTTACCAAACTTGTTATTCTCTGAGACATGAAGGGGTCTAAAGTAGGTGACATGCTTTCCTCCATTAAAGAGGAGGGGCAAAGAAGGTGAAGGTGGTGACATAAGAAAACAAGTTGGTAAATTCCTACTGATCTAGAAAACACTATCAGAAATAAAAGAACAAGGAAGAACATGGGGTATCAAAGTAGTAGTTAAACAAGATGGAAAGGTTATTGTAACAACATACTGTGAATTTGAGAGTTGGGACAATACTTTTTATCCAAGAAAATGAGGGTCTTCGGAAGCCTTTTATTTTCATTAGTGCGTTCTCCAAATGGTCATGCACCCAACACAGAAGCCTCAATGGATTTGGCATTCCCACTCTAGCAATCCTTCAGTAATAGAGTTGGGTAGTATGACTAGGTGCAAGTTCATGGGGTTGCACCTCATGAAAAACCTTGACATTGTGTAGGGTGGTTCTTACTCAAATGAGTAGGTTGGAGTGACTCCAGGAGTAGGCGGTATCCACTGAAGTGTGTTGGGAAATAGTTTTCTCTCAACAGACCAAAGGATGAATATGAAGGCAAAGGAACTGTGCTAGGGGTTAGGGAAACCCCTATCGATGCGTTTTTAGCCAATCTCAAAACCCACAACGATGAGTTTTTCACATCTCAAGTGAAATGACGTATATGATAAAGGAGAAATAAAGAGAGGACTTGAGGAAAAGAAAATGAAGAGGGGAGGAGGACAACTGCTAGTCAAGGGTGGGAGGACTCCAGTTAGGTGGAAAGAAGATGTGCACTGGAGAAACTAAGAGTTTCATTATAAGGAATTAAAATCTAAGACTTAGGTTTAGTAGAAAATTCTAATGTATTATCATGTACATTAAAGTTTAAAAATTCAATTAATTAGATGGGAGGGAAAATGACTTATGATTGCCCTAAATTTGACATATTGGCTATTTTTAATGTGAAGAATCAAGTTTTAATTTTAATTGTATCTTTTTGAAATGTTTAGTATATTATTTATTTATTTAATTAATAAGTACTCAAATCCTTTAAATGATTTTCTTAAAATAATTTGATACATTATTTCATATTTTTATATTTATTTTCATCAACCAAACTTCATTCTAGAATGCTAATTTAGGGTAAACAATAATGAATTGATGAATTTTATATTAAACCCCAATTGATTACTTAACTAATTACTTTATCATTACATAAAAGTTTTTTAAAAACATTGTATTTTATTTTTTGCAATTACTCTTAATTATTTGATTTTAAACTATTAAAATCTAACAAAATTAGAAAGGGACCTAGGAAAAGGGAGGGGTTACGATGTGAACCTTAATTTAGGTATGTCGCAATAGTCCACCCCTTAAACAAAATTTTGTCCCTGATATTCACCCAACTACAACCTAGTATACAAAGTTATACCTCCTAACCAGTGTATAGATTTCTCGATCATTAAATGCAATGGATCACAATACTCCACCCCATATCACACTTATAGTTCATACCTAACATGAAACTATATCACTACATGCATCATACCTCAACTAGCCTTGTTATATTAAAAGTTTATGCAAGGATCTTACACCAACATATAGGATTATATTAACAATGTTCTATTCATTATGATTACTGAGTCAATTATGATGGTTTCATCATCCTCTTATCTTGGTTAACGTCAACTCCAATTATTAACTTAGGAACTTACCTTGCACATGCTCATTATTTTAAATAAATGTATATTACTTTTAAAAAATATTTCCATCCAAGTAGCATTCATGGTGGTAAAATTAATGAGGCTTACTCATTTACCCCAATTCGGTGGTTGATATTTGATTGACACTAATACTAAAAAGTAACCATTTGTTTCTTACTACAACCACAATTTATTTCAGACAGTCCTTAAGTTTAGTTACACTCCTAGTGAACAATATCAAAATATGTCAACCCTTAAAAGTATTAATCTATAACCTAACTAACCATCTAGAGAGGAAACATGGGTAGATCAACGAGGTCATATATCCAAAGATTTCTTCTTACAACTCCTTACTTTACATTTAGGCCTAGGGTCTTATATTTTGACCTAGACAGTAAAGGGGATCCTTCATTAAAGGATTTGTCTAATATTACTCCTTCCTTAGAGTGGTGAATTGGTTCCAAAGACCATAATAAAATCAGGAAATCTTTTTTTTTTTACATATCATTTAACAATAAAAATATGTTTACATCATGGTCAAAGTTTGTTGTCCATAAATGCTCATAAAGTAAAGTGGGTGTAGTAGAGAATTGCTAGATACAACAAGGAAACACGTTGATTTAGACTAGATATGTGTGTTCAAGTCACCCTCCACTCTATAGTAGTTGTTGGACTCCCAAGAAGGAGATATAAACTAATCACTGGAAGAGTCAACCTTATGTAAGGAAATTTCCACCACCATAAAGAGGGTAGGAGAACTAGGGTTTCGAAAAATGGAGTCTCAACTACAATATTGAAATATGGAGTGGAAATCACCAAATGAGATAGGAATTGAAACCCTAATTGGTACTCTTATTTTCCTAATTAAGGAATGAGAGATGATACTTGAAATAGTCAGATTACCGACTACTTTTTGGCTCTGATACCATGCTATAAAGAATGGGACCCAAGAGGTGTTCTACTACGTACTAAAGGAGGGAGAAAACAATATAAATCTAAACATACTAAAATGTATGAAGGAATGTAATTATATATCTCTAAAATGGTACGTATCATGGATTAAATTTATTAATAAGAAATTGAAACATAACTATTTCAATGTTACAAGATAATCCATATACAATTATTCCCCACCTTAATGGTAAGACTACAAAATAAAAATGGATGCATTTTATTATACGCAAGGCTAGTTGAGAGGATGACTTGGACATCTCAAGCTATCCCAACTCCAAAGTCCTTCATATGATCTTCATGATTCATTGTACACTAAAGTACAAAAAAACACCTAGAAAGTGATAAATAAGTGTATGGGTCGGTAAACACGGAGTATGTGTGTAATAAACATATTTGAGCATTATTAGATGTGTAAGAAGAAAGAGGGATCCTTCAAATGAAATTAGGGGATTACATCATGTAGATAGGTTCAAGAGGATATAAATAAAAGTTATATAACAAATAATTTAGTAAATACATATTTATAAGATTAACATAATCATTTCAAGGAGCTTGTCCAATAAGCATCAATAATAATAAGATGTGCATGCAAGTTGGACTAAGTGAATTTTTTGTAGGGTCAATACATCATAGGAAACCAAGCTAGGGAGCAAGGGGTATAAAAAACTTGATCCTCCTAGAATAGGGGGGACTAAAATCCCACTACCCCAATGGAAAGGGGGTTAAAACCCTAATACCCAATATATACAAGCAAGATACATGTCCTAGAGATATGGTTGTACAAAAGTACCACTATTGTAGAGTACTAGTCTAAATACAAATCACACAAAAATAGTATAACAAGATGAAATGATTCCATAATCATATATTCAACAATGTAAAGATGGCAAAGGGGTAATAAAGCCACATCAAAGGATGATTCCATACTGTATAAACATCAAAATAATTCTATTGTGTGGGGTATAAAACTTTTTTGTCAATCAGGAGCAATATTCACAAGATGCCTCATCATGGTAAGATGGGTTATGTAACACCCAGATTTTCATAACACATGAGGGCAAGCTATATTTTTTTTCTTCATCTGGGAGTGTCACAAACATGATAATCATTGCAATAAAAGCAAATGAAACACTTTGCATAATTGGAAAACTGATTCATACATAGTTTTGACAAGGAAAAACAAGTCATCTAATATACTATACTAACAAGACTATGCATAATATAAGATGTCTAAACTCTAGATCGTCTCGGTAGATGGCACCCCACTAGGCAAGCTTGAAAATCTCCTAGACCTTTACTTGTTCCTTTGATTCTCAACTGCTCCAAAACGTGCAGACATCGCGTCCCCAGCCATGCATTGGAAAAAATAGTCGTTAGAGTAAGTGGCATGAGTATTCTAAAATATACATTTCTAAAGAACTAAAATATTATAAAAGAATATTGAACATCATAAATATGAAATGAACATTTAACTCTGATTAAATCTAGAAACATATTATCTCTCATTACTCAAACTCTTATTTTCTATTCTTTCTTTCTGGAGACCTATACTCTGGGTCTCATGGCCTACGCCAAAGTGTATAGATCATAAATATCTTATCTGAATTCCTCTCATCACACTTGTGGATGAGATTATAGACATGCTCTAATCTTAAGTATCTCCTACTTACGATTTTTATCTATTTGTGGCCACCATTATACAATAAGTCCTCCTGAATTGGCGTATCTATGCCCTAAATTGGTACCAAAGTACCCTGAAATGGCACTACATGCCCTGAATGACACTGAGGTGTCTCTGAATTGGAATGGCTACGCCCTGAATTGGTGCCGCAACACCTCTGAATTGGAGTAAACAATCCTCTGAATTGGCAACAGATGCCTCTGAATCGTCCCGGGACTACTGAATGAGGACTTATCATATAATGTCTTATGTGAAGGTTTCAACTTACTTAATTCTTAATCTGAACTGAAGCTGAATATTGATAGCTTTACTGAATACTAAATCTGAACTTATCTTATATTAAATTGATAACTAAACTTATCTGAGATTGGGTACTGAGTACTAAGCATGTACTGAATTCTAAATCTAAATCTGAATCTGAATATTTTATTCTTAAGTGATAAACTTAATATAGAACTAAATGTGAATATGGATCTCAATTACTTCATAATTGAGATTGGATCTAAAACCCTTATCATGTATCTTTGTTCAAAATTTGTCTACTCACACATTGAGTAGTCTAAGTCTGAATCTAAATATCTTATTCTTGAGTTCTGAATTGAATCCATTATTGGATTTGAACATGTATCTCATTATCTAGGTAACTTTATTCTAAAACTCTGATTTGGTAAGATTACTTCATTATACCAACTATATCATAAATGAGTCTAATGTTTTATGAGAAAGGATCTAAAACGAATATAGAAATACTAAGTATACAAGGTATCTTAAGTCAAGCTTATGAAAGTGTCATAATTACGACATTTCTAAAAATATCAATTCTGACAAGATGGTTCAATCCTTCTTATAAAATATGATGTTACCTTGAACCTTTGCATATGAACTTACATATTAAACCTTAAATATCAAAATAGAAATCTTATAAAATATCATCTTGCAACCTAATCACAACTTAATGTGTCATTATCTTATAATGCCATCATGAACTCATCTTTACGGTACATTGTGATCCCAATACCTTTATTTCCAAAAGTAGACCATGTCTTAATATTCTGAAATTCATATTCTTACATTGTAATTAAATTCTAGATATTATTCATTCTAAGGAATCTAGTCTTAGATCTCTACATATGTATAAAATCTTAATGTCATGTTTCTACTTTAAATATTTCTACATTCTTATCCCACACAGTCAATCTTGGTTGCATATCTTATCTTGTAGTCTTATTCATCAATATGAATCATTACTAATAGTTCTTATAGAAACATGATCCTTTAGTTTTCTCATGAACCTGGTTCATGAGTCCCTATCATTCTTATAAACCTTAATAACATATCTCTTCTCGAGATATTAGGCACATGTAAGGATGTATCTATGAATGTATAAAAAATCATACTTTCATATCTTAACATCAAATCTTAGAACATTGAATCACATAAAGTATAAAGTCTTACAAAAATATGCTTAGTTTGATAGATATGAATACTCATGGGCATGAACCACTTACCTTTATATTGAACATGTTCTTGATGTAGCCTTGTTTTCTTGATTCACAACATATATACCTAGTCATCAACAAAATTGTATAAGTCCAAGTGTAATCTCCTCTCTTCGTTTCTAAATCTCAAACCCCATCATCCTAATCTCCTAGATTGAATTAGGAATCATATTTAACTAAGACGAACTCTTATTTAAACCATGTTTCATGTTTAAAAATTGAATTAAACTTGATTCACACATTATATGGCATACACCTACTAATATATTCATTATACCAAAAATATCATATACACCAATATATAGTACATTCCTCATATACCAAGAGTAAACTCCATACATACTCACATATACTACTCTTACTGGGAAAAAAATTAGATGAAAATATAATTGTAATAATTTTCCTCACTAAATAGACACATAAAATACATGTTGCCTCACAAATACTCATGAATCATCTTTCATAATGGCCACTTAGCCCAAAAACTAAATATGAATCCAATCATATATGAAACTCCATCAAAACTTTCAGAAAAGTAATCATACAATGTAGTAAGATCATGTATTAAAATATCATGTCATTTAAAAATTAAATCATGGGTGAAATAACCAAAATACCCTTATTTGGGTTTACATTAAAAAACTTATTAAAACTTCATATATGAAATATCAGGCTTTGAAGTAATGTTAAACATATCAAAATACACATTCATTAAAATTTGTCTGAATTTCTAAATTCGTTTGCTTTTTTTTAATTGATAAAACATCAGAATCATATACTTTTGGCTACCCAACACATAATAAATAATAGACATTCAAATCACATTCTAGAGATATTTTTATAATATAGTACATTCCATAAGATTTCTGTAGGTACCTTGTTTGATAAAATCTGACTTCCCAATCTCAAGATATGAATTTTAGAAATTTACCTAACTTTAGCCAATCTCAGCCGTCAAGATCTGATCCGGCGACCCTCATCTCAGATGCATCTCATACCTAGGGCTGGCGCTCCCTCTGTCTTCTTCTACCTCATGATCCCCTTTTCTAAGATCGGGAACAAAGCATGGTGGCGCCAACCGTGAGCTCCACGTCCATTCCAACAATGTGCGAGATCCAGTTGACAACGACTCCAGATGACCCCTCCTAGCCTCGGAGACAACTTATCTCTAAGCAAGGTGGTCAAAGTTGAAGCTTCTTGGCTCCATGGAACTCACAGCCCCCTCCGGCCACCGCTCATCCCTCTCCCTCATTTTCCTCTTTCTCTCTCGGTTCACATCAAAATAACCCTAGCATATGGTTCGGCCGCCACCAAGCATCAAGGATCGATAGGTTTTATAGCCTCTAACCCTCCAAATCATGGACAAGTATCCCCCGCTTGGGGGACTCTTTTCGGATCTGAAAATAGGGGTGCAAATCATGGACAAGTATCCCCCTTTTGATTTTGTTTTTCTTTTCTTTTTGATAAAAGTCAAGTTTAGATAAATATTTATAAACTCCACATCTGAGCTCTGTTTGATCCCAAATTTTTGGAGAAACACTCCATGGTTATCACTTATATATGAACAAGATATCAAGTCAAAACTTACTGGATAAATACTTCAAACTTGTCTTTTAAATAAAAACATTATAATTACTAATTTAATTACCTAGGCCACCATATATATCAAAATCATCTAAAATTTCTCCCACCATCTTATATTTTAATTATTATTCTACTAAAAATATTTTGAGCATTCAATATGACCACGAAGTACTTAATTCTCAATTTGTACTCCAAGGACCTATGTGTAAAACTTAATTGATCCAATAGGGATGGAATTTGAGCTCTAGGGCACATGTACTATCCCTTAGTATTTCAAAGGGTCCATGAGCTTTATTGTATTCCAAATCATGGAAATAAGTCTTCAATAAATATATTTTTTCATTTGAAGCTCATGTATGACACATGTGATCAATCTTTTTCTTTAATTACATAACATGAAGAACTAAGCTAGGTCTAAGGCTCAAGCCATGAACTGGACTCATCATAGTATATCTTCATCACCGTATTGTTCATAGGAATAATTCATTTATATTCATATACAACCGACTACAATCATATACGTTTAAGCTATCATGAGTGTACCGGTTTACCAGATTACTTGTATTACAAATTTTGTGAACTTAGTTACATACATAGCTATAGTTAGGTTCATTAGGTCACGTGACACACACTTACTGGAAAACTCCACATTAAAGACATACATTAGCTATGAAATTGAGGATGTTACAATTCTACCCACCTTGAAATAAATTTGGTCCTCAAAATTTCTCTAGGCTGCTACCCACCTTAGGATTCTGCTTACCTCTTCATTTATTGTAAGGCACACTTATGTTCAAACTTTTACATGAAAATAGATATGTAATTTGTTTCACTAAATGATTATGTGAGCATTATATGTTACCTTGGTCTACTACTCAACTCATACTTAAGGTCTATGAAGCTAGATTAGTCTCTACACTTGTGGCATCTGACTCAACCTTGTCATGAATTTCAAACATTCAGTGTAGTTGACCGTATAATCTTAGGTCTTCCAGGTACCTCCTACATTTCTAGATATGTGGTGATCAAACACATACCCAGAGATGTGAGATCCTGACATACTATCCCTCACTAACCCACTAACACATGTGTCCCATACCACATGGGCTAGTAAGAAAGGAGAGATGCATAAAAGTCTAGCGCTTATGAAATTCCTTTTCAATTCTCAATTGGTTGGCCATAATCACTGAGAATGGAGAAGAAACCTCATTAGCTAGGTTCAGGTTGCTACTTTAGATCTAAACAAGGATGACTTATACCTCTAAGATATCTATATATTTAAAGCTTAAGACCCATAATCACTCAAGGTTATGGTATTCTTCTTATGGAATCTATCCCTCTTCACTCTAAGGTGACTATGAGAATCATGTTTGCCTAGTGGCCATTTACCAAATTGCTCTGATACCATATTGTAACACCCAGATTTTCATAACACATGAGCGGAAGCTATTTTATTTCTTCATCTGGGAGTTTCACAAAGATGATAATCATTGCAATAAAAGCAAATGAGACACTTTGCATAATTGGAAAATTGATTCATACATAGTTTTGACAAGGAAAAACAAGTCATCTAATATACTCTACTAAGAAGACTATGCATAATAAAAGATGTCTAAACGCTGGATCATCTCGGTAGATGGCACCCAACTAGGCAAGCTTGAAAATCTCCTAGACCTTTACTTGTTCCTTTGATTCTCAGCTGCTCCAAAACCTGTGGACATCGCGTCCCCAGCCATGCATTGGGAAAAACAGTCGTTAGAGTAAGTGGCATGAGTATTCTAAAATATACATTGCTAAAGAGCTGAAATAATACAAAATATTCTGGAACATCATAAATATGAAATGAAGATTTAACTCTGATTAAATCTAGAAACATATTATCTCTCATTACTCAAACATTTATTTTCTATTCTTTCTTTCTGGAGACCTATACTCTAGGTCTCATGGCCTATGCCAAAGTGTATAGATCATAAATATCTTATCTAAATTCCTCTCATCACACTCGTGGATGAGATTACAGACATGCTCTAATCTTAAGTATCTTTTACTTATGATTTTTATCTATTTGTGGCCACCATTATATAATAAGTCCTCCTGAATTGGCGTATCTACGCCCTGAATTGGTACCAAAGTACCCTGAAATGGCACTACATGCCCTGAATGACACCAAGGTGTCTCTGAATTGGCGTGGCTATGCCCTAAATTGGTGCCACAACACCTCTGAATTGGAGTAAACACTCCTCTGAATTGGCAACAGATGCCTCTGAATCGTCCTGGGACTACTGAATGAGGACTTATCATATAATGTCTTATGTGAAGGTTTCAACTTAATTATCTTAAGTCTAAACTTACTTAATTCTTAATCTAAACTGAAGCTGAATACTGATAGCTTTACTGAATACTGAATTTGAAATTATCTTATATTAAATTGATAACTGAACTTATCTGAGATTGGTTACCGAGTACTAAGCATGTACTGAATTATAAATCTGAATCTGAATCTGAATCTTTTATTCTTAAGTGATAAACTTAATCTAGAACTAAATGTGAATATGAATCTCAATTACTTCATAATTGAGATTGGGTCTAAAACCCTTATCATGTATCTTTATTCAAAATCTGGCTACTCACACAGTGAGTAGTCTAAGTCTGAATCTAAATCTCTTATTCTTGAGTTCTAAATTGAATCCATTATTGGATTTGAACATGTATCTCATTATCTAGGTAACTTTATTCTAAAACTCTGATTTGGTAAGATTACTTCATTATACCAAGTATATCATAAATGAGTCTAATGTTTTATGAGAAATGATCTGAAATGAATATAGAAATACTAAGTATACAAAGTATCTTAAGTCAAGCTTATGAAAGTATCATAAGTATGAAATTTCTGAAAATATCAATTCTGACAAGATGGTGCAATCCTTCTTATAAAATATTATGTTACTTTGAACCTTTGCATATGAACTTACATATTAAACCTTAAGTATCAAAATAGAAATCTTATAAAATATCGTCTTGCAACCTAATCATAACTTAATGTGTCATTATCTTATAATGCCATCATGAACTCATCTTTATGGTACATTGTGATCCCAATACCTTTATTTCCAAAAGTAGACCATGTCTTAATATTCTAAAATTCATATTCTTACATTGTAATTAAATTCTAGATATTATTCATTCTAAGGAATCTAGTCTTAGATATCTACATATGTATAAAATCTTAATGGAATGTTTCTACTTGAAATATTTCTACATTCTTATCCCATACAGTCAATCTTGGTTGCATATCTTATCTTGTAGTCTTATTCATCAATATGAATCATTACTAATAGTTCTTATAGAAACATGATCCTTTAGTTTTCTCATGAACCTGGTTCATGAGTCCCTATCATTCTTATAAACCTTAATAATATATCTCTCCTTGAGATATTAGGCACATGTAAGGATGTATCTATGAATGCATAAAAAATCATACTTACATATCTTAACATCAAATCTTAGAACATTGGATCACATAAAGTATAAAGTCTTACAAAAATATGCTAAGTTTGATAGATATGAATACTCATGGGCATGAAACACTTACCTTTATATTGAACATGTTCTTGATGTAGCCTTGTTTCCTTGATTCACAACATATATACCTAGTCATCAACAAAATTGTATAAGTCCAAGTGTAATCTCCTCTCTTCGTTTCTAAATCTCAAACCCCATCATCCTAATCTCCTAGATTGAATTAGGAATCATATTTAACTAAGACTAACTCTGATTTAAACCATGTTTCATGTTTAAAAATTGAAGTAAACTTGATTCACACATTATCTGGCATACACCTACTAATATATTCATTATACGAAAAATATCATATACACCAATATATAAGTACATACCTCATATACCAAGAGTAAACTCCATACATACTCACATATACTACTCTTACTGGAAAACAAATTAAATGAAAATATAATAGTAATAATTTTCCACACTAAATAGACACATAAAATACATGTTGCCTCACAAATACTCATGAATCATCTTTCATAATGGTCACTTAGCCCAAAATCTAAATATGAATCCAATCATATATGAAACTCCATCAAAACTTTCAAAAAAGTAATCATATATAGTAAGATCATGTATTAAAATATCATGTCATATAAAAATCAAATCATGGGTGAAATACCCAAAATACCCTTATTTGGGTTTACATTAAAAAACTTATTAAAACTTCATATATGAAATACCAGGCTTTTAAGTAATGTTAAACTATCAAAATACACATTCAATAAATTTTTTATGAATTTCTAAATTCGTTTGTTATTTTTATTTGACAAAACATCAAAATCATATACTTTTGGCTACCCAACACATAATAAATAATATATATTTAAATCACATTATGGAGATATTTTTATAATATAGTACATTTCATAAGCTTTCTGTAGGTACCTTGTTTGATAAAATCTGACTTCCCAATCTCAAGATATGAATTTTAGAAACTTACCTAACTTTAGCCAATCTCAGCCGTCAAGATCTGATCCGGCGTTCAGATGCATCTCAGACCTAGGGTCGGCGCTCCCTCTATCTTCTTCTACCTCATGATCCCCTATTCTAAGATCGGTAATAGAGCATGGTGGCGCCAACCGTGAGCTCCATGTCTAGGCCAACAATGTGTGAGATCCAGTTGGCAGCGACTCCGGATGACCCCTCCTAGCCTCAGCGACAACTTATCTGTGAGCAAGGTGGTCAAAGTTGAAGCTTTTTGGCTCCATGGAACTCACAACCCCCTCCGGCCACCGCTCATCCCTCTCCCTAGTTTTCCTCTTTCTCTCTCGGTTCACATCAAAATAACCCTAGCATATGGTTCGGCCGCCACCAAGCATCCAGGATCGAGAGGTTTTATAGCATCTAACCCTCTGAATCATGGGCAAGTATCCCCTGCTTGGGGGACTCTGTTCGGATCTAAAAATAGGGGCGCGGCTCTCAGTCCGCGAGGACTGAGTCGCCCCCTTTTTTATGTTGTTTTTCTTTTCTTTTTGATAAAAGTTCAGTTTAGATAAATATTTATAAACTCCATATTTGAGCATTGTTTGATCCCAAATATTTGGAGAAACACACCATGGCTATCACTTATATATGAACAAGATATCAAGTCAAAACTTACTGGATAAATACTTCAAACTTGTCTTTTAAATAAAAACATTATAATTACTAATTTAATTACCTAGGCCACCATATATATCAAAATCATCTTAAATTTCTCCCACCATCTTATATTCTAATTATTATTCTAATAAAAATATTTTGAGCATTCAATATGACCACAAAATACTTAATTCTCAATTTGTACTCCAAGGACCTATGGGTAAAACTTAATTGATCCAATAGGGCTGGAATTTGAGCTCTAGGGCACATGGCCTATCCCTTAGTATTTCAAAGGGTCCATGAGCTTTATTGTATTCCAAATCATGGAAATAAGTCTTCAATAAATATAATTTTTCAATTTAATCTCATGTATGACACATGTGATCAATTTGTTTCTTTAATTACATAACATGAAGAACTAAGCTAGGTCTAAGGCTCAAGCCATGAACTGGACTCATCATATTATATCTTCATCACAATATTGTTCATAGGAATAATTCATTTATATTCATATACAACCGACTACAATCATATACGTTTAAGCCATCATGAGTGTACTGGTTTACCAGATTACTTGTATTACAAATTTTGTGAACTTAGTTACATACCTAGCTATGGTTAGGTTCATTAGGTCCCGTGACACACACTTAATGGAAAACTCCACATTAAAGACGTACATTAGCTATGAAATTGAGGATGTTACAGGTTAATAATCATTTCAACATTTAAATAAGGATCACCCTTACCTCACAATAGTCCTAAATATTCCAAAAGTACTCCTACTAATCAAGGCAAGTTCTTCAAAACCATATTTCATTATAAAGTGTCATTAACTTTTAAATGATTCATGTAATTAACTAAAACATAGAGAAGACTTACTGAGAAACTATGATTTTTACTATAAAAGTCATACCAACATATTAGGCGTATTTTTCAAATTCTAGGAACAAATATATTTTTATATTTTTTTTGATAAATAAATGATGATATATGATTTATATAAATAAAATTTTAGAAAGTATTAATATGGCCATGCATTTTGATTTTACAAACCAATCTGTGTGACATGCCTATTATAGTCTGTTGATACAAATAATACAATTGGACTAAAACTTTAGATTCTAAGACCAAGTTTCCCCTAATATAAGTGAAAAAATTAAGTTTGTGGGAAAATTGGGATTTACCTCCTAGGATCAGTTCAAACCGAGTTGTGTACCTTTCTTCCTGAACTTTTGTCATGAAAAATAGTAGAAGCTAAATTACAAGGCAACACCTAGTTATAATCATGAAACAAAGGGCCAGAACCTCACCCTGACAATCGTGAGGCCGATAAGGCATAACCCAATTTATAAGGGGTAAGAAACACATCATTGCCTTTCTAGGAAGCATAGATACAAATAAATATATTGAGTCAACATGATTATAGGATACCATCACATGCTAAAACTTAGTAAAAACTAAAAGTCATGGAGGATGAAACTTCCTTTTGAAACATTGGTTCTACCGCAACTCTTAATACCAACATGTAAGAATTACTATTTTCCAAGTTCCCAGATTCATCGTTCCCTAATCCCTAGAGGGGTCTAGAGTAGGAGATACATTTTCAACCTTTATAGAGGAGGTACAAAGAAATTGAAGGAATTCACACTCAAGAAACTAGGCAACAAGAATTCCTATTGATATAGTAAACATTGTGGAGATAAACAATTAAGGAAGAACCTAGGATACCAAAGAAGTAGCTAAACAAGTGGGAAAGGTTACTTTAAAACATGGTGTGAATTGTAGATTTGGTAGAATGTTGTTTAACTAGAAGAACTAGGTCTTTGGGGAGCTTCAGTTCCTTCCTACGTGCTCCAAATGGTCATGTTCCCTACTCTACACCGTCAATGTCTCTAGAATAGCCATTAAGGGAGCCTTCATTGATGGGTTTGGGTAGTTGATTAGGTGCAAGTTTTTGGGGTTTCACCAAACAAACAACCTCAACATGCCTAGGTTGGTTTTGATTCAAGATAATATGTTAGAGTCACTTGAGGAGTCAGTGGCAGCCACTAAATTGCATTGGGACACAATTTTCTCTCAATGGATGAAAAGGAAGAGAAAAGAATTATGCTAGGGTTTAGGGAAAACTAAGAAAGGATAGGAGAAGTAGGGAGAGGGAAGAAATGTAGGAGGAGAAGGAGAAATAAAGAGAGGATGTGAGGGAACAAAGAGGAAGAGGAAAGGATGACATACACCAGTCAAGGGTTGGAGGAAACTGGTTTACCGAGAAAGAAGATGTGCAATGAAGAAAGAAGGAGCACCGTTAGAGGGAAGAAAATTCTAAAACTTAGGTTTAAGTGAAATTTCAAACACATTATTTTGTACATAAAAGTCTATGAATTCAATGAACTAAATGAATGTGAAAGTAAAATGTGATTAACCTAAAATTTGACATAGTTTCTATATACGATGTGATGAGTCAATTTTAATTATTATATTTACTTTTGAAGATGTTTAAAATTTGCTATTTTATATGACTAATATTTAACAATATTATGCAACTAATGACCTTTTTATTCAATTTGATACATTATTTCATATTTTTATTTTTTGTCATAAATTATGAGTTATTGAGAGAAATTCCTTCATAAGGTCCCAGATAAAAATTAATTTCATTAATATTTTTAAGGAAAAAAAATATTTAATTCTGACATTATTCGTAAGGGACTGAGGAAAAGGGAAGGTAAATCTAAGAACCTAAACTTAGGTATATTACATTTGCAGTTTCCAAGTTCTAGTTATGCATGATTGTTCATCGTCATGCTCAAAGGTTTGAGTATATAACGGTCGAGGGTAAAGTTATATGGTTGTGAGGAGTGGTAGATAACTAGGAAGAACAACAGTAATGGCAGTTGACATTTTTGTTGGTGTTGGCAAGACCAATATGCATATAATGATTGGATTTCCATATTCCAGATCACTAGAGAAGAGGGTGAAGTTTGGGGGTTATAGGTCTTTAGTTTATTCCTTGAAATGTCATCAACATTGTGCTCAATGTGGAGATAATATTTTTTTGTTTTGTGATACCAGATGTTTTGGTTGTTGAGAACAACTTGTCATTCATCTTGGTCATAGTCATAGAATGAGGGCTCAGGAGGAAGGCATGGGTAGGGTCTTTATCAATTATTATCCTAATTATATCTAATATTGACATCATTATTTTTTTATTCACTAATGAATATTAGTTATATTCCAAATGACTATTTCAATTGCTTTGAGATATACAATGGATTCAAATTTTATTAGACAAAATTATAAAATTAGTAACTCCTTAAGTGATGGTATTGAAATGTCTATCTTAACTACTCTCATTAACATATAAGTTGTTATACTTAATATTAGGATTAGTATTTATCATCATTCCCTATATTTTAATTGTTTCTACATTTTATAACTCCTAGTATATGGCCCAATTGATATGAAGATATCTTCAAAGCTTTAATTGCCACTGTAGTAATTTTTGAAACTGAAAGGTCTCCAACTAAGGATTTTAATTGGGTCATACTTTTCCCTTCACAAATCATCCAATAATTCACAGTTAAGATATAAAAAAATATTTTATGATTATTCCAAATGCATTAGAAGTAAAAACACGAGTAATAAGTGAATGCAATGTCCAATGAATTTATTTTGTCTCATTTAGTTTAATTTGAAACAATGGTTATCCAAGTGGTTCATGAACTTAAATAGAAGGATAAATGGTATTTTTATGAATGGAGAGGATTGATTTATTTGGGTTATTTAAGTAGGATTAACTTACATGAATACAAGTAATAAACAAAAAATTTATGCATGAGATTGGAGATGAGGGATCCATTCATAAGTATACCCAAGAAAGGGATTTGAATTACATTAAATTGGGGTCCAACCTCAATAATGTTACAACTCTTCCCTCCTTAAATAATACTTCAACTCGACATCCATTCTTCCTAACAAATCTTTTCCTCTCTAGGGTTTTTTTAGCAATCTGAACATCTTCATTACTGAAAAGCCTCTCTAGGGTTTGTTCCATAGGACTTCTACCATGCCACCTCAACTTATTGAACTATCAAATCAGCTTGAGATTAGAAAATTCAAGATCATTACTAAGATCTTAGGGTTTAGTCATGGTACTTTTATATTTCCTACTATATCCTTTAAAATTCTTTGTTAAGTAAAATTATCATCTCCAAAAAATTTATTATTGAGGCAAATGTTAATACCAATATGATGCCCTTGAGCATATTATAATTTAAAAAATATTTTTTATGAAATATGAAGGAAGAGATTTAACATCTAGACACTCTCATGTATTTTTGAAATTTTGAATTAATCCACAAAATTATCATCAACATACTAGTTAGTCTTTTATGATCAAGCTAAAAGTACAAGTCTTGTTGTTTTTCCTTAATTATAAGTTGTATGTCTATAAAATTTACTGGTGAATTTGTTTCAAGTGACATTTGATTTTTCAAGATACCTATATGTTCAAGTATTGCCTATGAGAAAATATTTTGTCCTTTGAAATTATATATGTACAAAATGAATAGCTCTATTGGTTGTATGTAAAGAGTCGTGGTAAAATAGATGATAAATAAATAAATATGTAATATCATGTGGTCTATATTAAAAAAAGTAGGAATATGAAACAAAAAATTTCTTTTGTAAGACAAGTAAGTGTCTTGTGGATGGTTTTCCTTAAGTGTTTGTATTTAATTATTACCATTTAGATTATCCATATGGAAAATGGTCGTATTTTGTAATGTCTTAATATGGGAGGTCAATCAACTACAAGATTTTATCTATTCAATCCTTTATACATTGCTATTTTTTATTTTGTCAAAGTTTTAGGGTTTTACAAACAGTAGAAACTAATTTGGCTAGATTAGCTAGTAAAGTGAGGAAGACCACCACTAGTCGAGTGGATCATGAGTTATTATACCAGATCCATTTTTGAACTTTCCTTCCTTTGACAACTCATCTCATATCCACTTACATGGTGATGGTTTATCCATAATTGTTTGATATATTTAGCCAATACCTATTTTTGTAGGACCAGCTTTACCTAAATTTCCTTATGATCCAGAACTATTTTCAAAATTATAAGGACCTAAAGAGAGTGATACAAAATAACAAGAAATTTAGGGTTTGTCTAACTTATTAATTCTATCATTCTATGTAATATTTAATTAAGGATGTCCAAATTTAAGAGACTAAGGTGTTCTACTCATCTTGCATATGTGGGTAAGGTTCTCTACCCATCTTATATGCATATGATGGTGAATGTGGTGTCATAGTAGTCCATGTCGTGAATGAAATGCCTTCATATGTATCCTAAATACAAAAACTATAGCCCCAAAAAATTCATGTATAGAGAACAAATACAAATATGAGAATTGCACTCCATTCATAACATTGGTAGGAAATCCATGAATACAATGGAAAAGTCCAATAACCATTGAAAGTATGTAAATTTTGTGGAGAAGCCCAGTAGCCACAGGGACCCACATATATATAATCTTGAAATCCATAAAAGAATCCACCAATTTGTGAATAATGTGTATAGATATTGCACACTGATAGACAAGAGTATACATGAACACCTAGGTTTCTATTATTATCTACTTGTATCTAAATAGAATCTAGAAGTTAGGTTAGATGTATTGGGGTTTGTTGCCATGGGAATTACATGTTCGGTTGTATTTGTTGACTTGTTCTATATTCCCATGAGATATGCATGAGCGTCGACTCTTTATAGTTCTGATAACACCATGTAAAAAATCTATCAATGTGACCATTTAAAAAAATATTTAAAAACATATCAAGATCATATATAAATTAGAGTACATGGAAGCATATAGTACGTATAAATGGAAACTACAAACTAATCTAGTATTATTGCATAAATAGAGGATTTCTCTCATAAACCTCTTCTGAGTTTTCTTTTGAACACATGAGAATACATTCCCATAGGAAATATATCCAAACATAGACCAAAATATAAAAGGGTGGGCCAGTCAAATGACCAATACAAAGTCATTATTTAAAAACCACACAAGTATGAAACTATCTACATCAAAATATCAATGGTAATATGTAAGGAATTTAATAATGTAGGCAAGTGTCTGATAGAAAAAATGGTTCTCAATATTATTATGATTTAGTATCATAATTAAAGACTAGTAACTTGAATGTTAAAATATATAGCAGACGTCAATGTCTATTTTTTTGAGGAAACGTTGTGTTCTCTCTTATGGAGAATCACGAGACACCAATAGAGATCCCCAGTATATTGAGAGACCATATGTCCTTTTTATTTACAAAGAGTCATACAATCATAATTCCACTAAGATATTGGCCACCAACATGTCCTTTTGACGTTTAAACATTGTGCTACTACTTTCAGATAATCTATGTTGGTGTCCATTCACAGAGTAATGATAAAGATCCTAATCAAGTAAGGCCAACTAACTCTTCTAGTAATGCATGCATTCAATAAGGGAAATACCTTTTCAAAAAGTAACATTGATTCCATACCTAGAATCAAAGGTAAGTAAATCCAAATATTGCAAGTATGAGATTCCAGGAATCAATTAGCATGGAGCTACACCTGCACACTAAAAAGGGATTACTATTGACTTGGCCTCATGTGTTATTCAATTACATTTTTCTATTACAGATATAAGGGAGCAGAGTTAGCTATCATGGAGTGTTATTTATATTTTATATTATTATGATCTACAATGTTTTCTAGTTGGGTTAGGTACATGTGATCAAGGTGAGATACCCATGCATGTCATCATAATATCATTTGGCCATATTCACCAAATTAATTCAAATAACAAAACACACACACACACATATATATATATATGTGTATATATATATATATATATATATATATATATATATATATATATATATATATGTAGGACATAAACATACATAAATACAAGTATACAACGGATACTATTAAGATGAATAATAATTAGTAATTTGTATATAATTCAAACCAAAGCCAAATAAAATAAGTGTTTAGAGTATAATGCCATTCATGATTAAATTCATCAAAGTAGGTTTTTTTTTATTTCTATTTTAATCAAAATAGATCAATCCAGATTGAACTACTTCATCAATATGTTACTTAAAACGTACTATAATATCTCTGTCTAGTGTTTAAACTTATTATAAAAAATAATTAGTATTTAGGATGTACTAAATGATAACTGATGAGATTATAGAAGTTACTTATACATATTAAGCAATACAATTAGCTAATATATTTTAACAATATGAATATGCTTTTCAACTAATTTTTTTAAATAATGTCTAATCTAGTATCAAGTGTCTCCTTGTTATTTGATATCTCAAGTCAAAAGGTTACGTAAGACTCTACTATCGACCTACCAAATTGACTATTCAACGGCATATATACATTCATAATGTAAAGTATATTTAGCTGGCTATATGATCTAGGTATCCATTGTATCTTAGTTTAATAGTGATGTTATTGTAAATATCATAAATGTGACTATTTAGTATATTTCTATTGAAATTATAATCTTAGTTAGGTTCTCCTAGCTATTCATATTAACAAAGTGAGATGTATATATATATATATATATATATATATATATATATATATATATATATATATATATATATATATATATAGAGTCAGGCTAGAATACACTTGAGTGTATCCGGAGCGGAATACACTCAAGTAGTTTTTCATGATGCAATATATTTTTTTTAAATCTAATCCATTGATCTTATTAAACATCTCGTGAACAACTCATACGCAAAATTTGAGCACATTTGGATATGTATAGCTCATGTTATGAAGACCGCAAAAATTATGCATTTCAAATTAGTTTCGTGCGTCGATTTTGTTGCCCTTGGATGAGTGACTTACACTCATCCAAATGGGCTCAAAATTTGTATGTAGCCTAGTTATAGTATGTCGGTGAAGATCAATGGTTTACATTTTGCAAAAAATAGTCTTGATATGCAAACACACTTGAGTGTATTCGTGCGATCCGTACACTCGAGTGTATTCTAGCCTGACTCTCTCTCTCTCTCTCTCTCTCTCTCTCTCTATATATATATATATATATATATATATATATATATATTAGAATGATGGAGTTTATGACTAGGTAGTTTACTTTATTCCTTATTTATTTTTTATAATACAATAATACCTTGAATCTTATTATTAGGTTTAGTAGAAAGAAAAAAGAATCTAACATGTAGATGCTTGAAAAATGTTTAACTTCACTTATCAGTCTCTAGGTTAGATCCTAATGGTGGTGGGTTTACTAACATCCTTGGACAGTTTATGTGAGGCCCGCTATTCACTTTAGAGAATATCTCTTGGAGAAGGTAGTACAAAGTCACACATACCTTGATGTAAATCTCATTAATGTTTTGGAGTTCATTCTCCAATTGTGTGTGGTACAAATAGAAATTGGTATGGTCTCCTTTCATTGGTAGTTTATGGGATCCTTGGTGAAGTTGAGGTAGGTGGAAATGGTTCGGAAGGATATAAATCATTAAAACTTGACTCCCCACCTTTGAACTGAGTTCTAAAAATGCTAGGCCATGTGCCTATAATATAGGGGAATGTATGTCCAAGATTGTTTCCCTATGAGTGTTGTAATATGCTTGTCATATAGGGAAATGTATATCCAAGATTGTTTCCCTACGACTTCTGCAATGGTAATGTAAAATATGATGGACAATAGAGTGGAGTAACAACGAGGGATCAGATTACATGTTTTAGTGAGGAAGTGTTGACAAACGATAAATGTGTTGATGATTTGTAGGTCCAAGTTGAATCTATTTTTGGGGTCATGGGGGTTTCTGTAGAATACATGAAGAAGGTAGTATTGTTGGTATGTATGCCCATAGAGAAAGTCATATGATGATTGTAATGGGATACTTTGTAGATGATTTGAATAATAATAAAGGCAATTTCCGATCTATATGTTTAAACTGTTTCTGAGATGATGGTGTAACATGATAGATGTCTAAAGAATTATTTTACTCAATGACATATGATTTTGGATTGAGGACCTAAATGATGATATCATACGGATGTTAAGAGTATACATTCTTGTTTAATCCCTAGTGGGTTATTATTGTGGAAATAACCATAGACATCAATAACACTGAAGACTAGATTGTGTGTTGGTTGATGACAGAATCTCATTAGTCATGATATAGTGATATCAAACCAAGCACATAGGTACTTGCTAGAGAGCAAGGTACCGGACAGACCCACCGTGAGAGTGACACATGGAACCATGACTTGGTAGTCACAGTCAGCTAACACAGTGATGGTGGTGAGTGTGATTCTTAGACCTGAAATCACTACACTCAACACATGTCGTTGGGTACACTTTGACATCATCAAACGCAGTCCTGAAACATGGGTTGTTATAAAGGTGATGATTGGGTGGCTTTGACACATGGGGCTTTTGAGGGGTGAGTGATAGATATGGGATTTGTCCCTCCTGAGGGAGTTTGATGTCCTTGGCCACTTGATGAGTAGGATTGAGAAAGGCATGCGCATGGACGTGTGAATCAATATGTGATATTGATGTCATACACATTTCACTCGGTCTGCTCTGAGATCAAGGAAATGAATGAACGTTGACAGGATGACTCTTCCATGCCTAGAGTTCATTCAGGATATCAGTGACAAAGGAATTATACATTCATTGTAATACCATTCACAGATTGTAGGATTGAAAGTTTTTCTCCAACTTTCTATTTCACTTGGGTAGCACTGATGTGTGACTAGGCACCGCTACTTGCTTGTGAAGTCATAAGTGTTATGGACTTTCACTGCCAACGTGAAATGGACCTGCAGGGTCACGCACATAGGATTTAACCTGGAAGAGGAGTTTTGTCCACAAACAATGTTTAGATTGATTACTAAAGGAGTTTAGTAGTTCAATTAAACACTCAATTAATCTATAGCTCAATATCATAATGTTCAAGGTGTTGGATGTATTGATTGGAGTATCGGATTGATTGAAATCACAATTGACTAATTTTGCACAATCTGTACTCCCAACCGATCGGCTCATGTGATGAACCGGTTGGCTGAGCTGGTGAACCGGTCGGCTCAAGTGTTGAGTCGATCGGCTCAAGGTCAGGGTGAAACGATTGCTTCAAGTGTTGAAACGATCGATTCAACTGATGCAACTGAGCAAGTTGGGAAAGTAGGATTGGTGAGAATTTTCCTTGCGTTTCACTTGCCCAATTTGATTGGAACAAGGATTGGTATTCGATACCAATTAGAAACAAAAGAAGGAAAGTCAATTGGGAACTAATCAGGAACCCCAACCGATCGGTTCAGGAGTGAATCGACCGGTTCAAGGGTCCCAACCGATCGATTGAGATGTCAACCGACCGGTTCAAGTCCACAACCGACCATTTCAGTTGTGAAATGATCGATTCAGGTTGCGAGTTGGTTGCTTTTGTGGAAAATCTCGAACCCTTCTACTCCTGCTTTTAGTCCCATATTGTCCCTGTCCCATGACCCACCTATATATAGGGGTATTGGGGGCTTCTCAGAGTACAACTCAGTGCAAGCTGGTTGCTCTGCAAAGTTTTTTTTCTCTCTAGTTTTCATAACCGAGAGAGCCCGAGCAAGTGCTACCCGAAAAGGGAGGCACAGCAAGGGAAAGACAACTACAGTTGCAACTGGTAGCAGGAGAGTGTGTTGGCGACTAGTACGCCAACAAGAGGGTGCGACTCCTTCCGGTTCCTTGTGCGACAAGGAAATCAGAGTTCCAGGCGGTCCGTGTGGACGACTGCAGAGGCGGGAGACCTCTGTCGCTCGGAGGACAACTGTCAATCCTAATAGTCCCGGTGAGACCTAGAGTCTTCAGTCGCGGTTCGACCAGGAACTGCACAGACACCGTCCAAGACTGAAGGTGAAGACCGTGCAAGGTGCGAGGTACTGTCGTTGAGCAAGCCTCGGGACAAGGTATGCATCCATAAACCATCTTTCCTATTGTATAGACGTTGACACGATTCCTTTTGTTCTGGGTTTTGGGGATAAAATTTTTGTTTTCGCTGTTTCTCTGCCTCCTCTAAAACCCAACAGTGGTATCAGATCCACGTCAACTATTCTATATTTTAGGATTATCGATATGATCAATTTTGGTTTTTCGCCTTTATTTATTGCATACGATGCGAATAAAATTGGCTTTATGCATGTCCAATCCACAAATCCCAAATATACATATATGATATGTAATATTAATGCACTCGATACGCGTCGCCCTTAAAAAAGTTTTGTGGTGGATGTGTAGCATGATTATGGCCTATAAACCCCTATATCTGTGTGTGATTGTATGTGGTTGCTTGCATCTCGGTCTGTGAACCAATTCCCCTTCTCCTATTCCTGATGTAACTCGAAATAATTCGAGAATTCTTTTCCTACCTTTGCTCCCCCCGAATGTAACTCGGGGTTTCACAATTAAATTGTAAATAGAATAGATTTTATTTCCTGTTATGTCAAAGAATGGCAGACAACCTGAGACGATCGGTTCAAGGCGTGAACCGATCAGTTGGTGATCCAGACGACCATTTCGAGGAGCGAGACGAGCGGGTGGCGACCTGAGGAGATGCACGATGACCGGTGAACCGATCGGTTGGAGGCGCCAATCGATCGGCTGGTGGCACCCGAACAACCAACTTGATGGCGAGCCGATCAGTCATGGAGATGAGCTGATCAAACCTAGAAAGGCAGGCAAAAATTTCATCTTGTACAGGTTACATGTGATGTAGACCTAGATGACCGTGATTCCTCTTGGCTCGAGGAATCACAATAGGATGGCCATAATCATTGCTTTTTATCGTTTTGCATGTTTTCTGTGGGATATAGCATGTATATGATACGTACTATATATTGTGGTGATTGGATATGTATATGTATATAAAAACCAAATCCCTCATTAAATATTAAGTTTTATATGCCTTCCAAATGCGACACATGTGAAAAGCTTGATCGACCAAGTGTGGGCACGCCCTAGCGTGGTGCATCGTCTATCTCGTGGAAGCGTGAAGGATGAATGTGTGGGTCTGCCCTAGCAGGGTGCATGTTCATCGTGTTGGCTTTGGGTCAGACTTAACAAGGTGATCTAGATGGGATATCGTACCTTGAGGCATGGAGATGATCATTGTAAAGAGTTGCATATGATATCTTTCAAGAGTTGTATATGATGCAATTGGAAAGAGTTGCCTACCTGAGAGATCTGAGTTGTGGGTGACAGCCCTAGCTGATCCATGGCTCAGAGGATTTCAGGATCTTGACCCACTAGAAGATTGTACGTTGCAATCTTCCGAATTGATGGTGAGGGCTGTCAATTTGAGTCAAAATAGTGGGAACGGTAATTAATTAAAGGCCTAATTAACTATCATCAAATTTTATTCAAATCAAATCAAAAGCAGTTTTGACAAATGCAAATTTTCTCTTGTAGAATAGCAAAAGAATCATCTTTTAAAATGGGCAAATTAATTGAGAATAAATTCCATAATTGGTTGAGGACTGTGAGAAGTGTTCTGCACAATCCAGATATACCAGGAGCCTTTTAATCCACTCTATGTACACTTAGTGCATTGGTGAAGAAGAAAGAAAGTTCATTGATAGAGATCAATGGAACGAAAGGTAAGGGAGAGAAGGGTTCTCTCACCAAACCAATTTCTTCTACATGGAGAGGATGGAAGGAAGGATGGAAGAAGAAGTCAGAGATAGAGATCTCTACTTCTGGTGTATACGTGATAGAGATTAATTTTACTACTTCTTTGTCATGGGTAGTTGATACCGGATGCGGATCTCACATTTGTTCAAATGTGAAGGATCTTAAGAGAAGTAGGCCTTTAGGGAAAGGTGAGGTTGAACTACGTGTTGCCAATGGGGAAAGAGTTGCCACCAATGCCGTAGGAACCTATGAGTTAACTCTACCAAGTGGGCTAATAATAGAGTTGAAGAACTGCTATAAATAGGAATATCATTTCCGTCTCTTGTTTGGACAAAGATGGATTTGAATTTCTTATTAAGAATGGAAAATGTTCCATTTCTAAAGATGGGATCTTTTATGGCAGTGCCCCAATGTCTTATGGTCTATACTTGATAGATTTGGAGACAAGTGTATACAACGTAAACACCAAAAAGCAAAAACTCAACAACTCAAATGAAACATATCTTTGTCATTGTCGTCTAGGGCACATAAATGAGAAGCACATTTCTAGACTCCATAAAGATGGTTATCTTGACTCTTTTAATTATGAATCAATAGAGACATGTGAATCTTGTTTGTTGGGCAAGATGACCAAGACTCCCTTTCCAGGTAAAGGTGAGAGAGCTAGTGATCTATTAGGACTCATACATACTGATGTATGTGGGCCTTTTAGAACTAATGCTAGAGGTGGGTATCAGTATTTCATTACCTTCACTGATGACTTCAATAGGTATGGCTATGTGTACCTGATGAAACATAAGTCAGAAACCCTTGAAAAGTTCAAGGATTTCATGAATGAAGTACAGAACCAACTTGGTAAAAGTATTATGGCACTTCAATCCGATCGAGGTGGAGAATACTTGAGCTAGGAGTTTGAGGACCTTCTGCGAGCCCGTGGTATTGTATCACAATGGACTCCGCCTGGAACACCTCATCATAACGGTGTGTCTGAAATAAGGAATCACACATTGTTGGATATGGTGCGATCAATGATGAGTTTTGCTGATCTTCCAATTTCTTTCTGGGGTTATGCTCTTGAAACCGCCGTGTTTACACTTAACTGTGTGCCATCTAAATCGGTTCAAAAGACACCATTTGAGATATGGTATGGGAAGCATCCCATTTTGTCTTTTATGAAGATTTGTGGTTGTGAGGCTTACGTCAAGAAAATGTTTCCTGATAAGCTTGGACCCAAATATGATAAATGTTATTTTGTTGGATATCCGAAGGAAACAAGGGGATATTACTTATAACACCCTACTGACAACAAAGTGTTTGTTGCCAGGGATGTTGTATCCCTAGAGAAGGAATTTATTTCCAAAGGAAGCAGTGGGAGGAATATAGAGCTTGAAGAGGTTCAAGCCCAACAATAAAACATTGAACTGGTAGATGTACCAGAGGAAAATCCATATTCACAAGGTGTTGTGGGATCTCAGTCTCCTCAGGTAACACAAGGACCTCGTAGATCTAGTAGGACCCTCCTTAAACCTGAGAGGTTTGGATACCTTGTGACTTAGGAAGGTGGTGAGTTGATCATAGATGATGATCCAACTACCTACGTAGAGGCTATGGAGGGACCATATTCTGAGAAATGGCTTGAAGCCATGAGATCTGAGATGGAATCCATGTAATCCAACAAAGTATGGACTTTGGTAAAACCACCCGAAGGGGTAAAACCCATAGGGTGCAAGTGGGTCTTCAAGAAGAAGACCGACATGGATGGCAATGTGCAAACTTATAAAGGCAGATTGGTTGCAAAGGGATTTTGACAAGTTCAAGGTGTTGACTATGACGAAACCTTTTCTCCAGTTGCCATGATTAAGTCCATCAGGATCATGCTTGCTATTGCAACTTATTATGACTATGAGATTTGGTAGATGGATGTTAAAACCGCATTCCTTAACAGGAATATAAATGAGGATGTGTACATGACACAGCCTGAAAGTTTTGTAGATCCAAAGAATGCCAATAAAGTCTGTAAGCTGCAAAGGCCAATCTATGGATTGAAGCAAGCATCTCAGAGTTGGAATCTTCGATTTGATGAGGAAGTCAAAGTGTTTGGCTTTATTCAAAATGAAGATGAACCATGTGTGTACAAGAAGGTTAGTGGGAGCTCGACCACATTCCTCATATTGTATGTGGATGACATACTTTTGATGGGGAATGATGTCTTAGCCTTAGAGAAGGTAAAGACTTGGCTTGGGAATACTTTCTCGATGAAGGACTTAGGAGAAGCATCCTACATCCTAGGAATTAAGATCTATAGAGATAGATCTAGAAGGCTTCTTGGACTAAGTCAGAGCACGTACATTGACAAAGTGCTGAAGCGGTTCAGCATGGAGAACTCAAAGAGAGGCAACATCCCCATGCTACATGGAGTCACCGTCTCTAGAGCTCAATGTCCCCAATCTTGTGAAGAGAGGGAGCGTATGAATGGGATCCCATATGCATCAACCATCGGATTCATCATGTACGCTATGTTGTACACACGCCCAGATGTCTCGTATGCTCTCAGCAAGATGAGCAGGTACCGGTCCGATCCCGGGGATGCTCACTGGACAGTCGTGAAGAACATCCTCAAGTACTTGCAAAGGACTAAGGATCAGTTTCTTGTGTATGGCAGCGAGGAAGAGCTGGTTGTAAAGGGTTACACCGATGCAAGCTTCCAAACCGATAAAGATGATTACAGATCACAGTCAGGATTTGTGTTTTTCCTTAATAATGGAGCTGTGAGCTGGAAGAGTTCCAAGCAAGAAACAGTTGCCGATTCTACTACAGAGGCCGAGTATATTGCTGCTTCACATGCAGCAAAGGAGGTTGTGTGGATCAGGAAGTTCATTTCTGAACTTGGTGTAGTTTCCAGTAGTTGTGATGCAATTGAGCTTTATTGTGACAATAATGGAGCTATTGCACAAGCTAAGGAGCCCAGATCACATCAGCGGTCCAAGCACATACTAAGGTGCTTCCATCTCATACGAGAGATTGTACAGTGAGGAGATGTGATGATTTGCAAAGTACCAACTGAAAACAACATAGCTGATCCACTGACTAAATCCCTTTCTCAGCAGAAGCATGATGGTCATGCAAGTTCACAAGGATTGAGGTTCCTTGGTGACTGGCTCTAAGTGCAAGTGGGAGTCTGTTGGTATGTATGCCCATAGAGCAAGTCATATGATGATTGTAATGGGATACTTTGTAAATGATTTGAATAATAATAAAGGCAATTTCCGATCTATATGTTTAAACTATTTCTGAGATGATGGTGTAACATGACAGATGTCTAAAGAATTGTTTTACTCAATGAATGCTTTTGGGTTGAGGACCTAAATGATGAGATCATACGGATGTTAAGATTATACATTCTTGTTTAGTCCCTAGTCGGTTGTTATTGTGGAAATAACCATAGACATCAATAACACTGAAGACTAGATTGTGTGTTGGTTGATGACAGAATCTCATTAGTCATGATATAGTGATATCAAACCAAGCACATAGGTACTTGTTAGAGAACAAGGTACCAGACAGACCCACCGTGAGAGTGACACATGGAACCATGACTTGGTAGTCACAGTCAGCTCTCACAGTGATGGCGGTGAGTGTGATTCTTAGACCTGAAATCACTACACTCAACACATGTCATTTGGTACACTTTGACATCATCAAACGCAGTCCTGAAACCTGGGTTGTTATAAAGGTGATTTTTGGGTGGCTTTGACACATGGGGATTTTGAGGGTGAGTGATAGATATGGGATTTGTCCCTCCTGAGGGAGTTTGATGTCCTTGGCCACTTGATGAGTAGGATTGAGAAAGGTATTCACATGCACGTGTGAATCAATATGTGATATTGATGTCATACACATCTCACTCAGTCTGCTCTAAGATCAAGGAAATGAATGAACATTGACAGGATGACTGTTCCATGCCTCGAGTTCATTCAGGATATCAGTGACAAAGGAATTATACATTCACTGTAACACCATTCACAGATTGTAGGATTGAAAGTTGTTCTCCAACTTTCTATTTCACTTGGGTAGCACTGATGTGTGAGTAGGCACCGCTCTTTGCTTGTGAAGTCATAAGTGTTATGGACTTTCACTGCCAACGTGAAATGGACCTGAAGGGTCACACACATAGGATTTAACCCGGAAGAGGAGTTTTGTCCACAAACAATGTTTAGATTGATTACTAAAGGAGTTTCGTAGTTCAATTAAACACTTAATTAATCGATAGCTCAATATCATAATGTTCAAGGTGTTGGACGCATTGATTGGAGTATTAGATTGATTGAAATCACAATTGACTAATTCTGCACAATCTGTACTCCCAATCGATCGGCTCATGTGATGAACCGGTCGGCTGAGCTGGTGAACCGGTCGGCTCAAGTGTTGAGTCAATCGGCTCAAGGTCAGGGTGAAACGATTGCTTCAAGTGTTGAAACGATCGGTTCAACTGATGCAACCGAGCAAGTTGGGAAAGTAGGATTGATGAGAATTTTCCTTGCATTTCACTTTCCCAATTTGATTGGAACAAGGATTGGTATTCGATACCAATTAGAAACAAAAGAAGGAAAGTCAACCGAAAACTGATCAGGAACCCCAACCGACAGGTTCAGGAGTGAACCGACCGGTTCAAGGGTCCCAATCGATCGGTTGAGATGT
The DNA here is from genome assembly GCA_963693085.1 of Alisma plantago-aquatica. NCBI lineage: Eukaryota > Viridiplantae > Streptophyta > Magnoliopsida > Alismatales > Alismataceae > Alisma > Alisma plantago-aquatica. The sequence continues at coordinate 656,171,965 of OY856409.1, forward strand.
CAACCGACCGGTTCAAGTCCCCAACTGACCGTTTCAGTTGTGAAATGATCGGTTCAGGTTGCGAGTTGGTTGCTTTTATGGAAAATCTCAAACCCTTCTACTCCTGCTTTTAGTCCCATATTGTCGGGAACCGAGAACCCTGTCCCATGACCTGCCTATATATATAGGGGTATTGGAGGCTTCTCAGAGTACAACTCAGTGCAAGCCGGTTGCTCTGCAAAGTTGTCGTTCTCTCTAGTTTTGGTAACCGAGAGAGCCCGAGAAAGTGCTACCCGAAAAGGGAGGCGCAGCAAGGGAAAGACAACTGCAGTTGCAACTGGTAGCAGGAGAGTGTGTTGGCGACTAGTACGCCAACAGGAGGGTGCGACTCCTTTCGGTTCCTTGTGCGACAAGGAGATCGGAGTTCCAGGCGGTCTGTGTGGATGACTGCAGAGGCGGGACACCTCTGTCGCTCGGAGGACAACTGTCAATCCTGATAGTCCCGGTGAGACCAGGAGTCTTCAATCCTGGTGCGACCAGGAGCTGCACAGACACCGTCCAAGACTGGAGGTGAAGACCGCGCAAGGCGCGAGGTACTGTCGCTGAGCAAGCCTCGGGACAAGGTATGCATCCACAAACCATCTTTCCTATTGTATAGACGTTGACGCGATTCCTTTTGTTCTGGGTTTTGGGGAGAACATTTTTGTTTCCGCTGCTTCTTTGCCTCCTCTAAAACCCAACAAGTATGCCTAATAGGATGTGGGTTTGTGGAATTGCATGAGTGATTACAACACTTATTTACTATTCTATAGGATTTGGGGATGTATGAGGGGAGGTTAGGTGATGAAGGAGGCATCTATGTGTTGAAGGTTGTTAATGAGAGGCTCACATGGTTGTAGTTATTCCCGAGATAGGTTTGCATTTGTCATGTTTTGGTGTTGCAGCCTCGTTCATCATAATGCACAAAGTTTTAAGCATATATAGGATGAGGGGAAAGATCCAGGGTTGCATAGAGTGCTAGATAACTATGAGGAACATAATTAATCTAAGGTCCCATCCCACTGATAAACCCTAATTGATCATTAGGACAAGTCCTTAGACATAACCGATCTAAAAACTAACAACCATCAAAAAATAAGTCAAAAATTTACAAATAAAATGATCCAATAGAGATATAGTGAGGAAGACCAACATAAAAACCACAAAATAATATATATATATATAAGTATATCATTATGCATCTCAATAATTGTATATTTATTTGTGATAGGGAATCAACTAAAAGCTCTCTTTATTTATTTTGTTATAGAATTACATGAATTTCCCATATTATGAAAATATACAAACATTAGAATACAGATTCAATTTGAATGTATGTTCATAGATAAATGCCAAGAGAAACAACTTAACATATATATCATCAACCTGTTGGGTTTTAGGGGAGATAGAGAAGGCATCGGAAATAAAAAAAATTTCTTCTCCCAAACCCAGAATAAAGGAACCACGTCAACATCTATACAATAGGAAGGATGGTTTGTAGAGGTATACCTTGTCCCGAGGCTTGCTCGATGACTTCACCTCGTAGCTTGCACGGTCTTCACCTCTGGTGTCACGCCCCAATCTCACATTAACCACAAACCACAAGATTAGGACGCAACAGGATGGGATTTACACATAAGCCAACCACTCTTTACTTTTATAACATTTTAAAGATATTAATAGGAAAATCCGATTTATGCTATAAAATGAAACTAAACAAACTGCGGAAGCATCTTTATTAAACTGACTAGCAAGATAAACAAAGTCTACAACATATTACATTGATCCGACATAAAATAAAGCATAACAGACAATTTACATCTCTGTACACATTCACTCTCTCACTCACACCTTGTCCCAAAGATCGAGGGGAATGGACTAAGAGACCTCTAACTACTAACTACGAACCTTCTATCAACTAGGCGTAAGGATAAATCGATCCTTCTGAATTCCTACTGTTGATGATAACCTGAAAATGTTTTGAGTAGAGGTATGAGCCTACTCGCTCAGTGAATAGTATTTCACTTAGCTATCACTAAACAACTCATCAGGTTTATAAATTGAAATTAAACATAAATGCAGAACTAAGCAAGGCAGTTCTAATAACATAACAAATTTACATAATATAATCACATTTCCAAGCATTAACAGGTAATTCAGATAAATGAACAGTTATATAATTTTACTGTGAACCTACTTGATTATTTATTCATTTTATTATTATGCCCTAAATATATGCAGTGTACTCTGCATATAAAGATCCGCAGCAAGTTCATGCTACGGCCCCACCGTACAAGACTTAGCGACACACCCGGGGGGTGCTAAGTCTGACTACTCGTCCTGGTCTGCACAGGACACAGGCTCCTCGGCCTCCTCGCACAACCACGTGTGCTGCACAACCACGTGTGCTCTCAACTCCTCCTTAAACCTGAGTACACCGGCGGAGAGTCACAGGGTTACCTTCGCGACACAAGCACGAATGATGTTAGATAACCAAGTTTTTCTGGTGATATCGCAATTCCATTGTGACACAAGCACAATTGTTGTTAGACACTGCCCTTTTTCTCTTTCCTCGTTTGTCCGCGACACAAGCACGGATGATGTTGCAACACGAGTTTCACCCCAAAGTTGCAGACCCGTCTAAGGGGTTCTACGGTGTTAGGGCATCTAGGTCTATACTTGATTAAACAAATAAACATTTAAACAGGAATATCACATTTCATACATTTTGCACAATCTAAACATCACAAAAGTACATATATATAATTATCATAAATAAACATGATTCAGAATCATTCATCCAGTTTCAATGCTAAACATCTATATTTGAAATCAGTTAATACATTGCAACAATAATACAGGAAATTTCATCATTTTCATTAAGCATATCACGTAGTTCAATTCTAATGAGTCTAACATACTCTATTGTATGAACTATACTGTTTAGAAGTTATATCAATTGATACAGAAGCAATTAAACATTTAAATTGAGTTAAATATTGATTTCTAAATGAACTACTACTCACAATTCTGGAACTCGGCCGACCAAACTGGAAACTCGGCCGATCGGCTGACAACTCGGCCGATCCACCCGCAACTCGGTCGATCCAAACCCTGGTCGATTTCCTATAAAGGGAAACTCGGCCGAATCACATCCAATTCGGCCGACCAAAACGCTGTTTGTTAATTCTAATTAAGGAACTCGGCCGAATCATACGCAATTCGGCCGAACAGTGTACAGACTAAAAACTAAAACAAACCTGTTGCAATGGAACAGTGCACGCACACACGTCTAGGTTGGGATCAAGCTCAGCTGGTGCTAATACTTGGCTATTGGTTGCGGATTTGTGGTCTGGACCTCTAGGTGGATTCGTTGGCGTCAATTTCGATGCTAGATCGCGCCCGAGGTGGCCCCAGGTCGGACCTACTGCTGCAAGAAGCGGCTTCTTCACCTCACGTATAGGTGGAAGGGAGTCTTGCTAGGCGCTGCTGCAACCTTTGGCTAAGATTTCGAGTAGAGACCTCAAAGACGGAATCATAGCGGCCATTTAGCGATACTAGTTGCGCCCAAGGTGGCCCCTAGCTGAGCCACAACGCCTGGCCGCCGGCAACTGCTACTGCAGGTCGGCACCTGCTAGGATGGAGCAATAGAGGAGGAAAGAATGGAGAAGGAAGAGAGAAAGAGGAAGGCGGTGGTAGAGGAGAGGTGGGCGTAGCCACATCGGGGCTAAGGGCTGGGAATCGCCCAGCCATCGCCTCCCTTTCTCTGCAGGTCGCGCGCTACAGTGCGCCGACCCTCCCTGCTGTATCGGGTGAACGAAGAAGAAGAGATAAGGGTCAGATTCGCGGAGGGGGCCGAAGTGCAATTTACCCAGCAAAAACCAAAAATTACAACTAGGTCCCTAGACACTCAAATGCCCATATCTTTTAACTCGGAAGTCGGTTTCGAGTGATTTTTCTTGCAACGGTTTAAGCACGGAATTCTCTATAATCCTCGAAGTGCAAAACATGCTAAAAGGACTATTTTACTGGATCAAAGCTCTAATTACAACTATGATTGCTTGATTCAACTTAATGTACTAAATAACCAACATTGACATTATTAATTGCCTCAGGTGATTCAATCTTAGCTATTAATTCACCTCTTAGCTTATCTTGATTATCCATGATGTTTAATTTGATACTCAACCCTAATTGAGGTGTTTTACGTAATTCGAGGTATTTATTAGTTAATCATGGAGTGGGTCGTAACAACCTTTTCCCCTTAAAAGAATTTCGTCCCGAAATTCCTAAAAGGGAAAGGAAACATGTTACTCCTTTCTGACTCGTATTCCTTCGTAGCTCCCTCTGGGTTAAGGTTTCTTCACAAAATTATTACTAATGGTATCTCGCAATCCGTGAGTATCTTGATCCTCCGATCAACCATCTGTATAGGTTCCTTAACCTAGGACACATCTGATTTGATTCCAGATCGACCCACAAAACATTGTCTTTCCAGAACTGTTATAGCAGTATCTCGCTTTATGGTAGTTACCAAGAAATTATTATACTATTCATGCAAACAAACTAAAGTTCTTAAATAAACAGAATGCATGTCAATTTGGTACTAAAATAAAATCATGCAATTTAACTGTTAAACATCACCACCTGTCATAATGAAAATTGATATCAAAATACTTGATTCATCGTACACCCTATCCTTAGGGTTTCATTTGCCTTGTTCATTCATCACATGCCAACACCCTACTCTTAGGGTTATCTCATTCACTAATCACATGGCAACACCCTACTCTTAGGGTTTCCACTATCTCATCTGTTTGATTGCAATTCAAATCACAATACATTATTATTCTGGAACTGGCAGAGCAGTATACTTCAAATCATTGTAATTACTGAGTAATGTTTATATCATGCATGCAAGCAGATTAAAATTTCATAAATATCCCAAACTCAAATCAATTTTGGCAGATACATACTGAATTTCATGTAATTGAACATTTTATTACACCAACAAGAGTAATTTACTCCACTTATAAGAAACCATCTATAATATTTGTCAATTATCTGAATTTTCTCGATGTACGTGCATATTAACCAAATTCCTGGTTTATGCACCACATAACTCAATTAAGAGTTATTTACGTATCATATCACCAATATTTAATAGTACTTGAGACTTTCTGATAATATCTCAGAGAAATGTGCCAATTCATGTAATATGTCAGGTCACACACATTAACATAACAGGCAGCATGCAATTAGATTTATTTACATATTTTAATGCTGTCTTGCTAGCTTGAAATCATGCATCTTATGATTTACCAAATCTGTGTTTTCTGGGTTCATTCTCAATCTGTACCATTATCGGTCGTGTATTTCTAAACTCAATATGATATGATTGAAACTGGATTACCAGGCAACTTAATTATTTTATCCATGTATCTCAGTCAAGTTTCGAGACATCACAGGTCGACTTAATATGAAGAAAGTGAGCAGACTAAATTAATCTATCCACAATCATTCATATCAAATCACAACCTCTAGGTGTCCTGGGTAATCTTACCACAAAATCCATTGTGATAAATTCCCATTCCCATTCAGGCATAGAAAAAGATTACAAGGTAGCTATAGATCTCTAGGGTTCAGCTTTAACCTACTGGCACACACTACTTCTAACCACGTACTCAGTTACATCCTCCTGCATATCTGACCATCCATTTCAACTTCTTGGATTTCATATACATCTTAGTGTCTTCCTAAAAACATAGCATACATCAATACATACACTTTTATAAAAATTCTTTTCTTTCAGCTTTTCCCCTTAAAGAATTTTACACTATCTTGAGATACACACAACATGTCATGTTAAAACAACACCTTATCATCATAAAAACTTAAACTGTAGTCTCTTTTCCTCCTATCATGTCATGCATAGTCTGGTTTAACTCACTATCACCCTATTGTAGTTTCTTGATCTGATCATAAGAAGTAAGCTTAACTTACATCTATACAATCAAATCACTCAGTGTTATTACCCCTAAGTCTAAGTTCAACTTCCACATTTCTACTAGCAGGTCTCTATTGAAACCTGTCATAGAGAATGCATTGGCTGTTGAACTTGACTTTCTGCTGAAAACATCATCCACCACATTCTCTTTACCAGGGTGATAATCTATTGTCACATCATAAAGATAGTGACACCATGTCTTTAAAACATGAACTACATCAACTATTTTTAGATCATAATCGGATAATACTCCGCTTTCTATGTTACTTACTTATTGTTACATTTTAGGTTTATGTCTTACTCATTCCTCTAAATCATTTCATGTTGTTCATGTACCGATCAGATTATCTACTTCAAAACCCTAGATCACTATCAAAGCCAGTTTACTTTTCATAGAACAAATCTCAAGGTCTTATTTAACAAAGATACTGGTATACAAGGTTACATCACTAATGATATCCTTTAAACTACTACAACTTTAATCATTCTAGGGTTTTGGTCTATATCAGTAACATAGCTTTATTGTGTGTATGTGTGATCAATTATATAAATCAAATTGAGTTGCTTGGGTCAATAACATATTAACCCAACACTCAACTTTAATTACATTAGCTGAAAATTCAGTTTTCACAATAGTTTCTGTAATTCGTTTATTAAACTGCTAACAGAAGCTCCAAAAATTCTGAAAATTTTATATGTTGTGCCTAATAAAGTTTTAGACCTCCAGTAAACATTTCAGGTCATTTCAAGTTACCAATAATTAATTAAAAATCAAACAGTGCACTGCTATATTGAAGTCTGCAGCAGGTTCGGCTGAGTTACAAACTCGGCCGACACCCTTTCTGTAGAGGTCAAAAGTCATCCAAAAAATTACGCAAATTTTACAGAGTGTCTAAAATTGTATTGTTCAAGCACAGTTAAAATTTGAGATCAATTGGATATACCTATAAAAAGATAAACTCCAATTACCACACTGCTATATCATTCAGAAAATGTGATCGGTCGAGTTTGAAACTCGGCCGATAAACAAGTCAGAACATTATTCAAAAATTCTGATATTTTCCAATGTTGTCTACATTTTATATATCCAAATTTGATCTAAATCAGAGTTACACATAAAACACTAAAAATCCTTTAGTGAGACATTCTATTTATCAAATTTTGTATTCATATGTCATTAAAATCCTAATTTGGACCAATTAGGGTCTATGCTTCTCAAACCCTAATTCTCAAGACAAAAGAATATTTAGACTTCTAATTGTAGTTAAAACATTCTAATGTATATATATTATCACTATGTTACGGGTCTAATTCATCCAGAGTCTATTCTTATTTTACTGTTAATAGGAGTCATTAGATCCCAGTAACGCATCCTGCCAGCCGGACCAGGCCGAACCTGTAGTCCTGAAGCCAAGAGCTACTCAGGATTAATCTACCCCTATTAATCTTAAACATGTGGAATGAATATCCACTTAGAGCAACCTCATTTAAACATGATTTTCGGGTCTACTTTAATACAAAGAAAACAAACATTAAACAATTCACTTCCTGTCACAACATTATAAAAGAATCATACTTATTGTACAAACTGAAAGTCTAAATTCATGCATATAAGAGCATTTCTAGTGATCTTTATATCAAATAAGCAAAATCAAGTAAGAGTTATATCACATCCTTTATTTAATCTCTTACTCCTACATTAATTCTGATTTCTTAACCCTAAAATTTCTAGGGTTTCTCTCTAGCCTATCCTCCCTCTGCATACCTGGCCAGGGCATCCAGAGAAGAACAGATAGAGTAGCTTGATACTGGTCAATCTAAGTATTCAGACACCTGGCCAGGGTATCTAAACACTCAGACCTTCCAGAGCTAAAACACATCATTTATTATTCTCCTTACTTATAACTTTATTCTTTGACCTTAATGATTCTTATCGACTCAACTTAAGCTCATTACTTGATTCTCGTGACCACATCCTCTTTCTGCTATCTGCAATAATATAACAGAACACTTCCTGTTAGAAAATTACAGATAGAAGAAAGACACCTAAACCTTAATCCTATTGGTCTCTTATCGTCCCCTGAACTTGAGTAACTATGTACTCAAACCAAAGCTCTGATACCAAAAATTGTCACGCCCCAATCTCACATTAACCACAAACCACAAGATTAGGACGCAACAGGATGGGATTTACACATAAGCCAACCACTCTTTACTTTTATAACATTTTAAAGATATTAATAGGAAAATCCGATTTATGCTGTAAAATGAAACTAAACAAACTGCGGAAGCATCTTTATTAAACTGACTAGCAAGATAAACAAAGTCTACAACATATTACATTGATCCGACATAAAATAAAGCATAACAGACAATTTACATCTCTGTACACATTCACTCTCTCACTCACACCTTGTCCCGAAGATCGAGGGGAATGGACTAAGAGACCTCTAACTACTAACTACGAACCTTCTATCAACTAGGCGTAAGGATAAATCGATCCTTCTGAATTCCTTCTGTTGATAATAACCTGAAAATGTTTTGAGTAGAGGTATGAGCCTACTCGCTCAGTGAATAGTATTTCACTTAGCTATCACTAAACAACTCATCAGGTTTATAAATTGAAATTAAACATAAATGCAGAACTAAGCAAGGCAGTTCTAATAACATAACAGATTTACATAACATAATCACATTTCCAAGCATTAACAGGTAATTCAGATAAATGAACAGTTATATAAATTTACTGTGAACCTACTTGATTATTTATTCATTTTATTATTATGCCCTAAATATATGCAGTGTACTCTGCATATAAAGATCCGCAGCAAGTTCATGCTATGGCCCCACCGTACAAGACTTAGCGACACACCCGGGGGGTGCTAAGTCTGACTACTCGTCCTGGTCTGCACAGGACACAGGCTCCTCGGCCTCCTCGCACAACCACGTGTGCTGCACAACCACGTGTGCTCTCGACTCCTCCTTAAACCTGAGTACACCGGCGGAGAGTCACATGGTTACCTTCGCGACACAAGCACGAATGGTGTTAGATAACCAAGTTTTTCTGGTGATATCGCAATGCCATTGTGACACAAGCACAATTGTTGTTAGACACTGCCCTTTTTCTCTTTCCTCGTTTGTCCGCGACACAAGCACGGATGATGTTGCAACACGAGTTTCACCCCAAAGTTGCAGACCCGTCTAAGGGGTTCTACGGTGTTAGGGCATCTAGGTCTATACTTGATTAAACAAATAAACATTTAAACAGGAATATCACATTTCATACATTTTGCACAATCTAAACATCACAAAAGCACATATATATAATTATCATAAATAAACATGATTCAGAATCATTCATCCAGTTTCAATGCTAAACATCTATATTTGAAATCAGTTAATACATTGAAACAATAATACAGGAAATTTCATCATTTTCATTAAGCATATCACGTAGTTCAATTCTAATGAGTATAACATACTCTATTGTATGAACTATACTGTTTAGAAGTTATATCAATTGATACAGAAGCAATTAAACATTTAAATTGAGTTAAATATTGATTTCTAAATGAACTACTACTCACAATTCTGGAACTCGGCCGACCAAACTGGAAACTCGGCCGATCGGCTGACAACTCGGCCGATCCACCCGCAACTCGGTCGATCCAAACCCTGGTCGATTTCCTATAAAGGGAAACTCGGCCGAATCACATCCAATTCGGCCGACCAAAACGCTGTTTGTTAATTCTAATTAAGGAACTCGACCGAATCATACGCAATTCGGCCGAACAGTGTACAGACTAAAAACTAAAACGAACCTGTTGCAATGGAACAGTGCACGCACACACGTCTAGGTTGGGATCAAGCTCAGCTGGTGCTAATACTTGGCTATTGGTTGCGGATTTGTGGTCTGGACCTCAAGGTGGATTCGTTGGCGTCAATTTCAATGCTAGATCGCGCCCTAGGTGGCCCCAGGTCGGACCTACTGCTGCAAGAAGCGGCTTCTTCACCTCACGTATAGGTGGAAGGGAGTCTTGCTAGGCGCTGCTGCAACCTTTGGCTAAGATTTCGAGTAGAGACCTCAAAGACGGAATCATAGCGGCCATTTAGCGATACTAGTTGCGCCCAAGGTGGCCCCTAGCTGAGCCACAACGCCTGGCCGCCGGAAACTGCTACTGCAGGTCGGCACCTGCTAGGATGGAGCAATAGAGGAGGAAAGAATGGAGAAGGAAGAGAGAAAGAGGAAGGCGGAGGTAGAGGAGAGGTGGGCGTAGCCACATCGGGGCTAAGGGCTGGGAATCGCCCAGCCATCGCCTCCCTTTCTCTGCAGGTCGCGCGCTACAGTGCGCCGACCCTCCCTGCTGTATCGGGTGAACGAAGAAGAAGAGATAAGGGTCAGATTCGCGGAGGGGGCCGAAGTGCAATTTACCCAGCAAAAACCGAAAATTACAACTAGGTCCCTAGACACTCAAATGCCCATATCTTTTAACTCGGAAGTCGGTTTCGAGTGATTTTTCTTGCAACGGTTTAAGCACGGAATTCTCTATAATCCTCGAAGTGCAAAACATGCTAAAAGGACTATTTTACTGGATCAAAGCTCTAATTACAACTGTGATTGCTTGATTCAACTTAATGTACTAAATAACCAACATTGACATTATTAATTGCCTCAGGTGATTCAATCTTAGCTATTAATTCGCCTCTTAGCTTATCTTGATTATCCATGATGTTTAATTTGATACTCAACCCTAATTGAGGTGTTTTACGTAATTCGAGGTATTTATTAGTTAATCATGGAGTGGGTCGTAACATCTGGTCTTGGACGGTGTCTGTGCAGCTCCTGATCTTATCGGGACTATAAGGATTGACAGTTGTCCTCCGAGCGGCAGAAGTCTCCCGCCTGTGAAGCAGTCCACACGGACCACCTGGAACTCTGATCTCCTTGTCCCACAAGGAATCAGAAGGAGTCGCACTCTCATGTCGGCGTACTAGTCACCGACACACTCTCCTGCAACCAGTTACTTTTTTGCAGTTGTCTTTCCCTTGTAGTGCCTCCCTTATCAGGTAGCACTTGCTCAGGCTCTCTCTTGGTTACCAAAACCAGAGAGAACAACAACTTTGTAGAGCAACTGGTCTCTGAGTTGTTATTCCAGAGAAGCCCCCAATACCCCTATATATATAGGAGGGTAATGGGACAGGGTTCTCTATCCCGGGAAATGCGGGATTAAAGTAGGAGTAGAAGGGTTTGAGATTTTCCACAAAACAACCAACTTGTGCCACCTGAACTGATCGTTTCACACTCTGAAACGGTCAGTTGGGGAGTTGAGCCGAATGGTTCACACCTCAACTGATCGGTTGGGGCATCTGAGCCGATCGGTTCATGCCTGAACTGATCGGTTCGTGGTCCTGATCCAACTCAAATTGACTTTCAAATTTGTCTCCGATTAATCAAATATTAATCCTTGTCCAAATCAAATTTATACAAGTGAAACAAATTGTATTTGTAAAATAGTCTTCTGACTTTCCAAACAATCCCGGTTGGACCAGTTGAGTCGATCGGTTCAACTCTTGAACCGGTCGGTTCAGCCTGTCTTGAGCCGATCGGTTCATCCCATGAGCCGATCGGTTCACCAACCTAAGCTAATCGGTTCATCTCATGAGTTGATCGGTTGGAGAAGCAGACTGTGCAAAATCAATCAATCGTAGTTTCAATCAATCTAATACTCCAATCAATCGATCCAACACCTTGAATACTATGATTTTGAGCTATCACTTGATTGAGTGTTTAATTGAACTACTAAACTCCTTTAGTTATCAATCTAAACATGGTTTATGGATAAACTCCTCTTCTAGGTTAAATCCTATGTGTGTGACCCTACAGGTCCATTTCACGTTGGCAGTGAAAGTCCATAACACTTATGACTTCTCAAGGAAAGAGTGGTGCCTAGTCGCACATCAGTGCTACCCAAGTGAAATAGAAAGTTGGAGAACAACTTTCAATCCTACAATCCATGAATGGTGTTACAGCGAATGTATAATTCCTTTGTCACTGATATCATGAATGAACTCAAGGCATGGAACTGTCATCCTTTCAACATTCATTCACTTTCTTGATCTCAGAGTAGATTGGAGGAGATATGTATGACATCAATATCACATATTGATTCACACATGCATGCGCACACCTATCTCAATCCTACTCATCAAGTGGCCATGCATATCAAACTCCCTCAGGAGGGACAAATCCCATATCTATCAATCACCCCTCAAAAGCCCCATGTGTCAAAGCCACCCAATCATCACCTTTATAACAACCCATATTTCAAGACTGCGTTTGATGATGTCAAAGTGTACCCAATGACATGTGTTGAGTGTAGTGATTTCAGGTCGAAGAATCACACTCACCACCATCATTGTGAGAACTGACTGTGACTACCATGTCATGGTTTCATGTGTCAAACTCATGGTGGGTCTGTCCGGTAAACTTGTTCTCTAACAACTACCTATGTGTTTGGTTTGATATCTCCATATCATGACTAATGAGTTTTTGTCATCAACCAACACCACAATCTAGTCTTGTGTGTCATTGTTGTCTATCTACCTTCCACAATGACATCCGACTAGGGACATAATAAGAATGTACAAACTCTTAGCATATGTATGATCTCATCGTTTAGGTCCTTAACCTAAAAGCATACGTCATTGAGTGTTGTCATTATCTAGACATTCAATCTGTTCTATCACTATCTCATATGACTGAACCAGAAAGAATTGGAAGCTTGCCTTTGATGTTTATCAAATCAATCTTAATGTATCCCAACATCCCATGATTGGCTCTCAGGGCATACATACCAAGAAACTCCCACTTACTCTGCGAGCCAATCACCATTGAATCATATTCATAGTGATTTTCAAACATGTACCACATGTTACTATGCTCTAGTACTAACATAGTGAGTTATGGCAACACCTTGCCAAAGTCGGTATTAATTGCATGTCTCTCATCTCTTCGATGTACGTCACGTATGAGATGGAGTTACCGCAATATGCGATCTAGTATTCCTTTGCTAACCTTTAGCCACATTGCATGATCAAGCACTCCTAACTTGTCATTAATGACCAGAATAATTATAAGTTCATATCATGAACTTCCAGATCCATACAGTATCCACTGTTGTTCTCTAACACATGGATACTCGACCTTTCCTTTTATACAACTTTATTGGAACGTTTCCAATTATCAACAAACATTCACTTTTATATATATATCCCCATATATATTGCGATTAATTTCCTGTCCTTTTCGGAAGTTCGCATCAGTGTAACTCTTTATAGTGAACCCTTCCTTATTTCCATAGAACTAGTACTTATCAAGTACTTATCAAGTTATTATGGTATTCCAATAACCCTTATTGGAACTAGAAAGACATCCACTCGTCATGTCCCACATACGAGTTATCAGGATGAGCATATCATTTTTTCATGTCCTACATACAAGATGGTAAAAGCATTTTGTTCTTGCCATGTCCACACATGCAAGATAATGGGATAATTACATACATGATAGATCCATATCTATCCTTAGTGTTCCCATTCTTCATAAGAATTGGACACTTGGCCTTGGGATACCAACTCCATGTAACATGGACAAGTTTTCTCCCACTGAATCTATGTACACTGAACCCTTCAGTGTAGATTGCCAATGTATGCTCTCTCTTTCCAGGTCAAGAGTTTTTTGAGAACTATCTCTGTAGATCTCTATTCCTATCTCATAGGAAACGTCTCTATCTTCCTTAAAGATAATTTCCACTTTGGATTTCCATTTTAGAACATTTCCATTTCACATCAACATGTGGAATGTGAATACACTCCCACTAAATCACAGATCCCTTCTTTATCTTTGACATATCAGTCAAACCCTTTGACTATATTATCAAAGTAAAGATCTAGCTCTGAGTTGCTTGTACTTAATCAATTAGATTGATTAGTCCATTGTAACTTATAGACTTCATTTGCATTAATAGATTCATAACCTTATAGGTTGTGTCACGTACACATGCTTGTTTTATTCCTCATAGGAATGTGGTTTTAGTATCAGTATGCCAAATCTTTTAATTATTAAGTTGCAATTAACAAGCATCATCCTTCTCAAAATGTTATGCATGTATCTTAACGCTTAAAACTTATTCGCACTTATAGATTTCATCCCAATGGGTGCGACCATCAAGGTCATACCTTTGGTTTACATGGAAGTCATCTAGGATGTAATGGTCATAAACCATAACTCAAAATCCTATTCCTCATATTTATCTAGATAGTTGGCTCATCACATGACCAACTTATCACATAGATAATTGAGGTGTGTCTGTCAAGGATATAAGAACTCACAACTCCTTGTGATTCTTAATGTCCTTCATTAGTGTGGAGTATTCTTTATTTAAGAAGAAATTGGTTATTCGATAATCATCCTCTAACTCCTTAGAGTATGACTCCTTTTGATTTAGACATCACCATGCCTTAATCATGAGTTTACTATGATGCACTACCATAATCACTCATAAGGATCTCAAACATTTGGTTCAAGTATTTCATTCATTGATCTCATCAAGAATTAACACTTAAATGAATTCGTACTTCATCTATGATATTCTTGAACACCTCAAGATATTCATATTGGTATTTCTCTAAACACCGTTTGAAGTATTAGCATTAGGACCAATAGGTATGTAAATACATCACATGTATTATACCTAATAGGATAATCATTCTCCCACTACTATTAGTGAAGATTGATTGATCATGTCTAAGAGATTCATGTCTCTTACTGGTTCTTTAACCAAAAGAGTCTAGATTCATCCATCATATGAAAACTAGAAATGAATTTCTCATGATTTATGCTAATTTGATTGTTTGAGTTATTAATAACTTTTAGGTATCATTTTATCTTATGCATACCAAGTACCACAAGATAAACAAGGCATTGCCATAAAGATCATATCTTTCGAGATTGAAACATCAACTTTATTAATTGCAATTATTGTCATACAATATGCAAAAACAATGTGTTTCTATCTATTGGCAAATATGAAATAGCAGTTCATAACTCTTTTACATGCCTTTAAGGCTAAAAATAAACTAAAGTACTCTTATCTATGGTGGCAACACTTGCCCCATTTTATTGAGTGCTTTACATTTTATATCTTGGTATCATATACCTAAAAATGTTACAAGTTTATTTCATGACACCTTCAAGTGGAGACATCTGTTGCCTCCTTATTTAGTTCTTTCAGATATAGTGGACAATTCCTTTTCCAATGTCCTGGCTTTTGACAATGGTGGCAATTGCCTCTCTTGGTCATGCCTCCCTTAGCCTGGAGAGCTGAAGATGACTTGGGCTGCTGGCTAGCATCAGAACCTTTCTTAGCCATGCCCTTGCCATTGTGCTTGGACTTGCCTTTCTTGTCATTGATCATCATCACCGACATAGGCTTGTCCTTCTAAATATGTGTCTATGTTGTCCTCAACATGCCCAACAACTCTGTCAATGGCTTGTCAAAGTTGTTCATGTTGTAGTTCATTACAAACTGACTATAGGATTCTGGAAACGATTACAGTATCACATCAGTAGCCAACTCTTAGCTTAGAGGAAATCCCAGTCTCATCAGGTTCTCCACATACCCAATCATCTTGAGCATGTGAGGACCAACTACATCTCCTTCTGTCATGACATACTTGAACAGCGCCCTGGAAACATCATATCTCTCTTGTCGTGCTTGATCTTCATACATGTTCTTGAGATGCTGAATCATCTCAATGACACCCATGTTCTCATGTTGTTTCTGCAACTCGTGATTCATGGAGCACAACATCAAGCACTTTGCATCAATGGCATCATCAGAATGCTTCTTATAAGCATCCTTTTCTGCCTTTGGTGTGACAGGAGTAGGTTCCTCTGGAATTGGAGTATCCAAGACATAGAGCTTTCACTCTTGAGTGAGAACAATTCTCAATGTCATAAACCAGTCGTGGAAGTTAGTCCCATTTAGCTTGTCCTTTTCATGGACCGATCACAACAAAAAGTGATTGTTGTTTGTTGTCATTTCTACTACAAAAGGAAATATGCAATTTTAGTCCAAAACTCAATTTTGACTTATTTGATTGATTTAAAAGATTGATGATATAATTAGGACTTTAATTAATTCTTGCTCCCACTATTTTGTTCAAATTGATAGCCCTCACCATCAATTCAGAAGATTGCAGCATACACCCTTCTAGTGGGTCAAGATCTATATTTCATCAAGTCTTGAGTCAGCTTTAGCTGATAGCCCACAATCTTGATTATTTAGGTAGGCCATCATGCCAATTGCATCATATGAAACTCTTAATGAATGAACATGTGCAACACCTTGCCATGAACATTCCGTGCCTCTGGGCCTAGATGCTCTAAGAATCACTAGTTAAGTCTAACCCAAAAGCTGACACGGTAAACATGCACCCTGCTTTGGCAGAACCATAGACGATGCACTACGCTTTGGCGTAACCTACACTTGGTCGATCAAGTTTTTCATGTGTGCCGCTAATGGAAGGCATAAGACTTAATATTTAGATGAGGGATTTGGTTTTATAGGTACATATACATATCCAATCACCGCAATATATAGTATGTATCATATACATACTATATCCCACAAAAAAAATGTGAAATGATAAAAGCGATGATTATGGCCATCCTAATGTGATTCCTTGAGCCAAGAGGAATCAAGGTCATATAGGTCTACATCACATGCAATCTGTATAAGATGAAGTGATATAACCGTCTGAGTTGATCAACTAATCACATGAATGACCTACTCACCCTAGTCAGTCGTCTGGGTGCCACCAGCCGATCAGTTGGCTCCTCTAACCGATCGATTAGCCTGGTCGTCGTGCATCTCTTCGTGGCCGCCACCCGATCGTCTTGCTCCTCGAATCGGTCGTCTAGATCGCCAACCGATTGGTTCACTCCTTGAACCGATCATCTCAGTCGTCGTTAGATAGTCCGTCGTTCTTTGACATAACAGGAAATAAAAAGATCTATCCTGTTTAAATTTGAATTGGGAAACCTCGAGTTACATTCAGGGGGAGCAAAGGTAGGAAAAAAAATCTCGAGTTATCTCAAGTTACATCAGGAAGAGGAGATAGGGGAATCGGTGCACAGACCGAGATGCAAGCAACCACATACAACCAGGCACACAAACATAGGGTTTATTGGCCATAACCACACTATACATCCACCACAAAACTCGTTTAAGGGCGATGCGTATCAATTTCATTCATATTACATATCATATCTGTATATTGGGATTTGTGGATTCGGGATTGGACGTGCATACAACCAATTTTATTCGCATCATATGCAATAAATAAAGGCGACAAACCAAAATCGATCATATCAATAATCCTAAAGTATAGAGAAGTTGACGTGGCTCTGATACCATTGTTGGGTTTTAGAGGAGACAGAGAAGGCAGCGGAAACAAAAATTTCTTCTCACAAACCCAGAATAAAGGAATCACATCAATGTCTATGCAATAGGAAAGATGGCTTGTAGAGGCATACCTTGTCCCGAAGCTTGCTCGGTGACTTTACCTCACAACTTGCATGGTCTTCACCTCCAGTCTTGGACGGTGTCTGTGCAGGTCCTGATCTTACCGAGACTATCTGGATTGGCAGTTGTCCTCTGAGCGGCATAAGTCTCCCGCCTCTGAAGTAGTCCACACGGACCACCTGAAACTCCAATCTCCTTGTCCCACAAAGAATCGGAAGGAGCGGCACCCTCCTATCGACGTACTAGTCACCGACACACTCTCCTGCAACCAGTTGCTTTTTTGTAGTTGGCTTTCCCTTGTTGTGCCTCCCTTATTGGGTAGCACTTGCTCGGGCTCTCTCTTGTTTACCAAAACCAGAGAGAATGACAACTTTGCAAAGCAACTGGTCTCTGAGTTGTTGTTCTTGAGAAGCCCCCAATACCCCTATATATATAGGAGGGTCATGGGACAGGATTCTCTATCCCGGGCAATGCGGGATTAAAGCAGGAGTAGAAGGGTTCGTGATTTTCTACAAAACAACCAACTTGCGCCACCTGAACTGATAGTTTCACACTCTGAAACGGTCGGTTCTGGATTTGAGCCAATCGGTTCACACCTCAACTGATCGGTTGGGGCATCTGAGCCGATCGGTTCATGCCTGAGTCGATTGGTTCCTGGTCCTGATCCAACTCAAATTGACTTTAAAATTTGTCTCCTATTAATCAACTATTAATCCTTATCCAAATTGAATTTGTACAAGTGAAACAAATTGTATTTGCAAAATAGTCTTTTGACTTTCCAAACGATCTCGGTTGGACCAGTTGAGCCGATCGGTTCAACTCTTGAACCGGTCAATTCAGCCTATCTTGAGCTGATCAGTTCATCCCATGAGCTAATCGGTTCACCAACCTAAGCTGATCGGTTCATATCATGAGCCGATCGGTTGGAGTAGCAGACTGTGCAAAATCAGTTAATCGTAGTTTCAATCAATCTGATACTCCAATCAATCAATCCAACACCTTGAATACTATGATTTTGAGCTATCAATTGATTGAGTGTTTAATTGAACTACTAAACTCCTTTAGTAATCAATCTAAACATGGTTTGTGGATAAACTCCTCTTCCAGGTTAAATCCTATGTGTGTGACCCTACAGGTCCATTTCATGTTGGCAGTGAAAGTCCATAACACTTATGACTTCACAAGCAAAGAGTGGTGCCTAGTCGCACATGAGTCCTACCCAAGTGAAATAGAAAGTTGGAGAATAACTTTCAATCCTACAATCTATGAATGGTGTTATAGCGAATGTATAATTCCTTTATCACTGATATCCCGAATGAACTCAAGGCATGGAACTGCCATCCTTTCAACGTTCATTCACTTTCTTGATCTCAGCGTAGATTGGAGGAGATATGTATGACATCAATATCACGTATTGATTCACACATGCGTGCGCATGCCTATCTCAATCCTACTCATCAAGTGGCCATGGATATCAAACTCCCTCAGGAGGGACAAATCCCATATCTATCACTCACCCCTCAAAAGCCCCATGTGTCAAAGCCACCCAATCATTACCTTTATAACAACCCATATTTCAAGACTGCGTTTGATGATGTCAAAGTGTACCCAACGACATGTGTTGAGTGTAGTGATTTCAGGTCGAAGAATCACACTCACCACCATCACTGTGAGAATTGACTGTGACTACCATGTCATGGTTCCATGTGTCAAACTCACGGTGGGTCTGTCCGGTAAACTTGTTCTCAAACAAGTACCTATGTGCTTGGTTTGATATCTCCATATCATGACTAATGAGATTCTGTCATCAACCAACACCACAATCTAGTCTTGTGTGTCATTGATGTCTATCTACCTTCCACAATGACATCCGACTAGGGACATAATAAGAATGTACAAACTCTTAGCATCTTATGATCTCATCGTTCAGGTCCTTAACCTGAAAGCATACGTCATTGAGTGTTGTCAGTCTCTAGACATTCAATTTGTTCTATCACTATCTCATATGACTAAACCAGAAAGAATTGGAAGCTTGCCTTTGATGTTTATCAAATCAATCTTAATGTATCCCACCAATCATCCCATGATTGGCTCTCAGGGCATACATACCAACACAACCACCCACCCAACTCAGGAAAGTGAGTACAGTGACACTCTATACTTAGACTATGTTATCTCTTGTTAAAAATTGATCATCAAGTCCCTTTTTTTGCACCATCATACCTAAAGGAAGTGGATAACCACAGGTGTGAGAAACCAAGTACCAACAATATGATATAGAAAAAGCTAGCATACATATTTCTTGCTTGCATATGATAATCATATAAATAAATACATATTAATCAATAGTTGAATATCCCTACACTAAATAATTGCATGAAGTACTTATTCTCTTTGTATAGATGTATACTCAAAAAGTAGAAAGGTTATACTATAAATAGACCTAACCCATACGCTTACATGAACGGCGTAGGAAACAAATATAATACTTGTAGTAAATAAAGGAATACAATTTAAAATTCTTCTAATTTATATATCAATTAAACATAAATAGATATATTACACAGTTGAATTTCACATTTTATGCCCCTAGGTAGTTTTAGGTGTACCACTCAAACTACTGGATAGTGTATGTGAACCCCAAACTAGCCCCATATAAGATCTATGTATTACTAGATTCCTTTAGATATACACCTTGGGCAGCTAGTGTAATAAAAGGTAAGAGTGCTCATAGGATGGTCTACAATAGAATTTCTCAAAGGTGAACCCACCAAACTCAGGCCTACCCTGGGTACATGGGTCACAACAACACAAAACTAGGTATAAAATCCAACACTCTGAGACATGAGTGCAACGATCTCCATCACATATCACTAAAACATCGGTCTCAACTGAGTCTGCACAAATCATAACTTAAAGATTATATGATTCTGATTCTAAGCATCCCCATATATTCACTAGTATATGGCTTAGAGCATCTTATCTTAGCTCTAGACTACTATAAGATCAAAACATTCACTATCCCCCCTAACGACCTGATGAATAGATCTACAGATGCATGGCTCTACATGAATATGGTAAAACTTGATTAATTAAGCCACCGACTCATATTTTGATTGTATCAATCATTATAGACAATAAAAATAGAAATAATTGACATATTAAGCATGCATAACAAGTCTAAAAGATATAAATGCATTCACATATATCAAACCACCAAATAAGGACACATGTGATCATCTTCAACCACAACAAGGCCCAACATATCAATCTCGACCACAATATCAACTCGTGGAACATCAGACTTAATCAAGTCATAACAAGGTATAGTTCTTCCTCCAATATTTCATTTCCAGAGTGCAAATAATATCACAAAAGATAGACCATCATCCATTGTATACTAACTCTCATACTCATCATATAGGGCAAGACATGACCATAAAATATGATTAGTAATCGCCATTCAAGTTTTTAAGGGTTTCATAAGGAACCTTCATATTGTATTATCTTTGAGAGCATTTGTTCAAGTCAGCCAATCCTCATTACATATGTCTTTAAGACCCTACTTATTCACAATAGAGTGTACATCGTCATTTTCTTAAATTAACGTCTCACCATCTTACCCATCATCTTACATTTCATCCATGTTCAATGATGGATTAACCTTGACCATTGGGCCATGCCATCATCGCATTTGTGACACCATACCATTGCACTCATAGTATTAACCTCAAGGCATAAAGCCTACATGATATATCCCATGTCCAATTTACATCTTACAATGTCACATCATATCACGTTCATATTCAATCCCTTAAGATAATAGAGGAAGGAGAGATTAAAGATAGAGATATTCATATGAGAATGTGAATTACTCCATTAGCATCAATCTGTCATAAAAAATTTCCTTCCATTATTAAATCTACATGAACTAAGAAAACTTTGAGTTACTTCATATTCATTTATTAATTACCTCCATAATGCATTACATGTTACATAATATAATTATGCTTCTATATTCATAAATATGTTTTGCTTCATGGCCTAATTCATGAACTGGTTATGACTTAGGAGATATAATACAACTTACCATGTGTCCCTAGGTACTCATTAGAGCACAAACCATTATTAGGCATTAAAGGCTAACTTCACCACATAAGGCCATACTAAGGACAAGGCCTTAGAGGAATATCAACACCATCCCTAATTCTAGAATCCAGCTAACATAATGTGACACACCACCCTACCAAATTTCAAGTCACAATTTGAAGGTCTATGAGTGTTACATCAACTACAAGAGTACTCATAAAAAGGACCACTCTTATGCATATATGAGCTACCTCGAGATCATAGGTCTAACTCAAATGAAATTTCATCAGCATAACAATTCTATAAGGGTATGTAGATCATTATATATCTAGTCTCAGGGAGCAAGAGTAACATATATATCACTTTCCACATCATATGGCACCAAGATACCATAAAGATAACATTTTTAGTAACATTCTACATGTATTTTGGGTTTCAAGATAAACATGTTTTGGTCAAAATGAGATTAAGATCTGGGTCAAATTTAGATTAATGAGGTTATAAAATATCATCTGTCCCTTTAATTTATCTAGAACAGTTCTCAAGAAATCATCTTTTAGCATGTTAGGTGATCATAGAGCAAGATTGGGGCATATTATAGAAAATTTTAGGGTCTTTCATGCACAAGTAAGCAAAAGAATGCTAACAAAAACTATATCACTAGCCTCTAATGATGATGATTACAAGGTCTATATAGTACAACCACAAACAAGCTTCTAGATCCTATATCAGCCTTAAAACATCCTCAAAACCAGAGATCCACACAAGATCTAGCTTCATTAAGAACAAAGAGAAGAAAGAGGAAGGTTCTTTATCTTGACCAAAGGAATAATATAAAGCAAGGAATAGAAAGATAGACCTAACTAAGGCCTTTTTCAAGCCCAAAATCAACTCTTAACCTCCAAGATGACTCATCCACGGAGGATCTAGAGAAAACAAGGGCAAGAGAAGAGAAAAGAAGGTAGTATATATAGATGAGTAAGTTACCACCATAGAAAACCATGGACATCCACCAATGAGGACTAAGGTACAAAAAAAGAATGAATAAGATCTTAGGAAAGATGAATTTTTGTTTTTGAGGCTAGGAATAAGGTTCTGGATCTTGGTAACACCACAAAGTTGCTTGAGCTTAGACATGCATCCACATGCAAGATCCCATCCATGGACATTGATCATCAGGGGTTTCCATCAATTATAAAGGACCCCCCAATGTTTCCAAAAGAGTATGGGGTGCCAAATGAGATCCAAGGACAAAGAGGAGGGGCTTATATAGTAGGGGGTGCAAAAGTCCAAAATTGTCCTTAACTATTGTCAGTGATATCATTGGTAAAAACATGGCCATCATTAGTCAAATTAGCCCTTCCATTGATGCTCCTAGCCTTTAAATTGGTTTGGGCATCATTCCAATTTGTCTAAGAAGCATATAAATTGGTCTAGAAATTTCATAGGTCAGAATGGTTATTGGTTGGCCACATAGAAGCTCCATTGGTCGACAACTCAGAAACATCATGAATTGTAAAGCTTGCCTCCTCATTTGTTGTCATGTCCAGGGTTTCCATCAGTTCTAAAACCCAAATGTCTCATGGATTGTTGATTGCAAGACTCTCATTTTTTATGAGTTTAAGGAATTGATTGTTTGAGACCAAAACTCTTATGGGTTGAGGGTTCCATCGGTCCTCATCAACCATCGCACTAGCCAGGATTAGGGTTAGAAACCCTAGCATAAAACCCCATCAAGAAAAGTTCAAAGTTCACCAAATTAATTATTATTACTAAGTAAAGAATTCCATTAAATAAAATATACTCAGATTTACAATTAGGCCCTAGATTAGGGTGGACATTAGTCCACGGATGTACATGAAATTGCAAATCAAGGTAAACAAGGTTCAATTGAACTTAGAATAGAGTCCTATCTTAACCAATTGACTTCAGTGATCAAACAAGTATACTTATGAACTAAAATTCGTGTTTAAATATTTTTCACATAATTTTCAATTAATTCTTCATATTTTGTTGAATTTAGAATGAAGTCCACAACTTAAAAAAAATTGAAGTTAGAGTAAGAAAAGTGCAAATAGAGACAAATAACATGATATCTCTAAAATTTATTGGTATAAAAACATAACAAAGCATACTATTATGAACATAAATTAAGATAAAGGGAGATTATGGTTAATCTAGGTTCATGGTCTTACATCCATAAACCCCCCAAAAGGATTTTGTACCTGAAGTCCCAAGGTTAGGACATGGAACAACTACAAGCAACATGTGACCCTATCTTGAAAGTGATTAGGAATGGCGTATGTTACCTTATCATCATTGCTGCACAATTATCATGAAGTATCTTCTAGATTCTCATGTACATTTTTTATTTCTTATTTTAAGTTGCGACATCTTTGCATCATTTATTATTTGTTTGGAGTTCCTTGGCATCTTCTTAGGAGTTACTGAGATTATCATACTCCATTATTATCACTTGACATATATTAATAATCCTTATGTCTCTTTACTTGTAATTTTCTTATTAAGGGATATCGTCATATTTTATGTACATTCTCAAGAAATTACTCTCCTTATCAGATAGTTTTGTACATGATTTGTTGCGAAAAGGTTATTACATCATGTGTTTCAAAAATTCATACGATTATTGTACACTTATTATGTACATATCTACTCTTATCTCCAGGCAAAAAATTGAGTATTGTTATTGATCCACATCAAGCTCTCATCACATATGCACATCCCAAATATTTCTACTTTTATCTTAGACACTACCATCTTTGCATTTTTTTTCTATGTCTAAAGCATGTTCTTTCCAAGTAAGTCTACTCCTAGAACATCTGATTCATACATATGTCATCCTGCAAGCATACCCAAGGATTGTTACACTGTCATATCCAAATGTTAGTTCATGATTTATCCTCATTTCTTCCTAGGACAAACCTACCAATTTCATGATTATTGTATAAAATTTCAAAGTTTCCCCTCTTTGTGTCATCCAACCTCAATTTTCATCTTAATTATCACCATACATTCCTATACATGAATCTAATTCTATACCTGATAAGGGGTTTTCTCTCCACATCTTGCTTCAAATTCACTTAAATTTCCCATGATCATTTACATTCTTTTATTCATAAGTGATCACTTCCAAAGTAACTTCTCTAATATCTTTGTTCTGTCATGATTATTTACTCATTTTGTCTTAACTACCCTTGCTCAATTTAAGATTACCTCTGACTCCACTCTTATCATCTCGCATTATATATATATATATATATATATATAGGACAATGATCCAGTGAGAAACATATCTTAGTGAGAGCATTAGAGTCTTTTCAATAACCCTCCACTATGTCCAATTTTTCACAATCCTTCCTACAAAATTTCATCATCATCTGATTTGTATACCATTCACAACAAGAGAAAACTTTTCAATGCTCTATATTGAATTTCAAGCTGACCGCTTGATGTAAGAAACATATATTGTACATATGGACACACACACATTATCTGATTGGAAGGATTTTTCATGAAAAGATAAATGAATTGATGTTTTTCCCATCTATACAATTGGGTTTTTAAGAAAATCTATAAACTTTTAGTTATTCAAATGTCTTTCACGCTCTCACTATAGGATGTTTCTTACTAGATCTCTACTCTATATATATATCATCAAAACTCATGCTCATCATTTGAGTTCTCCTTTTCTTCTATGGATCTTATATACCTTAAATTTCTCCTTATTACATAAATATATGAATTTCCATGTACCAATATGTACACTGGACACACTGCATCATGATTCCCTTATTTATGTATATAGTTAAAGATTCACATATTGAGTTATCCCTTTTGAATCTCATCATTCTCTAGAATCTCAACTTCAATCATTGGATTCCTATAAAAAAGTGTCATTTAAAGTATCAAGAACTCATTTTTACATAATTCATATTCATGTTAAGCATCATAGTTTCATGTCTTTTCCTTCCATCATCTGACTATTAGGTCTCTATGGATATATATGGATTTTTTTCTCAAGAGAATAGTTTAGTACTTACCTTCACTTCTTTAACCATTTTTAGACATAGTTCTAATTCACTATACCTATATTTAATTTGGGTTTTGCGTCTCTTGTTAGAATTTACCTCACTTTTTTCATTATGTGTTCTTATCTTATCAGAATCTAGGGTTGTTTTCCAACTGATGACCTATTCATCTAAGAAGGAGAACGACAAAGAGTTTCACACTGACTCTTCCTTAATACTCGAATACCTGACTAGGGTATACAAACACTAAGTTCAAGTAGCATGCACAATGATCATGCTAGATTCTTCACTTGGTTATCATTTTAATCCTTATTCTCATTGTCCCTGTAGTTGCCAATCTAAGATCTAATACCACATTCATCAGGACCCATCCCACTATTAAACCTTAATTAATCATTGTGACAAATTATTAGACAAAACTGAACTAAAAGCTAACATCCATCAAAAAATGAGTCAAGAGATAATGAATAAAATGATCCACATAGAGATCCAATTATGTCAGGTTCCTCACCTGGTTATCATTTAAATCCTAATTCTTATTGTCCATCTAGACTCAGCTAACCTAATCTCTAATACCACATCTGTAAGGACCCATATGCCAATTAAACCCTAAATGATCATTATGACAAATCTTTAGACAAAACCCAACTAAAAACTAACATCCATCAAAAACTGAGTCAATAAGCTATGAATAACATGATCCACATAGATATTTTATTAGTGTAAACTGCCATGAAAATCTTGAAAATGATTTATAGAAGTGTACCACTACACATTATAATCATTCCACATGCAGTCATGATGGTGAATCAAGTGAATATCTCTTTATTTATTTCATTACATGATTACAAAACTATATTAACATAAGAGATTTAGCTTGAAAGTTAGGATCATAGGGAAACACAAAGAGAAATAAATTAAAATATACATAATCAACAACCCACCCAACTAAAGGTTGGAAGGAATAAGATGTGGAATGTGGCTGGCGATTCAGGAGGTGAATGGGTTGGCTACGACGATCGTTGGTGGGTGCCTCCCCCTTCTACTGACCACCACTCTTCTTCGAGCAACATTGTAGATCTTACTTTTAGAGATAGTACCAAGTCTTGGGTGGACCTGTTGAAGCAAAAATAGGGAGATACCTCACTTGAGAAAGTGTTCATCAAATTTAGTGGTCAGAAGCTGATATATCTGCAAGAGGAAGATACAAAGAATGTTGAACAATAGAAATCTTGTCTAGTTGGATATGTGGTCAACTTGAGCGTACACATTCCCACTCTTCATAACTATCTCTCTCAGATTTGGATACTGAAGGGCTCTATCAAAGTCATCGGTTATGGTAAAGGATTTTTCCTCATCAAGTTCTCATACGATTAAGATTTGGAAAGCATTCTTGATGGAGATGTTTTCTTTATGAGAGGTAAACCGATGACACTTATGAGATGATAACTAGGAGACATTCTCAAGAGATTCAAATTAACAGATATGCTGACATGGGTCAAATTTCATGAACTTCTACTCAAGCTTTGGGATATGAGCATGTTAGCCTGAATTGATTCCTATCTCAGGTATCCCCTTCGTACTGACAAGCTCACATCTAATATGAAACAATTTGATTTTGTAAGGTTTCAAATTATAATCTAGGTTGATTCAATTTTCCCTGATCATTTGGAAGTAGTTAGTAGCAACGGAACATCCCACATGGTATATTTTGACTATGAGTGGATCATTGATGTTTGTCCAGAATGTAAACTGTTTGGACATAAGGACTATAAAGGAAATGTCAAAGTGATCCAGCACCAAGTATGGGTTGAAAAGGAGACTGTTGATCCATCGCCAACAACAATTATTCAGAAGGTCACACAGATTCAGCAAGAGTCAGCTAAGAAATCCTATGATCCAGAAAAAGAGGAATTCCATGGTGTTAGTGAGCAATTTGATGGTGAAAATGTGTCAGGTTCTTCTTCATCTGTGGTGGTATTGATAACTCCTCCTAACTCTACAAACTCTAGCACAGTGAAAAATAATTAAGATTCCAATGGCCATAAATTCCAAAATCCCAAAAGAACAAAGAATGTAAAGAATATAAACGTCTCCAAAAACAAGTCAACTGAAAATTCGCCAGTTACAAATACACTCGATAATCATTTTTAGAATTTGGTGATGGATGATGCTAAGAACTCTTCTAAAAATGATGAAGTACTGGTCAACAATGTGTCTAATGGATAGTCCATCTTTAAACATTATTTCCTAGAATGTTAGAGACCTTAGTCTTAAGGCGTTGAAAGTCCAGTAGGAAATAAGGAGGATTCGGCCCATATTATATTCTAGTAGAAACCAAGGTTAGAGAAGAGAAGATGTAGAAACTTATAGGTACCTTCTTTAATGTCTATCAATGGACTTCTAATCATAATTCTCATAGGCTTGGGAGATTTCTCATTAAATGGAAGAAGGAAGAGTATTTTTTTGTTAAAACTTTTGAATCTGATCAATTGGTCCACACTAAAGCTACCTTTTTAGATTACAATTTTGTTCTTTCAGCAATTTATGGACATAAACCTGATTCAGATAGATCTCATCTTTGGTTATATATTGAAAACTTGCATACTAAAGTGAATGAACCTTGGGTTATCATGGGTGACTTTAATGTTGTGAGGAAAGAATTTGAAAGATTGGGGAAAGATCCTCCATCTAACAGAACCATGAATGAGTTAATAGTTGTGTTCTAAATTGCGGGCTTTTTGAACTTAGCCTCAATGGCTATCTCTTTTCTTGGGACAATCATCAAGGCAATGGCGGTTTTATCAACTCCTGGATTGATAGAACTCTTTACTACAACAATTTTTCTGATTATTTCTCTAATTTTAAAGGTATTCTTCATCCTAATAAAGTGATAATTGCATTCTTAGTTAACTCCTTTTATATTCATCAATGCTTGGACTGAAAAGAGAGATTTTTGGGATGTTGTTTCTAAGGAATGGATATCTCACCATGAAGGAGTTCCTATGTTTAGAGTCTACTTCAAACTGAAAGTTGTTAGATCTTCTCTATCTATTTGAAACAAAAAATCTGTTGGAAATTTCTCTGAGAATGTAAAGATTTTAGAAGTTATAGCCCTTGATGCTCAGACTGTTGCTAATAATGATCCAACTAATCAAGATCTTCAGGATAAAGCTATTATTAAGGAAGGAGTCTCATGTTGTTGTTCTAGCTGAAGAGTCTTTTTTTAGACAAAAAGCAAGAAATAGTTGGATGAAAGATGGGGATTCGAATACAATTTTTTTTACAACACTATGAAAGTTAGAAGAAATGTCAACCATATCAAAGCTATTGCTATAGATGGAATCTTATGTACCAACAATGATATCATCACAAGCCATAGTTTTTTAATACTTCTCTGGCATATTTAACACCAATCATTCTTCTCAACACTGGAAGCTTAATGAATTGAATTTTTCTTCTCTTGATAAAGTCTAGAAGATGAGTCTAGACAAGTTTATTTCTGTTAAAGAGATCAAGTATGTGGTCCAACATCTAGATTGTGACAAATTTTCGGGACCTGATGGGTTCATTGGTAAATTTTTTGTCAACCACTGCGACATTATTAAAGGAGATATTGTTGAAGATATTTTGAGTTTTCTAGAAGTGACAGGTTGCTCAAGGGGGCTAAGAGAACTTTCATCACTATAATTCCAAAAAACAATGACACTTGTGAGTTAAGAATTGGTCTCACATTTCTTTGTGTAACTTCATATTCAAGATTATCTAAAAGATCATGAGCAATAGGCTCCAAATGTTCTTCCTTCTCTAATTAGCAAGAATCAATGTGCTTTTATCAAAAGGTGTAGCATCTAAGATGTTATTCTTTTATTAATGAACTCCTTCATGACTTCAAAAAATCTGATATAAAACCTAAATTTTTCCTCAAATTAAACATGTATAAAGCCTATGATTTGATCTCTTGGAATGCATTATTCAATATCATTGATATTATGAAGTTTCCAAAATGCTAGCTTGTCTGGATTTAAAAGAATTTTCATTCTATTTCTTATGAAATCTTGATCAATGGAGAGTTTGTCTGCCCTTTTAAACCTTCTAATGGGGTTCGTCAGGGAGATCCTCTTGCTCGCTATTTATTTGTTCTTGTTATGGAGAGTTTTTCTCAATTGATGAACAATTCTATTAGAGAGGGAAACATTAAGCCTCTAAAAGCTTCAAACAATTTTTATATTTCACATCTTATTTTTTTGAGGACTTGATGATCTTCATGGAATCTGACCTTGAAGGAGTTGATTGTATTAAAAAATGTTCTTCAAGAACTTAATTCCATTACAGTCTCAAAGTGAATACTAAGAAAAGATTCACCATCTTCAGTTCTAATGTAGACAGAAAGAGCTTCTCCAACATCTTGGGTATTGATGAAGGGAAATTACCCTAGAGGTATATGGGGAATTCCTCTTTTGTTGGCAAGTTGTCCAGGAATCATTGCTCTATACTTTTGGATAAAATTAAAGGCATTCTTGAAGGATGGAAGGTAAAATGTCTATCTATGAAAGGACGTGTAGAGCTTTTTCAATCGATTTTATCTCCCATTTACCAGTATTAGTCTTCTTCTTTTCTTCTTCATCTCTCTATCTATGATAAAACTGAAAGGCTTTGTAGATATTTCATATGGGGTCAAAATGATACTAAAAAAGCTCTTCACCTTGTTCAATGGATTAAAGTTACCAAACTAAAAATAGAAGGAGGTTTAGGTGTTAGAATAGCGAGAGAAATGAATATTGTTTCTACTATTTTTCATGGTTGGAATTTAGCTATTAAGAAGGATAGTTTGTGGATCAGGGATCCATGAGAAGAACCTCAATAGACTTGTTTCAGGACTATTAACAAGAATAATAGTTTTCTTGGCTTTTCAATTGGATCATTAACTCAAAGGAATAGTTTGAAAGGTCATATTAGTTATGTCATTGGTAATGGGGAGATTATTTCTATTTGGTAAGACCCGTGGAATCTAGGGGGGACCTGTTAGAACATTTTATTGGTAGAGAAATTATTATTAAGTTGGGAATTGGAAATAATGATATGCTTAGTTCTCTGACTTCTAGACATTCCTGGAGATTTCATAATTCTAGACTCCATTTTGATTTAGTCTCTCTTGTTGATAGCATACCCAAGCCTAAATGTGGTAATGATGAAATTTTATTTGGAAAGAATAATCATATTAAGATTAAATATATGTGGAATGAAACTAGAACCTTAGGATCTTCTAATATGTTCTTCATCTCGCTTTGGAAGTTCAAAATGCCTCGAAGATATCAATTTCACTGTTGGAAGATTGGTCATGGGAAACTGATTACTTTAAGTTATCTGAAGAGGTTGGGTATTCCTCTAGACTCCTTTTGTTTTCTTTGTAGAAAGCATGAAGAGTGTATATGGCATCTTTTCTTTAGTTGTCCCTTCTATTCTTTTATTTGGACAAAAGCTAAAGATTTTCTTCCCAAGTCTGTTCCTTGCTCTAGAGAGGATCTTCATCAATTTCAGTATACGAAGCAACATCTCCTATGCATTGTTATCCTATATTGGATTTACCATGAAAGAAATGATAGAGTCCATGAATATAAAGCTAATCGGCCTTGTACCCTTTGGAAGATCAACAATCTGGTTCATGTATAGCTTATTAGATAGCCTAAAGAGTGACACAAAATCTCCTTTTTCATTGAATCTCTTATACACATTACCCTTGTATAGTTATCCTCTTTCTTTGGCTAGATAAATAGTTATCCAAATTGTCTCTCATGATAAAGTCTTGTACATATTCAAAAAATACCAAAAATAGGAAGGGAGACCTTTTCAAGACCAAAAATAAACCTACCCAACTCAGGGAAGTGAGAATACATGGACACTCTAGACTTAAATTGTGTTATATATTATTAACCCTTGATCATGACATCCTTGCTATTGTACTAGCATACATAAAAGATGTGGATAGACAAAGGGGAGAGATCCCAAGTCCCATCCTAGGATATAGCATCAACTTACATACTTATAGTTTATAGGCATATGATACTTATATTACTAAAACCTAAATATTCGTACACATGATAAATGCCATAAATACTTATTCTCTTCACCAACATCTATAATAATCAAGTAGAGACTCTATACTATAACTATTAGTTACCCATATGTTGCTTAAATAGTGTAGGAAACATATATAATATGTGCAATAAAGAAAGGAATACAATTGCACTCCATGTAATTCATCAATTATACCTAAATGAATATACTATATGGCTGAGTTAAAAATTTATTGTACCTTGTATAGTGTGGAATGTATCACTTAAACAACTATCTAGTGGCTACAAAGCCCAAACTAGCCTCATACAAAATATAATTATTACCATACTCCATTAGATCTCTTCACACACCCCTGGTCTAAGCAAGGGTAACAAAATGTGGAGTGATCACATGATGGTCTACCATGGAAGTGCTCAAAGGTGAACCCACAAATCTTACGCCTCCCTTGTATACATAGGTCACGATAGACAAAAATAGGCTACAAAACTAAACAAAGTAAGACACAATTGTAACCTCTCTCCATCAATATCACTAGATCATCGATCTCAACTTAGTCCACACAAAACATAGTTTAAGTACAATCAGATATCCACTCCTAAGAGTCCCCATTTATCATTAATATATGGCTTCAAGCATATTCTCAACCTCTAGGATTCTACAAGATTAACTCATTTGACTATTCCCTGAAACGACCTAGGGGAATAGATCTACAGACTCAAGACACTACGTGATTTGTGATTTTTTTGATTCATTACGCCAATTACTTATATTTCAATTCTAACTAATATTTTTAGACAATGCAAAGAAATTAATTGACATATTAATCAAGTCTAACAACTCTAAAATATATATAATACATTTGCATATATCAAACCACCAGATCAAGACATAGGCAATCAACTTCGGCATAACAAGCCCAATATATTGACCTCAACCATAACAAGACTCAATATATTGATTCATGGAATGTAAGAACTAATTTAGGCATAACCAGGGATATTTCTTCCTCCAATGTTTCATTTCTAGATTGTATATCACAAAAGATAAGGCATCATTTTATTATATAGAAACTCTCATAATCAACATATAGGATGACATGATCATAGAATATGATTAAACATCACCATCTAAGTGTTAAAATATAATGAGTAAACTTCATATTGTATTGTCTTAGTAAAACTAGTTCAAGTCAACCAATCATCACTACATATATCCTTAAGATCCTACTTGGTTACAATTGAGTGTTCATCATCATTTTTCCCAAATTAATGCTTAACCATCTTATCCGTGATCTTGTATTTCATCCAACTTCAATCATGGATTAACCTTGACTGTTGGGCCCTAACATCATCCCAATGATGATACCCATGCCATTTCACTCAAGGTATTAACCTCAAGGCATCAAGCCTACATGTGTTATCATATCTCCAAGATCCATCTTAGACTGTCTCATTATATCTCATACATATTTAGTTCCTTAAGATTACAAATAAAGGAGAGACAAAAGACAGAGGAATTCATATGAGGAAGATAACTACTCCATTTGGATCCTTTGGTCATAAAATAGTTGTCATCCATTATTAAATCTCACATACATTATGAAATCTCTAAGTTACTTCATATTCACTTATTAATTACCCCCATGACGCATGACTTGTATTTTCACGAATGAAGAGGACTGACTAAATTAGGTACATGAACTTTTAAATGAGGTAAAATTACATGAAAGAATGTAATAGGTGAACAAATGAAAAGCACAAGGCTTCCGATGAGGAATCAATTTGTAAATAGACATAAGAAAGGGAATTGAACTGAAGTAAACTTGGGTCCAATTTCTAATATTTGACAACTCTTCCTTCCATAAATAAGATTTTCTCCCTAAAATCAATTCTTCCTCAATAATCTTTTCCTTTCTTGGGTTTCATCAAAGAGCACTTCTACCATGCTACCATGACTTATCGAACTATCAAATCAACATGGAATTGGAAAATTTAACACCCTTACCAATATCTTAGGGTTTTGTTATGGTATCTTAATATTCCATATGATATCCTTTAAAACATTTAGTTGAGTAAAGTTCTGGATCATATTTAGAACTTTTCGTATTGTGGTACATTTCTATATCAATATGATGGATAGAGAATATTTATTTTTTAAAATTATTAAGTTATATTCAATTTGTAGGATGATATTTGAAATTTGAACGCTCTAGTATATTTGTGAAGATTTGAATTAATCCACATATATATGCCAAGCTAAAATTCTAATTCATTTTGTTTTTTTTCAATTGAAAGTGGTATGTCTATATAATTTATTGGTGGATTTGTTTAAAATTCCTTGACCTTTTAATCTACCTATATGCTGAAATATTGTTTTTAGAAAATATTTTGTCTTTCTATTATAGAACTACCAATTGTATAGTTTGAAAATGTTCCTATGTAAAAGTTGTGGAGATATGTATTATTTATAAATACATATGTAGAATCATGTGATATATATCCAAACAAGTAAAAATATGAATTGAATTTTTCTTTATAAGACAACTATGAATCTTGAGTAAGGTTTTTTGTAAGAATATGCTTAAAATAGTATCATATTTCCTATTCATATAGAAAAGGGTCCTATATTGGTAAGTGAATTTATATTTATGTCTTAATATGGGAGGTCAAGAAACTACAAGACTTTATCTATTCATATCGTTTACATATTTCTCAAATATTTGTTGATTTTATTTAAGTTGTGGTGTTGTCTCAAGCAATGAAAATAGATTTAGACTGATCAATTATTAATGTAAGGAACCCCACCACCACTCAAACGGATGAATAGTTATTATGACAGATGCAATTTGAATTTGCCTTGTTTAGATGCATCATCTCATCTACTTACTTGGTGATGGTTTATCCATAATTATTTGATATGTTTAGGCAATACCTATTTTTTGTATGACTAGTTTCACCTAAATTTCTCTATGCTCAAGAATTTTATCCCAAATTAAAATATGGACCAAAAGACAGTGACATATATTACCAAGCCATTTAGGCTTCATCTAAAAAAATCATTTTATCATTCTATGTAAGATTTATTATAGGTGTCTAAATTTAGGATACTAATGTGTTGTACCCATATTTTATATGAGACTAAGGTGCTCTACCCATCTTCTATATACAATGGTGAATGTGGCATAATATTACTCTCCATTTTCAATCAAATGCATCCAAATGTGTCGTAAATACATCAACTATAGCTCCAAGAAATCATGCAAAGAAAATAACTGAAAATATTAGGATTAAATTCCATAAATGATATTGATAAGAAACCCAAGAATACAATGGAAAGGTCCTACAACCATTGCAACTATAGGAATTTCATCAAGAAGTCCTATATACACCAGAACCAATATATAGATAATGTTGAAATCCACAAAAAAATGCATTTCTTTGTGAATAAAGTGTAGAAATATTGTTCATAGATTAACTATGGTATACATAAACACCTAGGTTTCAATTATTTTCCATTTGTTTTCAAGATATACTAGATAAGTTTGGCTGTTTTATTGATGGATTTATGTCAAATTTTAACTAAACTTTATGGTTGGTCACAGTTTCTAACTAGTCATGCATTTTTATCAGACATGCATGAGTGTGGAATAGTTGTAAATCTAACAACATCATGTATAAATTTGATATTTGTGACCAAATTTTTTAACATAATTTTGTTTCATAACATATCAATAATCCTTACATCATATTAAATCAAAGTACACAAAAGCATATACTACATATACATGGAACTTGCAAACTGACCTAGAGTTATTGCACCAATAGATGAGTTCTCCCGCATGTCTCTTCCAGGTCTTATATTGATCACCTACCCATGAATTTCGAAAGTAAATAAACCCACACATGGACAAAAGTAGAAAAGGGTGGGTTAGTCAAATGACCGTCACAAAAATATTGTATGTAAATTACACAAGTACAACTATCTAGTAAGAATATTCAACGATAACATAAAATGAATTTATAATGTAGAAAATATAAAATAGAAAAAGGGTTCTTAATATTAGAAAGATTCAATATCAAAATCGAATACTAGTAATATGAAGTTTGAAATCGATAGCACATGTGAATGTCCATTTTGTTGGGGAAGCCATGTGTTCTCTCCTAGGGAGAATGACAACACACCAATTGAGTTTCCTAGTATAGTGAGGGATCCTATGTGATTTCTCTATGTACATAGTCATGGACGCATAATACCACTAAGCTCATGGGAATTGGTCTAGCCTTTTTGACAATTATACATCATACTATGATTTTCAAGCATTCAACATTGGTGGACGATCAAGATGAAGGCTAAAATTTTAACTAATTTTAGGCCAAATAACCCTTACAATAATTAATGCAATTAATAAGGGAAATAACTTTCCAAAACATAAATAGTAATTATGTACCTTGAATCAAAGACAAGAAAATCTGAAAATCATTAGTACGATGTTCCAAGAATCAATCACCAAGGATCTACATGTGCCTAGTAAAAAAGGGATTACTGTTGGCTTGCAATAGTGAGTTATTCAATTACATTTTTATATTAGAGTTTTATGTGAGTATAGTCTTTGATCCTGGACTGTTTTTCTTATTTTTCCATTATTCTCAGTTATAGGGTTTTATTGTTAGGATAGGTACTTGTGGTAAAGGTTACATACCCAAGTATATTTTCATATCATTTTTGCACGGTGTCTCAAATATTTTGATCATGGTGTGACCAATATTAAATTTCTCCTTGTTATATGATTTCCAAAAACAAAATTGTTACATTAGACCTGACTATTGACCTACTGAATTGGCTATTCACTGGCATATATACATTCATAATGCTGAAGTAGGTTTTTTTCACTTGGTGATATAGATATCCAGTTTACCTAAGTTTAACATTGTTTTATCATACATGTCAAATTTTTTATTGTCCATTATATTATAATCAAATTATAATCTTTTATTGAGTTTTTACTAGTTATGTGTATTGACACACTGCTATATATAAGGGAATTAGTATGATGAAATTGATCAACCAAGTAATTTACCCTATTCTTTCTTTATTTTGTCTAATACATTAATATGTTAAATCTAATTAACAAATTTAGTAAAAACAAATAAGGAACCTAACTTGTAAATGTTTGGAAAATGTTGATAATGATCATTCTCCGGGTTGGATTCTATTGGTCAAGTCTAGATTGATTCCTTGGACACATTCAGTAAGGCCAGTAGTTATCTTGAGTGAATCTTTCTTGAAGAGGGCAGTAGCAGGTCACACAACACCTAATGTAGACCTGACTATTGACCTACTGAATTGGCTATTCACTGGCATATATACATTCATAATGCTGAAGTAGGTTTTTTTTCACTTGGTGATATAGATATCCAGTTTACCTAAGTTTAACATTGTTTTATCATACATGTCAAATTTTTTATTGTCCATTATATTATAATCAAATTATAATCTTTTATTGAGTTTTTACTAGTTATGTGTATTGACACACTGCTATATATAAGGGAATTAGTATGATGAAATTGATCAACCAAGTAATTTACCCTATTCTTTCTTTATTTTGTCTAATACATTAATATGTTAAATCTAATTAACAAATTTAGTAAAAACAAATAAGGAACCTAACTTGTAAATGTTTGGAAAATGTTGATAATGATCATTCTCCGGGTTGGATTCTATTGGTCAAGTCTAGATTGATTCCTTGAACACATTCAGTAAGGCCAGTAGTTATCTTGAGTGAATCTTTCTTGAAGAGGGCAGTAGCAGTTCACACAACACCTAATGTAGACCTTGTTGATTTTATGGAGTTCAGTCCTATATTGAGTGTGATACATGGGATCCTTGAAAAATTTCATGTAGGTGGTAATCATGTAGAAGGATCTAAATTTCCAAACATACATATCTACCATTACACCTAGTTTTGAATGTTCTAGGCCATGTAATTGTTAAAGAAGTGAAGGTATCTCCAAGATTGTTTCCCTATGATATCTTCACTGGTCATGATGATTTAATGGATGCTAGATTACCGTTGAGACTAGGGATTAGAGCACATGTTTATGTTAGGGGATTTTGAGCAATTAGAAATCTCTAGATGAGTTGCACATCTAGGTTGCATCTAATTATGGCATCATGGAGTTTTCTATAGGGTATGAGAAGGAGGTATTAGGGATGACAGGAAGTAAGTACTTGAAATTGAAGGAGGCATTTCAACACCTATTCACTAGTCTCTAGTTTTGTGTATGAATGAGGGGAGGTCAGGTGATAGAGGAGGCATCAATCGGTACTAAGTTGTATTAGATGTTGGAAGGGTTATAGGTTTTGCTAAGATAGGTCTATACTTGCCAAGTTCTAGTGTTGTAGGCTTGTTCACCATCAGGTCCGAACGTCTGAGAATATATATACCAAAGGGAAAGTTCTAGGGTTGTAATGATTGGTAAATACTAGAAGGAACAAGAGTAATGGTGGTTGGAATTCTCGTTCATGTTGACCAAACCAAAAAGCATATAATGAATGTAGTATCATTTTATAGAAGATGGTGAAGATAGGGAGGTTCTAGGGATTGAGTTTATTCCTTGCATGACCGACATCATTGTGGACATCAAAATGGAGAGAATTGTTTTTATTCTTTTGATCTCAAATGGTCTAGATGCTGAGAACGAATTAATGTTCCTCCTCATGATAGACATAGAATGAGGACTCAGGGAGGGAGGCATAGGTGGGGTCTCTCTCAATTATTATCTTTATTATATCTAATATAAATAGCAATATCTCTAGACTATAACTTCTAGTATTTATATCTTCTAGATGACTACTCCAAATGCTATAAGATTTTAACTACATGTTCAAAATCTATTAGAAAAAAAAAATAATGGTAACTCCTTTAGTGACGTGTAGGGATAGCTTATCTACTTTCGTTAATATATAATTATTTATTATTTAATAATAGAATTAATAGTTTACATTACTCCCTATATTTCAATTACTTATACTTTTTATTACTCCTAATATATGGTCTATATATTATGAAAATATCTTAGTAGATTTAATTATTATCATAGAATTTCTATAAAAACAAATCTCCACTCTAAGGATCTTATTTAGTATATACCTTTTCCTCAATGAATCATCCAATAATTCACGTTTATTATTCTAAGTATTATTTTGTATTTACTCCAAAACCTTAGTTGTAAAATTAAGAGTATGAAGTGTATTCAAGGTCTAATCAATATAATGGGACTCATACGTCTTCAATTAAATTAATGGTTATCCAAGTGACATATGAAGTAAAATACATGGACCATGCTATAAATATTTTCACTAGTGAAGATGACTGATTTATTTAAGTACACAAACTTTTAAATAGGGAAATGTGACATAAACACATGTAACAAATGAGAAAATCAAAGAATGAGACTTCAGATGATGCATTAATACATAAATGGATCCAAGTAAAGGCATTCAATTAAATAAAACTTGTGCTCCAATTTCTAATATAATACAAAAGCAGAACAAAAATGTACATGGACACCTACTAGAAAAAAAATGAGTCATCAAGGAGACTTCCTCTCTGCAACCCCTCATTGACATGTGTAACCCATTATTCCGATGCAAACCATGTCAAACATAAATCCCAGTTTTATTCATACCCATGAGGATTCAAACCTGAGACCTCTGCCTGCATTCACGGTCCAAATACCAGTGGGCTACACCCTTGTAGTCCATGACCACCTACTAGGCTCAAGTGTTTGTGCTAGAAAACTAGGAAAAATATATACATGTGAATGCATGAGAAGGAGAGAGTCTGGGGATTCTCATTTTATAGTTTATGACCTTCTAATGCATCCCTAGTATAAACAATAGATTAATACCCAAGCAATCACTAAATCTAGTGAAATCCTCAACCTCAATGATGAAGAAGCAACAACCATTATAGATATTTTCCTATTTCACCTTTTTAATATTTGATTTTAATTTGTATGGATACTTGATTCTTACATTACCCCTTTCTTATATAGGGAAAGAATTATATCAACAATGTTAATGTGGGACCTTTGAACCATAGGTCCATACAAAAGTATCTCTAGAAACTCTAGAGTACCCTAGATGTGACATCCAACTCACAAAAACTAGAATTACTTAAGCGGAAGAGAATCATTTGCAGCGGGATTACTGAAAATCACTAAAAATTAAAAATTTTTACAAAGAGATCCAATCATTGGAAAACTCTTTCATCAGGAACCAATGTAATATATTTACAACCTGGTTCATAAGTACATGCCTTGTACCCTCTCTTCTCGAGGATTACAAACATTAACTGTCCTATTAACACTATACACAGGCAGTATAAAAACCTCGAGGCATCAAGTGAAAATCTTAGATCGGTTCATTAAAAGCACTAACTATTAACTCCGAGGACCTGAGAGTACAGAGATGACACATATGACTTTCTATACAAAACTTGGCAGCCAGTGCCTCCACCTGAGTTATCACTGTTGTCCCTAATGATGCTGCTGCTTTTCCCTTGCTATAGGGTTCCTGCTTCTTCTTCTGCGTTTACCTAAAAAGTTGGATCCCACGGGGTTGAGACAATTGTAAATTTCCCCAGCGAGAGATATAACTCTTCGCCAAAACATCAATATTGTAGTTTATTAGAATTAAAAACTGAGCAGGATTCTTATATATATTAACAGCAATATTAATCATTGTGTGAACAGAATAAGATAATCTCCTTTCTTAAGGAGAACATTGTATCTACTCATGGTAGAATCATAATTCATTCATCAACTTGCAATGAATATAAAGAGATATAAATAACATCTATCAACTAAAGATGCATAAAAGAAATGTAACATCAGCCAGTAATTTTCCGTATTCAATCCTTAAGCAAACATGCTATACAGCTGATTACATTTTACAATCACACTTATTCCCTGAGGAGATGAGGTATACCTCTCATACTCCAACCGACCATTGCAAAGTAAAAATCGGTACCATACAAGGTCAATGGAAGAGTCGGCTTCCAAGACCCCTCACATCTCGATCAGTACGAGATCACATGCAGGACATCTTGTGTCTCTGTTATATAGCTTTCCAGGATATATAGGCAACTTCTCTATAGAGTTACAGTGGCGTGTTGCACTCTCTTCACAGTCGTGAGATTTCTTGTTTATCTCCATCGATCCGGCATTAATATTATTGGGAGATGTGTACTGCATCTATCTCAATCATCGGGAAATTCGTGGTACATCCATCCCAGTACAATAATGAAGGATTGAGAGGTTTAATGTTTACCTTTCCTCAATTCCCTCATTAGGATGTCAGGATACATTTGCCCATTGCCCCCACATATTCAAAATATGCATTCCAGGTTTTATTGCGGAGCACCCATTTCACCATCACCTATTGCTGACGATGATGGATCTATGGTCAAGGCTCTACATGATATGATTTCACTTGATTAATTAAGTACATTAACATATTCTTTTAGCATCAGTCAAGTTCTCAAACAGGAATTATTATGACAACTGCTACAAAGAAACATGTAAGCTCTTATCTATAGCTTTACTAGAACTTATAACGCATTGGGATCTTAATCCCTTATTTCATTACTTGAAAGTTCACATCTCACAGCAACATCATTATGTTACTTATCAAAACTGGGTATTCGTACCATCAATTCATCATTATGACTGTTTCCACTTGTTAGGTAACTATTACCTCTAGGTCCTCAGACCGAGGTATACATGATACTTGTTACGCAAGTATCTCCTATGGCTCACAATGCCCATTAAATGTCTTATCACCTTTCACTGGGCAAAAACTTACTCATATGACTCATAGAGTCCATGCACATTTTGTTACTTTTACTAAGCAACAACATTAAGGCACACAAGGCCAATCAACATTGTCATTATATAAAAGCCATAACTCAACTTTGGCTATGATCATCACCTCATGATATCTGCATGATTAATAGACATGATAATAGTCATATAAATCATTTATCTCATCATATG
Source organism: Alisma plantago-aquatica (assembly GCA_963693085.1). Taxonomy (NCBI): domain Eukaryota; kingdom Viridiplantae; phylum Streptophyta; class Magnoliopsida; order Alismatales; family Alismataceae; genus Alisma; species Alisma plantago-aquatica. The sequence continues at coordinate 656,213,852 of OY856409.1, forward strand.
ATACAATAGTAACACCACTATTCCTATTAGGGTTTACTATCAAATAGGATTTTCATTCCATTACCCAATTTAGGGTTAGGATCTCCCATTTCACATTAGTTAGGGTTTCATGTTTACATCATTAGTTCAACCCCAATATATTCCTCCACCCCTCTAGGATCATTCAAAACTATCATAAGTATTTACTCATGATCATTACTTTCATCATATATCATGTATGAAAATCAATTCAAGGTATGAGTTCATCTCTCAACCTTACCATGGTATGTTTATATCATACCCATTATCTTGGCTTAACCCCTTTCTCATATAATATTAGTCAACACTTATCAAATTGCATTGAGTTTATTACATTCTCATTATAACAAATTACATAACACACACTTCATGTATTTCTTATCCAAGTATATTGGATTTGAGGTGCATCAAGGTATATCAACCCTGAAATGCTAAATGTGATATCTATGATGTCTTGATGTATCACTTTTCCCCTCATATCCATCTTACTTAAGATAATCAACTGATCTTTTATTAAGGTATTTTCCTCTTAATACTTTATCCACTAACCTATCACTTTTATCATGTAGTGCATAGGTTGCACATTAGAATTGTCCAGCTATCTTTAATGTTATGAACTTATTCAATGGTTAGGTATTGTTGGTATAGAATAAATCATTATCAACCACTTTAGGTATTTAAACCCATAGGATGTTATTCACTCCATTATGTAGTATTGCATACATCACTCCTAAGAGTTTCTTATTCTCATCTTTGTAAGGTGTGTAGGGTTGTTAAAAACGTATAAAATTAGGCATATAATGATCTAGGAATCATCTTTTCGCTTGTACCCTTACTCATTAAAGTATCAACAATATCATTAATATGATTCATCAATTTTACCCTTCATGGTGTAACATCCTCATCTTACTTGATTATATTAGCCACACCCTACTTTAGTGTATTGGCCATTATACCATCACTAGGGTTTCATATATCATTACATGTCATCACCTTGGATTTGGGTCTCATATCACATCATTGCATCAGGGTTCTATATAATATCATTCTAACTTAGGGTTTTACATTCAATAACCCACACTTAGGGTTTACTATTTATCCTAATTAGGGTTTTGTATAACATTACCCTGAAATACAGTTTCACATACTATCATACTTCATTAGGGTTTGGATTGCATATAGTTTCTCCCTTCATTAGACTTTCATATCACATTACCCATAGATAGGGTTTACTATTCATCCCAACTAGGTTTTTCTCATGGAATCAACCTCAGTTAGGGATTCTCATGGAGTATCTTCTCAAATTAGGGTTTTCATGAAGTTACCCTAAATTTGGATTTCCTATATTATCATCCTAGTTTAGAGTCACACCATCACCCTATATTTGGGTTGCATTTGATCTTGCCTCAATTTTAGGTTAGGGCTCAAAACTTTCTTAATTAGGGTTTCATGATCTCTTTATTAAGGATCATACCCTAATTTCTTAATCATTCATGTTGATGGTGTTGAGGCTCATCCATTACATGATTATTATACATGTATGGTTTCCTCTCTCTCTCTCACTCTCTCTAAGATATTTACTATGTCAAACTTGGCTAGATTACATCAACCAACCCTTCAATTAAGTACATTCAATTAAGGTTGACATAGTGTATTGAAATATTGCTTGCTTAATGCTTCAAGTATTAGCTCATGTAAGGTTACCAATTACTTGGTACCTTAAAGGTACATCCTAGAGGTTATCTTTGAGATAATTCAATAAAAATTATAGGGTCAATTGATCCTTCATCACATTGAGTTATTAATTGATTTGATCACAATAGATCATCAAACGATCTTGACCCCTTTGATCTCTAAACAGTTTGAAACCGTTTGGGTAAATTGCCCTTGAAACCGAATGAGCTTGGGTCTCCAAACAATATGGGACAGTTTGGTCCAAACCATCTCAAAACCGAATGGACCAAAAAGTCCTTTCAACACTTACACGATTCATGATTTCAATGGATGAACTGATTATCAATTGAGTCCTTGATTTATTTATCACTTGAACTATTGAATAAACCTTCAATTAGACCATCAATTAGGGTTTTGAACCCAGTTGATCTAGGATTTCAACTCAAGGAACCTTCAATTAGGGCTTGGAATCGAATAGCCATCAATGATCAACATTGTGGAATTGATTACATTGCAACTAATGAATCATCATCAAATTTTTTATATGACCAGACCCCAAATGGTCTTGAGGTCGTTTGGATGACCTCCAAACGGACTTGAGACCATTTTCCTCATCCTATCCTTGGAATTTGTGAAATTCCATTAGGGTTTATATCATTGGATTGATCATCAAATCAGCAATTGATTGCATTTCAATTTGGTATCTTTGAACCTTCAAATACTCAACCATACTTAACCCTAGACCTCCAAACGGTCTTGGTTGACATTCAAACGGTCTTGAGACCATTTGGGTGACCTCTAAACGGTCTTGAGACCGTTTGGGCTCAAACACCCAAAAATCTAAATTAACCAAATTGAATTTCACAACTTAACCCGATCAGGGTTTACTAATTGATTAACCTTCAACTGATGAACCCTTTGGAATTAATCAATAAAATTTGGTGGGTCATCAACTATCAATATTAGCATCAACTTTTACAAATGTTCAACCCTGGTAAACTCTCCCAAACAGTTTGAAACTGTTTGGGCTAATCAACCCAAGACATCAACTTAATCAATTGCAAATTCAACACTTAGCCGATTAGGGTTTCTACTTGGAAGATTGTCCATGTGTTGAACTAATCAATTGGAGTCATTGTATCATCATACAAAATAAACTAGGGTTCTGACCTCAAACGGTCAAGCCATATAAATGGTCAACTCTTCTAAACGGTTTGGGGTCTAAATCTCCAAACGGTTTGGAAACTGTTTGGTCTCCAAACGGTTTAGTGAAACCGATTGGACCCTATAGTTAAAACCGTTTGCACAAGATATTTGGGGAGGTGTGTGCTTATTATGATGTCATCATCATCAAGCTCTAAACCCACGAAACTTTCTGTGATTTTCATGGTGATTGCATCAATCAACCAAATGGAATTCTGGAAATGAAGAAAGGATCATCAATTGATATGGAATTGAATGCAATAACAATAGTTAGGGTTTAAGTTATAAAACCCACCTCCAATTGAGCTCCAAATCTTCAAGCTCACGTCAAAAATGGTGGATGAAGCTTTTGAAACTCCCTCTAGTCTCGTTCTCAAGCTTTGAGTGAAAAGTAATGGTTAGGATTGAAGAGGGGATCGAGATAAGAAGAATTTATGCAATGATTTTCGATTTTTCACCATGGATTCAAGGTGAAAGGAGGTCAAGAAGCTTACCAACAGGTCGGGGCTCGTTCTCCTCTTTATCCCAAGCTCCTAAGGTCGTTTTGCAAGCAAAGTTTGGAAGTGAATTCGAAATTTCCCTTTTACTCTATGGATAAATGAGCTTATATGCAATTTTTATTAAAAATTCAATTAGGAGAGAGAAAGTAGGAATTATCTCCCCCTTATCCTTGCCACTTGCCCCCTTCTCTTCCTTAGGGACGAGTCTATCCTCTTTGCCTCTTATTCCTCTCAATTATCCACAATTTGAAGAAAAGCAAATTAAGCACCTTAAACCATTTAATAGTAATATCCATAAGTGAGTGGATATTTCTTTTTCTTATAATAATGTGAGTGAGTTATCCACTTTCTTTGGATATTTTTGTGCCTTTGCAAGGCACAAGCTCTTCCAATCTCTTTGCAAATTCATCCCTCAACTTTTGGTTGAAGGGCTCTTTAATTAATATATTTCTTTTTTCATTAAATTGAATTAGGGTTTCAATTATGCATAAATCTTGATTATTTTAATATCAAGATTCTCTCTCCTCTAAATTAATTCAAATGAGGCACCCCTCTAATTTTCTTTGCTCTACATGATGAAAAGAAACATAAGGGACCTTATTGAAGTGATAATTTGCATATTGAACCCTAGGTTTTTGGGTAAATTGCACTTTACTTCCAAAACTAGGTTTTAATGCACAAACATCGCTTTATCAGTTCTTTCTTGGTACTCAGGTTTTCTCAAGACATACCACTACATCATTTCTATTCTCATGATGCTTCAACACATGAGGAACATATTATCATGTAACATTTGCAAGTTAACCCCTCAACTTGGGTAATTTGCACTTTAGTCCAAAATTTAGCAAATATTGCTTCAACATTATTCAGTCAGGACCAAAATTGAAATATAAATTCCTCTTGAGCCTTAATTACTTTACACAAGATAAAATTAAGGATCTAATTAACTTGCTTAAGCAAAACTCCCAGGGTTAAGGCATAACCCAGGTCAGGGATGTTACAAATTATAAACCCCTAACAAGGATTTCGTCCCCAAAATCCCAGATAAAAGGAGACATATATTATTTATGCATCATACTATCTAGTCTCCACATAACATTTCATTGTTATGGAGACACCATAAATCTTTGGTCAACATAAAGTTATTCCACACAAGTTTATCATAGAATAGTTCACACGGGACACATACTCCACTATCCTTTTTATTATTGACTGTGTCAGGTAACACTTTTCTTATTTTTACCATTTCATGTGACAGTTTCTTGTTTCTGAGGAGTCTCCCATGCTCCTTAGTTAATTCAACATTTCACTTTTAAGATCACAATTATGTTTTGTCACCCTCTTGGGACTATAAGTCTTTTCATACCTTAGTAGTGCCATATCACCAGGTGACACCATACTAGATTTCCTTATTACTTGTACTAACTATCTCATTAGTTGTACATTCTCTTATCATGAAGAGAGGTTACTTATTAATTAAAAACTTATCTTAAAGATATCACTAATTGTTAGGTTTATGCAAAGCATAAACCCCTAACATGTGATGTGCCTACTATTTTACATGATTATTCTAATTTCGTGGTTGACCACTCCAGATCATCAACATAAACCATCTGATATTTCTTAGATACCAGAATCTCTTACCTTAGTATCTGTCACATGTGTTGAAACACATCACATATTTATCTTCTTTTCATCTTGGGACATTACTTGTTACAGATATCTTTACCTTGAAACCAAAGTCCAAGATAAACTGATACTTTTCTAAGTATCCATCACATGAACATTTTTATCTTATACACATCAAGTGTCCTAAGATTCACTTGATTCCCATGTCCCTAAAAAGGGAGAAAACAAGGAGTCATATTTCTCTTATTATTTCATGTATTTTTAACTATTCATGAATCATTTACTCTTTATCTCATCCTAGGTTCCTTGCCCTCAGCATAGGAATTTATAAGGATGATCACATAACATTATTCCTTTCTTTGGTATTATCTAACATGTTCATGAGCATCTTATGATCTCATCAAATATCCATCTCCACATTATGGGAAAAGATCTTTATTATACTTACAAACTTTATTGAACATGGATCATCTCACTTGTTCTCACTCTTATATTATGAGGAGTATACTTTTAATTCCTCATACACACATGCTTATCTGAGATTATCTCAGACTTCTCTTTATTGTACTTAGGATATGACATATTTAATCATTCCATATTTCTGATTTCATGATACTCATTAGATTGTCTCAGAATGACTACTTGATCAGAGCAATAAAAAAGATAACAATCTAAGAGTTTCCATACTCACTTTATCATCAATAGTTGCATACCTGGCCAGGGTATATAAATACTGAGATTAAGTAGTATGCACTTTGTATACTATCATATTCCTCCCTTTTCATATTATCACAAGTATAAGATTTAACATTCCTGAATTTTATCCAGGCACCTCTTCTATACCCCATCCTTTTTCATAGAGGTAAGAACAATATAAAACATTAATAATGTTTACTGTGCAAAATATAAGTCCTCATAGGACTAATCAAGGAAAACTCAATCAATTACTTTCTCAATTTAACTCAGGAAACCATAAAATGACATATTAGAATGACATTATTTTGTCTAACTTGTCATGATTCGTATGGTTTACTGCCTCAGGCTAATTCTTCCCCCGAGGTTGGTTTACCATAACATTTCTGGCTGAGCAATCTCTTGCCAGATGTCCTACCTATCTACATTGGTAGCAAATTTTGGGTGTCAGGTGTGGTCTAGAGGGTTCTTTACCCTTTCTAGATAGCCATTGCCTTGGTGCACTAGGCCCTGGTTGCACTGGTGGTACCAAAAACTTTCCCTTTCTGGAACTACTACACCTCCGTGCCTGGTTTTGGATAGGCCTTTTCTCAATTCTTCCTTTATATTCCTTTTCTGGACAATTAGGTCTGATATGTCCAGGCTTCCTACACCTATGCAAATCCTAGTTTCAGATTGTATCCTATTCTTTTCATCATTAATCATTGCTCCAACGGGCTGATGTTGAGCAAGAAACCTATTGGAGTTCAAAACTTCATCATTGGGGGTCAGTAGTCTAGGTTGCATTGCTAATGCATGATCTACTATATGTATCATAGTTGTACTAAATTGCTCAAGTAGAGAAGGGAAAGTTGGGATCTCCATCATGGCTAGGTAAATCTGGGGATGTGCAGGTGTATGTTCTTCTCTGCTCTGATCCCCTGCACCCCTTCTTGGAGCAACATGCTACTTTATGCAGCAAACTCTTTGTGTGACCCAGTCATCTTCAAGTTCTTCATCTCCTATATGAGCAGAAGACACTATCAGATACACTGGAAGACACTAGAACATACTCCACTACCTTAGTCCTATGTCTCTGTAGACTCAGCGAACCTAGAGCTCTGATACCACTAAATTGTGACATCCAACTCACAAAAACCAGAATTACTTAAGCGAAAGTGAATCATTTGTAGCGGGATTACTGAAAATCACTAAAAATTAAAACTTTTTACAAAGAGATCCAATCATAGGAAAACTCTTTCATCAGGAACCAATGTAATATATTTACAACCTGGTTCATAAGTACATGACTTGTACCCTCTCTTCTCAGGGATTACAAACATTAACTGTCATGTTAACACTATACACATGCACTATAAAAACCTCGAGGCATCAAGCCAAAATCTCAGATCGATTCACTAAATCACTAACTATTAACACTGAGGATCTAAGAGTACAAAGACGACACATAGGACTTTCTATACAAAACTTGGCAGCCAGTGCCTCCACCTGAGTTATCACTATTATCCATAATGTTGCTACTGCTTTTCCCTTGCTATAGGGTTCCTACTTCTTCTTCTGCGTTTATCTAAAAAGTTGGATCCCACGGGGGTGAGACAATTGTAAATTGCCCCAGCTTGAGATATAACTCTTCGCCAAAACATCATTATTGCAGTTTGTTAGAATTAAAAACTGAGCAGGAGTTCTTATATATATTAACAGTAGTATTAATCATTATGTGAACAGAATAAGATAATCTCCTTTCCTAAGGAGAAAATTGCATCTACTCATGGTAGAATCATAATTCATTCATCTACTTGCAATGAATATAAAGAGATATAAATAACATCTATCAACTAAAGATGCATAAAAGAAATGTAACATCATCCAGTAATTTTCCGTATTCAATCCTTAAGCAAACATGCTATACGACTAATTACATTTTACAATCACACTTATGCTCTGAGGAGATGAGGTATACCGCTCATACTCAAACCGACCATTGCGAAGTCGAAATCAGTACCATACCAGGTCAATGGAAGAGCCGGATTCTAAGACCCCTCACATCTCGGTCAGTGCAAGATCACATGCAGGAAATCTTGTGTCTCTGTTATATAGCTTTCTAGGGTATACTGGCAACTTTGCTATAGAGTTACAGTGGCGTGTTGCACTCCCTTCGCAATCATGAGATTTCTTGTTTATCTCCATCGATCCGACATTAATATTATTGGGAGATGTGTACTGCATCTATCCCAATCATCTGGAGATTTGTGGTACATCCATCCTGGTACAATAATGAAGGGTTGAGGGGTTTAATGTTTACCTTTCCTCAATTCCCTCATTAGGACGCCAGGATACATTCGTCCATTGCCCCCACATATTCAAAATATGCGTTCTAGGTTTTGCCGCGAAGCACCAGTTTCACCATCACCTATTGCTGACGATGATGGATCTATGGGCAGGGCTCTACATGATATGATTTCACTTGATTAATTAAGTACATTAGCATATTCTTTTTGCATCAGTCAAGTTCTCAAATAGGAATTATTATGACAACTGCTACAAAGAAACATGTAAGCTCTTTTCTATAGCTTTACCAGAACTTATAATGCATTGGGATCTTAATCCTTTATCTCATTACTTGAAAGTTCACATCTCACAGCAACATCATTATCTTAATTATCAAAATTGGGTATTTGTACCCTCAATTCATCACTATGACTGTTTCCACTTGTTAGGTAACTATTACCTCTAGGTCCTCAGACCGAGGTATACATGATACTTGCTACACAAGTATCTCCTATGGCTCACAAGGCCCATTAAATGTCTCGCCTTTCACTAGACAACAACTTACTCATATGACTCATAGATTCCATGTACATTTTGTTACTTTTACTAAGAAACAACAACATTAAGGCACACAAGGCCAATCAACATTATCATTACATAAAAGCCATAGCTCAACTCTGGCTATGATCATCACCTCATGATATCTGCATGATTAATAGACATGATAACAGTCATATAAATCGTTTATCTCATCATATGATACAATAGTAACACCACTATTCCTTTATCAGGATTAGGGTTTACTATCACATAGGATTTTCGATTCCATTACCCAATTTAGGGTTAGGATCTCCCATTTCACATTAGTTAGGGTTTCATGTTTACATCATTAGTTCAACCCCAATATATTGCTCCACCCCTCTAGGAGAATTAAAAACTATCATAAGTATTTACTCATGATCATTACTTTCATCATATATCATGTATGAAAATCAATTCAAGGTATGAGTTAATCCCTAAACCTTACCATGGTATGTTTATATCATACCCATTATCTTGGGTTAACCCCTTTCTCATAGTATATTAATCAACACTTATCAAATTGCATTGAGTTTATTACATTCTCATTATAACAAATTACATAACACACACTTCATGTATTTCTTATCCAAGTATATTGGATTTGAGGTGCATCAAGGTATATCAACCCTGAAATGCTAAATGTAATATCTATCATGTCTTGATGTATCACTTTTCTCCTCATATCCATCTTACTTAAGATAATCAACTGATCTTATATTAAGGTATTTTCCTCTTAATACTTTATCCACTAACCTATCACTTTTATCATGTAGTGCATAGGTTACACATTAGAATTGTCCAGCTATCTTTAATGTTATGATCTTATCCAATGGTTAGGTATTTTTGGCATAGAATAAATCATTATCAACCACTTTAGGTATTTCAACCCATAGGATGTTATTCACTCCATTATGTAGTATTGCATACATCACTCCTAAGAGTTTCTTATTCTCATCTTTGAAAGGTGTATAGGGTTGTTAAAAATGTATAAATTAGACATATAATGATCTAGGCATCATCTTGTCCCTTGTACCCTTACTCATTAAAGTATCAACAATACCATTTATATGATTCATCAATTTTACCCTTCATCATGTAACATCCTCATCTTACTTGATTATATTAGCCACACCCTACTTTAGTGTATTAGCCATTATACCATCACTAGGGTTTCATATATCATTACATGGCATCACCCTAGATTTGAGTCTCATATCACATCATTGCATCAGGGTTCTATATAACATCATTCTAATTAACTTAGGGTTTTACATTCAATAACCCACACTTAGGGTTTACTATTTATCCCAATTAGGGTTTTGTATAACATTACCCTGAATTGGAGTTTCACATACTATCATACTTCATTAGGGTTTGGATTGCATATAGTTTCTCCCTTCATTGGACTTTCACATCACATTACCCATAGATAGGGTTTACTATTCATCCCAACTAGGTTTTTCTCCTGGAATCAACCTCAGTTAGGGATTCTCATGGAGTATCTTCTCAAATTAGGGTTTTCATGAAGTTACCCTAAATTTGGATTTCCTATATTATCATCCTAGTTTAGAGTCACACCATCACCCTAGATTTGGGTTGCATCTGATCTTGCCTCAAATTTAGGTTAGGGCACAACAACCTTCTTGATTAGGGTTTCATGATCTCTTTATTAAGGATCATACCCTAATTGCTTAATCATTCATGTTGATGGTGTTGAGGCTCATCCATTACATGATTATTTTACATGTATGGTTTCCTCTCTCTCTCTCACACGACTATGTCAAACTTCATTAAATTAGATCAACTAACCCTTCAATTAAGTACATTCAATTAAGGTTGACATAGTGTATTGAAATATTGCTTGCTTAATGCTTCAAGTATTAGCTCATCTAAGGTTACCAATTACCTGGTACCTTAAAGGTACAACCCTAGAGGTTATCTTTGAGATAATTCAATAACAATTATAGGGTCAATCGATCCTTCATCACATTGAGTTATTAATTGATTTGATCACATTAGATCATCAAACGATCTTGACCCCTTTGATCTCTAAACGGTTTGAAACCGTTTGGGCAAATTGCCCTTGAAACCAAATGAGCTTGGGTCTCCAAATAGTTTGGGACCATTTGGACTCAAACGGTCTTGAGACCATTTGGGCTCAAATGATCTTAAGACCATTTGGTCCAAACCATCTCAAAACCGAATGGACCAAAAAGTCCTTTCAACATTTACACGATTCATGATTTCAATGGATGAACCGATTATCAATTGAGTCCTTGATTTATTTATCACTTGAACTATTGAATCAACCTTCAATTAGATGATCAATTAGGGTTTGGAACCCAGTTGATCTAGGATTTCAACTCAAGGAACCTTCAATTAGGGCTTGGAATCGAATAGCCATCAATGATCAACATTGTGGAATTGATTCCATTGCAACTAATGAATCATCATCAAATTTTTGATATGATCAGACCCCAAACTGTCTTGAGGTCGTTTGGATGATCTCCAAATGGTCTTGAGACTGTTTTCCTCATCCTATCATTGGAATTTGTGAAATTCCATTAGGGTTTAGATCATTGGATTTGTCATCAAATCAGCAATTGATTGCATTTCAATTTGGTATCTTTGGACCTTCAAATACTCAACCACACTTAACCCTAGACCTCCAAATGGTATTGGTTGGCCTCCAAACGGTCTTGAGACCGTTTGGGCTCAAACACCCAAAAATATGAATTAACCAAATTGAATTTCAGCACTTAACCCGATTAGGGTTTGCTAATTGATTTACCTTCAACTGATGAACCCTTTGGAATTAATCAATCAAATTTGGTGGGTCATAAACTATCTATTAGCATCAACTTTTCCAAACGATCAACCCTGGTCAACTCTCCCAAATGGTTTGAAACCGTTTGGGCTAATCAACCCAAGACATCAACTTAATCAATTGCAAATTCAGCACTTAGCCGATTAGGGTTTCTATTTGGAAGATTGTCCATGTGTTGAACTAATCAATTGGAGTCATTGCATAATCATACAACATACACTAGGGTTATGACCTCAAATGGTCAACCCATCTAAATGGTCAACTCTTCTAAATGGTTTGGGGTCTAAATCTCCAAACGGTTTGGAAACTGTTTGGTCTCCACACGGTTTGGTGAAACTGATTAGACCCTATAGTTGAAACTGTTTGCACAAGATATTTGGGTAGGTGTGTGCTTATGTCGATGTCATCATCATCAAGCTCTAAACCCACGAAACTTACTGTGATTTTCATGGTGATTGCATCAATCAACCAAATGGAATTTCGGAAATGAAGAAAGGAACTTCAATTGATATGGAATTGAATGCAATAACAATAGTAAGAGTTTAAGTTATAAAAATTGCCTCCAATTGAGCTCCAAAGCTTCCATCTCACGTCCAAAATGGTAGATGAAGATTTTTCAACTCCCCCTAGGCTCGTCCTCAAGCTTTGAGTGAAAAGTAATGGTTAGGATTGAAGAGGGGATCGAGATAAGAAGAATTTATGCATTGATTTTCAATTTTCACCATGGATTCAAGGTGAAAGGAGGTCAAGAAGCTTACCAACATGTTGGGGCTCATTCTACTCTTGCTCCCAAATTCCTAAGGTCTTTTTGCAAGCAAAGGGTGGAAGTGAATTCGAAATTCCCCTTTTACTCTATGGATAAATGAGCTTATATGCAATTTTTATTAAAAATTCAATTAGGAGAGAGAAAGTAGGAATTATTTCCCCCTTATCCTTGCCACTTGCCCCCTTCTCTTCCTTAGGGATGAGGCTATCCTCTTTTCCTCTTATTCCTCTCAATTATCCACAATTTAAAGAAAAGAAAATTAAGCACCTTAATCAATTTAATAGTAATATCCATAAGTGAGTGGATATTTCTTTTTCTTATAATAATGTGAGTGAGTTATCCACTTCCTTTGGATATTTTCGTGCCTTTGCAAGGCACAAGCTCGTACAAACTCTTTTCAAATTCATACCTCAACGTTTGGTTGAAGGACTCTTTAATTAATATATTTCGTTTTGCATTAAATTGAATTAGGGTTTCAATTATGCATAAATCTTGATTATTTTAATATCAAGATTCTCTCTCCTCTAAATTAATTCAAATGAGGCGCCCCTCTCATTTTGTTTGCTCTACATGATGCCAAGAAACATAAGGGACCTTATTGAAGTGATCATTTCATATTGAACCCTAGGTTTTTGGGTAAATTGCACTTTACTTCCAAATTTAGGTTTTAATGCACAAACATTGCTTTATTAGTTCTTTCTTGGTACTCAGGCTTTCTCAAGCCATACCACTGCATCATTTCTATTCTCATGATACTTCAACACATGAGGAACATATTATCATGTAACATTTGCAAGTTAACCCCTCAACTTGGGTAATTTGCACTTTAGTCCAAAATAAGCAAACATTGCTTCAACATTATTTCAGTCAGGACCAAAATTGAAATATAAGTTCCTCTTGAACCTTAATTACTTTTCACAAGATAAAATTAAGGATCCAATTAACTTGCTTATGAAAAACTCCCAGGGTTAAGGCATAACCCAGGTCAGGGATGTTACACTAGCTATTTTAGAGTGTTGGAGGAGGGAAATGGTGATAAGATTTTTGAGAAACATCTAAATGACCACACCAAATAGGTGCATGAAAGGCAACGACCTACAAAAAGCATCAGGTCTATAATAAATAAAGTAGTCAATGACACCAAAAGTGCCTTCCAAGTAGGAACATTTCTACTAGGAAATATTTTATTAGGAAGGGAAATTTTTTATCATGAAGTGACTACTTCTACAACACCTTATGTTAATTTGGATGCTACAAATTGTAAAGGTTTAGTGGAAAGTTAGAATTTCATTGCAGATGGGGGTGGAGTCCACAACACATGAAGAAATACCCTTCATGGTGCACTTATACCTAATAATATTAATTGTGTATTTGTTACTCATGTTTATGAATTGATTGGATATATAATATTCCCTATAATATTGTTGAGTCAATGAAAAATTTTAGAAATGCATATGGTGACATTGTTGTGTGGCCCAAAAGATATAGTCATCTATTCCTAGGTAACTTATTACATTTATTTTTGTGAATATTCTTATGTTCACCTTATGTTTACCTAAATTGTTGATTATATTCATCTAGCATTATTAATTACAATAGATGAAAAAAGAATCCAATAAACAAAACTTACCAAAACCTAGATATATTTCCTAACAATTTCTTTCTTGTTACTATTTCTATAATATTATTTTTAATCCATGTTGACCTTACTCAGATGGCGATATGTGTATTGATACTACGGTAGATCCCATTTAATCTATAATATATGCCACTATACACGTGCTGACTTAAATTGGGTAATAACACATGGATGTGAATATGCACGTTTAAATATTTGTATTTATCAGATTAGTCCTGAAATTTTCATATATATAATAAATTAATAATTCTATATTTCAAATAACCATAGTTGTGTTAGTTGTTATAATCTTGGGTAAAACTTAGCCTAGTTAATAATTATAGTAAATTTTTATTCATAATAGAAACTAAATTTACCTAAACATAGTTAACACACTTAGTTTTGGTTAATAAATTAACATGTTACCTAAAATTGAAGATATAACTCATCTACCAACTCCAATTTACATAAAACATGATCTTGTTTCTTCTAGCTCAATTACATGCTTCATTATCCTAAAATCCTAATATACTATTTTGTTATCATCACATAATTTGTAATACTTTTCGCTCAATTTTAGGGAGAGAAATAGTTGTAGAAATATAAAAATGTAAGAAATGGCTTATGTGTATACTTTTTATAAATTATGACATTTAAAATTGTTTACTCATTCAAAATACTTGCAGATTCTTTAAATTTTAATAAATTACATGTTTTATCTTTGGAAAGAATATTATAGAGTAAATGGACTTTTATACCTATCTATGGTCCTAAGATGATGAAATGTGTCCTAACCTATTTAATAACCTTAAAAGATAAAAATACTAGATTAGTAATTTACTAGGGTATACCTCTATTCTACATCCCCTCCATATAATATATTTTGGAATTCATTTATCTAGTCATTTAATTGATACAAGTTGTAGAATTTTATTTACATAAATCAATTTTTCACTATGATTTATCAAAATCCTTATATTCCCCTCAATGTAATGTGGGTGTTACTTCTAACCCTTCACCCCTCAAGTGTACTCAATTGTAGTAAAAATTGTTAACCATTGTCGTTCTCCTTAACCCATCTTATATTCTTCATATCCTCCTCTATATATTTTCATTCATCCTCCTTTTCTAAGATGCCCTAAGCCCTAGCTGTCAGATCTCTCTCTATCCTAGTGTAAGCCTCCATAAAAACAAGGATAGTGCCACCTTTTATAGAGGCTGACAACAATTATGCTAACCAATAAAAATCCATAGTATCCCTTATTCTTCTTCACCTCATGCCTAGACCCGTGGTGCTATAGTTGTAGCTAATAAAGAGGACAGCACTCAAGTTATTCCATGTAGAGTAGTCTCGAGAAAACCTATTGAAGTGCTAACAAACACCACTATAATAGGCCTTAGAGTTTCTTACCTTGACCTCTATGTTACCTATAAAAATATAAGCAATATCAGATCCAATACAAGAATTTTTGCACACTTAATCATCAACCCTCCCTTTCCTAGTAACCTAGAAAGATATGGAATTGTGACTACAATGATTCAAAAAATGGTACTACAAAATGATGTGATATGGTGCTACATTCTCAAGGAGATCATCAACCCATCACTTAGACCATAAGTGATAGGTAATATGATCAAAAAGAGAAAATTTGATCACCCTCTAACTAAAAGACTCGACCATGGTATTGATCATTCAAGATCATGAAGCTTGTTCCAACTAGTACGCGAGTCACCCAAATATAATACTACATACTTTAACAAATTAGTTGTCAAGATAAGTGGAAATAAGAGATGAATAATAATGGCAAAATATGCAAATTGATTAGGTTATCCTAGGAATTACATGCTTTTGGTATATATATAGTAGGAGTATGTAGATCTATAGGTTGTTCCCTATAACATTACTGCTATAAAAGAAGTTCACAATAGTACTTTGGATTAGTAATAGATAATTTTGATGCATCTAGAATGTCAATCATATTCATATAGATAGATACATAAGTCAATCAATTGTATCATTATTATTTGCACATGCATATATCAATATAGAAACAAATGGGAAGTTTTAAAAATAATTTGCTAATAAAATGTGAATAATGTCTATAAATTATTTTTAGATTTTCAAGATGTAAAATAGAATTACATTTGAGTTTTCAATTCATAATATACTAGTGTACCAATAAAGGGAAGTTAATAAAATGGTCTTCATGACTTTTAAAATATGGAATATGAAAGAAATTATGAAAGAATATGTATAAGTAGGTTAATTCAAAAATATAGGAATGGGTGAGTTCATATTTCAAAAGCCTTATTATAGATAAAACAATGTATGGGATAATGCATGAAACCTAGATTCTACTCATGAATATATATATATATATGTATATATATATATATATATATATATTAAATCATTGATAGTTTTTAGGTAGAGATATGCAATTTCAAGTAGTTATTAATTGGTTCTCTACATAATTATGTCATACTCTGTTGGAATATGAAACCCTAGAAATGGAAACTAAGGATACTTTAGATAATTCAATGCCAAATTATGACTTTCTAGATCCAAATGGACACACCATAATTAAACTAGAGATTAAAAAGAAAACTATTACTATAAGTAATGTTATATGGACTTTAATTTGTATATATAACACTTTTAGGTTGAGAATGATGAATTAGAATTCTCCCTAAAAATAAGTTTAGTCGTGAAGATCAGGTATGTGCATCTCCCTATTTTTTAGTTGGACATTGACTTGACAAACTCACAATTTCTCTAATTGAGGCATGAATCCTAAGAAAATTTTCTTTTATAATTTTTTGGAACACTTTAAGAATATCATTTATTGTTCATTCATATATTCATTGTCAACATGTGAAATTTATATGTATCTCTTTGAAATTATATTCAATAATTTTTCCTTATGATTTTTTTTATCTCTCTTTGAGAAATATAGTAGTCAAATCTTTATTTATGGGTCCTTTGAACCCAATTTCTATGATATGAATGTTCACCTTCCTTTATATTTGAAATTATTTGAAAATTATTGATCTTTATTTCTTTCCATTTCATATGATATAAAATGGATAGGATAATATTATATAGAGTAGTGGTGTTTTAACACAACCATATATGAGGACCTATTATTTCTACCTATGGTCTACTATTCCCATCCACTTATATATATTGGACACAAATTTTTCACCCAAGTGTGCTACTTTCTTCTAACTTTGGCTCATAACAATGTGGTGTCTCCGTCCTAAATGGATAGTCTTTGTCCTCTTATAATTTAAATGCATTGTTGTATAGATGTGATTTTGAAATGATTTAAAGGGCAAGAAATTGATATTCATATATTAAATGTTCACACAAAACTCCCCTTTATCTTGTTGTCTTTTCGCTTGACTTTACAAACGAATGTATTGTAGCCTTCTTGCTGAATGAAAACAAATTCTTACATGTATTATACTCTTTCATGCCCAAATAATATTTTTAGCGCATACTAGTATTTTACCCCATGCATACTTCTCATCATGTTTCTTACCTAGTTGGGGTGTTATATCGATACCATTAAGATGCCTAGTAAATTAAAGAAAGAGGACGCATGAGGAACATGTATCAAAAATATAGATTATGATGGTAGTGTATCTAGGTTTCCCTCGAAGATGGTTCATTGTATAAATTAGATGTACCATTTTCCTCTTTTTAGTATCGCCCCTATGACGAGCAATAATGTATGGATCTTTTGTGATAAATTAATAATCCAATCTTCTATTTCTGTGTTATCATATGAATTTAGTGTATCATGCTCTTTGTATATGAAATAATATGCAATCCTTCCATCATACATGTTGGTGTTTTTGAATTTGATGAAGTTTCATCTCTCATTCAGTGAAAAGTGGATCCCCTCTCCTATCCCACTCATTAGAGCTTGACTAGTATGTTTATTTGACTATTTCAAATTATCCACTATATATATATATATATATATATATATATATATATATATATATATATATATATATATATATATATATATATATATATATATACCTACTTGATTTGGTCTTCCCCTCCCCAGACCAATCTATGGTTGTGACTCATTTTATGCTAACCCTACATATTGCTACCCTCTTCTCAGTGGCTAATTATCCCCTATGTTAGAGCTAAAACTTAAGTTATTAGCTTCTATATCCTTCCTTAAAGGGTTTCCATTATACTAGTATAGAGTGTACGTTACCTTGGGGGCTCCAATCTAGGTTGAACCCTAGATTCAACCTTAACTCTCTTTTTAGGTGATATTCATGTATGATCTTAACTATGTTCTCTTACTTTGAGCATGCATTGATGACAAACTTTGAGCATTTACTTAGTTTTTAGAGTTATGATGCCTCTTTTACAAACTGATAACCTGAGTCGACTCCCCATCATTTAGGTAGGCCTTCTCTTCAACCTAGATTTTTTTATGATTTATTTGTTTACCCAAACTCTCCTATTTGTGGGATAAATATTGGTCTTTTCACATTTTAGATTCCTCATTGTTAAGGTTTGGTTGAGGAATGTTATGGTTCATCTAGTAAAGTCTTTCACTCATCCCCATAAATCTAAGTTTGATGTCTAGGGAGTCCCATATGGCATATGGAGGCATGCTTTCCTAGATTGATGAATTGATATGAATGGATGTCCTTCTGTTCCCTAATGGTTATATTGACAATGATGAAATAAGGAATCAAAATTGAGAGAATCTGGCCTCATTATTATGATGATTGTATGATCATGAGACACCCCTCTACTAAAGATGAGGTTTGTGTCCCTATTTGGACAAGTAATGATTATAATTTAGTGGTATATTATTTGTGGAGGTTGTTCCCTATAGGGAACAGTTAGAAGATGAAAAATATAATAGTTGAACCCTATTCCCCTATCTTATGGAATTGGTTAGATATGTTTTGGCTATACCCTAAAATTTACACTTTAATGGACTGAAGGTGAGTATGGAAAAAGGTATGTTGAATTGGTTCTCACATCATTTTTTACCACTTCTCATATATATATATATATATATATTTATATATATATATATATATATATATATATATATATATATGTATGTATGTGTGTCTGTGTGTGTGTGCGTGCGTGTGTGTGTGTGTCACAAATTGTAACCTTATTTTAAATTTAATATATATAAAACCAAAACTAGATTTTAAAGGATGACTTCTTGAACAAAGCCACCACCATATGAATATTTCAGAAGTAGAGAAACTACTTAGAAAAGAAACTTCCTTGACTGGTTAGATTACACCATAAAGCCCTCCACACAGTTGTGGAACCATAGATGAGAAGAACATTTGGATTTTTGTGAATTGGTTTTTTTACGACGGGCTATATCTTTAAGCGGTAATTGGGATGTAGAATAATCATCTTCAAGGGGTGCAGTCTTCCACTCTCTTGTCTCTAGGAGTAAATTTCAAATTTAGGGTTATTTAATTTTAGTAGGTAAGACTCTAGTATCTTAGTGATATCAACTACCACATATCTAAAGAAATGTAGGGTGTTGGTAGATGGATGTGGGGATGGAATGAAGGTGGGGAGGGGTTCTGGACAAGGCTGTTGAGAAGGATAGACTCACAAACATCCCAATGATGGAGACAGAGGGAAGGAAAGCATAGGTAACAAGACACCTACAACATTGATATTAGAGTTAGAGTTCCCATTGTAGGTATTGAGTTCCAATGGAGCGAGATGAGAGGAGGGAAAAACCCTAACCAGAAAGAAGATTTTAAAAAAAAGTAGATGAAGGTTATTTTGATCAAGCTCAGAAGGAGACACACATCTCAACTAAGGAATAGTTGTCTACCAAAACTCTTGGTCAATGAATTTTCCTCATCTTGGAGCCCAATCTCAAAAGGTCCCTCCACAATTAAATTGTTCCACACTCAACACAATTTTAATACTTCTTTCTATTTTGAAAGTCTATCAGAAAGGAACCCATTGGAGAGTGATGTCAACTTTGGTCAAAAATATGGTTCTCAAGCATTGCCATTGATCCTAAATATAAGAAAAACTTGGTCAGGTCATGGAAGCGTGTTGCTACCATAAAACTGATTGGAAGAAAGGTAAGGTATATGATTATGAGGGATAATATCAAGACCCTTTGGGGGTTAACTAGAGGATGTACCATGTTTGAGTTGGGCATGCTTCACTATATGGTTCAAAATTCATGCCAAAAGGGACATGAAATGCCTATCACTGGAGTTCCATGGTAACTCTTTGGGATTTGTCTCACAATCTAGGACTGTGATGCCATGTTCAAACCATTTGAATTGCTGATTTGTTTTGTCACTTGGGCAGTATAGTTGATCTACCTCTACATTTATACGTCCCTTCCATGTTTTGAGTATATGGTGATGGTTCTTGGTATGCTTATCAAAGTAAATAGTCATGCTACAAAGGAACCAATAGCAAATTCTCGAGGCTAGTAGTGGATATTTGTATCGCTAAGTTGTTTGTTCAAGCCATTCTAATTAATGATGTGGAGTACATTATTCAATATGAAGTGATTCCCGATAGCTAATCTACATGTGGATATATGGGCCATTCAAAGAAAGGTTGTTGTGATAGAAGGACCAATGACTATGTGAAATAAAAGTAGGTCCCTTCTTAGCACAATACACATAGTAATGCCCACCAAGTAGAAAACTAGATGAAACAAAAAAACATAGAAGCCAGAGACATTGAGGCTAATATAAACTACATGACCAACAAAAACCACTTGAACAATAAACACGAAGATATCGTTTTCCCCCCTTGATAATGAAGTAACTGAGGTGAACAAAGTGAATAAACAATGCATCACTAAGCCCTCAGGAGATATCTCATAAAGAAGTTAAAGTCCAAGAAATATTTGAAAGGAGAAAAGAATATGAAAAGAACGAAGTCTAGAGAAATATCATTGATAAAGGTGCACATATTACTAATATCTAAGAGTTTACACCAGAACCAACTACCAAAATCCATACAAAGATATATCCAAAACTGGATGAGATGATTAAGATTAATTAAAAAGAGGTTAATACCGGTTGTAGGTCTGCCAATAGTAAAAAAAAAGTAAGCAAATATCCTATAGAAAATGATAAAATCATGATACACAACACCAATGATGATTTAGGGGACAAACCAGAAATAGACAAGATAGATATCATAGAGAACAACCCACCTCATTTTGTGCCAAAAGATGTCTTAAATCCTATCTGTAGATCAAGTAATAGACAGACCAAAGGAAACAACACCAAAATGAAAAAGAATAGAAATAAATCACATTATGTACAGAAGAGAAAGAGCCCGAACTTGATTCTCGATTAAGTTTTTGAGGTAAATGATAACAAGGAGAATCATATTCCTACAAATGCTTGAGATTTCTTTTACGTATATCTTTTCATAGGTATAGTTGGATTAAATCTATTGGAATCTCCATGGTAACGACAATGATGAAACTTGTCACACCCTTAGGGATATTATGTCTTCTAGGCTTTATAAAGTTGTGTCAATCTGTGAAACTCGTATAATAGGTGAAATAGCTACTATTCTATCATGAGTTTGGGTTTCAGAAACTCACATTGAGTGGAAACTCAAGGTTTCACATGCGGCAATTGAATCTACTAGAATGATAATGATTGCATCTTATAATAAGACATAATCAATATTGATTGTCTAGTAAACTTTTTTTATGCCAACCATCATATCTCACTACAAAAGTTTCTAGGTGAACAATTGGTGGACATGGGAAAACAATTCACTGAACCCTAGCATGTCCTATGGGACTTCAATGCCACCATGGATCCTAGGGAGAAAAGTGGTAGAATTATCTATGACTTCAATATAGTTGTCCAATTCTATAGTACTGTCATGGAAGTTGGTTTGTTTGATTTGGGTTTCTCAGGCATGAAGTATACTTGCAAACATACTTTCCTACAATAAAGGTCTAATAGAGGGGTTTCCAATAGTGATTCATTCTTATGTTTCCTATATTTGCAATGGAAAATTTCCCCTACATTTATTTGGACCATTGCCCCCTTCTAGTTAGGATGGCCAGGAAACAAGGAAACGAGAGCAAGTTATGGACTTGAGAGTCATTGTAGACAACTTATTGTTCGATGAGGTGATGATTTCTCTAGAGTTATTGTAGAGTTTTAGAACAAGAAGGAATAGAGAAAACTACACTACCATACAGATAGGATACTAAAGAGTATTAACATTCTATAAATAAAACCCATCGACCACTATGATGCTAGTATTGATAACTCTATATCGATATGCAAGCAGAACTAAACTACATCCTTAAGAAGGAAGAGAAAGACTAGAAACAAGAAAGCCACATAGGATGGCTGAAGAACAGGGATAATACCTCTAAGTTTTGTCACACAAATGTCAATCGAAGAAAGAGGAATGATGTTATATCTACGCTCATGAATAAAGATTGTTAATGGATTGTGGATGATACTAAATTGAGAAACATGGTATTCAAGCACTTTAAAACTACTCACAAAGCCTATGAGGAAGGAGACAAGGGCTAGGGGACATAATTGCCCTGGTATAACTTTGTGGTTCTCTCCCCTTCACAACTTAATGCTATCATAGTTATATGTTCTCTAGAAGAGGTGTGAATGATCTTGAAGGATATGGATCTGTATAAAGACATTGGTCCTGATGTCGTTGACGCATGTTTCTTCAAATAAATTGGAAGATGATTCTTAGATCTATTAAACATTATCTTGGTGGTCATCTTCTCCCTAATAATATGCAACATTTGACCATCGTGCTAATCCCTAAAGTCAAATGCCTGAAAAGGTGCAAGCAACTTAAACCAATTTCTTGGACCAACATCTGCCATAAGTTGGCATCTAAGGTCAAGATCAAAGGAGTCAAAGAAGGCATGCTAAAGTGGATATCACATGAACAAAGTATTTTGTTCCATGTAGAACAATCACAAACATCATTGTTCTAGTCTAGGAAATTATTCACAACATGAAGAGAAAGGAAGGGGATAAAATGATGCCTATAAAAATCAATCTTTCAAATTCCTATGATAAAATGGATTCAAACATATGTAAAAAATCAATCTCTAAGATCAGATATTTACAAAATTGTATCAAAAGTATAAAAAATATTTATAGCAATCTTGGTAATTACATCAGAGTTACATAAGCCTACAATTACGATTACAAAGTATAAGCATAGTCTTTGAATCCTATCTAGTCTTCAATAAGGGACAACTCTTGAACATCTCTTCCAGTCCATCTTTGTATCACATGTCCATGAGTTTCCAGAGGAACAAAACCACACATGGACCCCATGAAGGGAGAGTATAGGTCATTTAGGCTAGTACTAAATCTAGTTATTGGGAAATTTTAAAATAAGGAGTTATGTAATCGAATCCAAGTAAGATTTTTGGAGGATTGTAGTAATAACAAGAGAGAATCTAGTTACCATGTAAATTTAGGGTACGACAATAAAAAATGGTAACTAGAATCAATATAGAGATTTATCATAACTAATATGAACATATAAAATTATTCAAAATGAATTGTTTTATCCATTGGAACAATCAATCTAGTATTTTGTCTTTGCTAGTGGATAGGTACCTAGTGTTCTCCCTTCTATGAGAGAACAACACTTTCACCTGTGGGGGTAACCAGTACTAGGAGACCTCTAGTTCTTCATTATCCACTGCGCTGGGATGGGGGATAAGGCCCTAAATCTAGTGAGCCAAAGCTATTAGTTGATATTTCAATTTCTTGTGCCAATATCAAAATCAACCAATATTTCAATTATTTCGTAATGCTCGACATTTGATTTAGTTGTGATCACCTTCAATAAGAGGAAAGGGCTATAACAAATTGGTTCTTAACTTTAGCAATATAATATAAAAGAAAATCAAGAGGAAGATAAATAGTTTAATAAAAAAAATCAATAAATTAGTACCTATTATAATTGAGAGGTTTAATCAAGAGGCCCACAAGAATCAAGGATGTTGATTTCTTTATAATTTGGCAAGAGAGAATTTACTAGGGTTATTGAATGTTCCTTGGCTTAGAATCATGTTTGTTTAAATTGAATTATTCAAGATTATATTTCTTTTCCATCTAGGGTTTCTGTTGCATATTTTCCCCCTTCTATTATCATTCTAGGGTTTACAAATAGGTCCTTACACATCACATACTTAAGTATATTGTCATGAATATTATTATCTATGTCTTAAATATACACCTTACAATAAGAATGTGAACTATGGATGAAAATCCTAACCAATATGTCATCGAAGGTATATTTGTCAAGATAATGGGTTATCCACTAGTATTTACGAGAGCAATTTCCTATGTGTATAAATATCTTTTCTTCTTTTAATATAGATAAACATACTTCCTAGTATTATCTAAACTATGTGATATCTAGTGTTTCTAATTGTTAATAATAGTATATCTAGACTCAAATTTTACTGCTAATAAATACTCAATTTACTAAATCATGATTCATCCATACGACAATTATAAACATATGTATTAATACTAATGTGACATATGTTTACATAGTTGATTAACTAGGCTAGGTTATCAGTATAGAACCATTGATATATATATATATATATATATATATATATATATATATATATATATATATATATATATATATATATATATATATATATATATATATATATATAGTCCTGCCAGAGTAGCTCAGCTGGTTACGGCTCGGTAAGTCTCAATGAAGGACCCGAGTTTGAATCACGCCGAGGCGCTCTGCAAAAAGTAAATGAATTTAATTGGGTGTGGGAGGGGGTGACCAGACCACTCATTGCTCATGTCCCTTGGGTTTACATTGATGGGGTGGGGTCATCGAAGTGGCTCCTCCTCGGGGGTGGTATCTAAGTAAATCATATATATATATATATATATGTATGTATGTATATATATATGTATATATATAGAGCGAGAGAGTCAGGCTAGAATACACTCGAGTGTACAGATCACACCGTACACCCCAATGGTGTGTGCCTATCTATTCCATGTTTTTCCAAAATATAATCCATTGATCTTCATGGTTACAATAATAATAGGTCACATACAAAATTTGAACTCATTTGTATGAGTGTAAGTCACTCATCCAAGGACAACAAAATTGACGCACAAAACTAATTTGAAATACATGATTTTTGCCTCCTTTAGATGCACGACCTATAAGTGTCCAAATGAGCTAAAATTTATTATATAGTATGTTCTTATGATAATTAAGAAGATGAATGGTTTAGATTTTTCAAAAATTTACTGCATCTTCAAAAATGACTTAGGTGTACGGTGCCTCCGGTACACTCAAGTGTACACTAGCCTGACTCATATAGAGTCATATATATATATATATATATATATATATATATATATATATATATATATATATATATATATATATATATATGTATGTATATATACACACACACATATATATATAGAGAGAGAGTCAGGCTAGTGTACACTCGAGTGTACCAGAGGCACCGTACATCTCAGTCATTTTTGAAGATGCAGTACATTTTTGAAAAATCTAAACCATTGATCTTCTTAATTATCATAAGAACATACTATATAATAAATTTTAGCTCATTTGGACACTTATAGGTCGTGCATCTAAAGGAGGCAAAAATCATGTATTTCAAATTAATTTTGTGTGTCAATTTTGTTGTCCTTGGATGAGTGATTTACACTCATCTAAATGAGTTCAAATTTTGTATGTGACCTATTATTATTGTAACTATGAAGATCAATGGATTTTATTTTGGAAAAACATGGTATAGATAGGCAAACACCATTGGGGTGTACGGCGTGATTTGTACACTCGAGTGTATTCTAGCCTGACTCTCTCTCTCTCTCTCTCTCTCTCTCTCTCTCTCTATATATATATATATATATATATATATATATATATATATATATATATATATATAGGCTATTCACTCATTGCCCGCGCAGGTAGATAAGTGAAGTTACCCGGTTGCCGAATTAACGCATGCTATGAAGTGTTGATATGGAAGCGGTGGCACTGTTGGTAGTTATGTAAAGAGCTGGAAGCAGTGGCATTTTATAATAAAAAAAATAAGAGACATCAACAAGTAAATGAATGATATTACAACGTCGTACAAGACTTGTAATAATAAGTAAAAAAAGATATCATTATGTAATAGGAAGGAACTACTTGTAATCAGAACAGAGAATTCGTAATGAGAAGGAAAAAATTGTAAATAAAATAGGTCATTTGTAATGGAAAGGAAACATATGTAATCAAGAATGACATTTTGGAATACAATGAAATGATACTTCCATATTGTATTACATAACGTCATATGTAGTTACAAATTTCTCATTTTTTATACATATTCGATGTTCTCATTATAATATATCATTTATCCTTACAAAGACAATATTTATTAAAAATATTTTTCTTTACCCCTAACAAGGTTGACAGCAAAGGTTAGGTCAGGATGAGTGATGGTCAAGTACTGGAGTGATCCAGCAAGGCTACGATATAAGGTAGGGTCATAGAAAGTGGTAGGATTTGCAACTGGAGGGGTTGTGACAGCCATTGTTGTAGCAACGGATTTTGCATGTATCATATTGGCACGTTGGAGGATGTCTGCAACATACTGGGATTGTGAAAGGAAGAGTCCAGTTGTAGTGTGTTGGATTTCTATACCGAGGAAGAAGTGTAGATCACCTAGGTCTTTTAGTTGAAACTCGATCAGAAGATATGCGTAGCAGGAAGTTTTGAAGGTGCATGAAAGAGTTTCCAATAACAATGATGTCATCCACGTATAGCAATATCAAGATGGAGTGGGAGCCAAGAAACGCCAGATGAAGAGGGAGGGGTCAGTCGAGCTGCAGCGAAAGCTAGTTGCAAGGAAGGAGAAATGAGTAAGCCGGTTGTACCATGCCTGCCGGAGGCGGTAAAGGGCCTTATGTAGTCGCCAAACATGATGGACATGTGCAAGATATAATTATGTAATAGGAAGGAACTGTTTGTAATGAGAATAGAGAATTCGTAATGAGAAGGAAAAATTGTAAACAAAATAGATCATTTGTAATGGAAAGGAAACATATGTAATCAAGAATGACTTTATGTAATACAATGAAATGATACTTCCAGTATTACGTAACATCGTACATAGTTACAAATTTCTCATTTCCAATACAGATTATGTGTTCTTATTATAATATACCATTTATCCTTACAAAGACAATATTTATTAGAAATAGAAGCAAGCACACAAGTGGCATTCTGACAACGTATAGTGAATTACAATGACAAGTAAAAAAATGACAATTTGTAATAAGAAAGAAATATTTGTAACCAAAATAGATAATTTGTATTGAAAGGGAAACATATGTAATCAAGGATGACATTTTGTAATAAAAATCTAAATGCATCAAATTCCACTATCTAAGAGAAACAATACTTCCAGATTCTATTACGTAACGTCATACTCAGTTACAAATTTCTCTTCAACTTTTACTTTTTTTGTTTACCTAACATGAATGTAGCAATGTCTACATCTATCTTTCCCACTAGGACATGCACTCATAATAAATTGTGATATAGCTACTAATAGTGGCAGCACACGCATGTATTAGCAACAAATTTCAAATTACAAAATTTAGAATACATGTTCCATGCATACGTAATTGCCTTTTTCTTAATTATATTAGATGCCACCGCTTCTCCATCCATACATAAATTTTTTTTTGTATAATTACAATAGCTTCCGCTGTTATCATGCAAGTGCAATTGACATTATATTAATTACAAATCCTGCCACCGCACTGCTTCTCCATGCATACGTAATTTTTTTTGTATAATTAAAATAGCTGCCACCGTTATCATGCAAGTGCAATTGACATTATATTAATTATAGATCCTGTCACCGCTCTCTATACACAGGTAATTAACTTGGCTAGGCTACCCGTGTGGGCAACCAATATATATATATATATATATATATATATATATATATATATATATATATATATATATATATATATATATGTGTATATATATATATATATATATATATATATATATGTATATATGTGTATATATATATATATATATATATATATATATATATGTATATATGTGTATATATATATATATGTATATATATATATATATATATATGTGGAATATCTGATTTCCTAAAATTAGAATTGATAAGGAAATTATTACTCTCTTGTAACCTAATGCTATCATACTAACATGTTTATATATTTAGATGCGTGTATATGTTAACAAGATGAAGTAACTCGACCAATTGCTATTACTGGTTATTGAGTTTTCTGAAAGTAGGATTTTAGAAGGTAATCCTAAGTATCTACAACCCATGACTTAATGTAATTAGAAGTAGTTAGTTTACTGACCTGTATAAAATACATCGTTGATACAACTGACCCTAGATGATCAGTCCACAACATAGGTTTTGAACTCATGTTCGGTAGATGGTTCTTAGCCAGAGTCTTGAGGTCGTGGTTCAAGTGATGTCTCTCTCTTGGATCGTGT
The DNA here is from genome assembly GCA_963693085.1 of Alisma plantago-aquatica. Lineage (NCBI taxonomy): Eukaryota > Viridiplantae > Streptophyta > Magnoliopsida > Alismatales > Alismataceae > Alisma > Alisma plantago-aquatica. The sequence continues at coordinate 656,242,232 of OY856409.1, forward strand.
TTGCAGGCATGAAGGTTCTATTCTAGTAGTTCGCAGGTCATTGGCGGCGACCTGGAGTTTTGGAACAAGGAACGTCTGTAGCAGCTTGCCATGTAGATAGAGCTTCTGCCGGTAACCGCGGTCAACAACATAGGCTGTCGGGGTTCATGGAAGAATATGTGTTCCTTGCCCAACGCCAACAAGGAGCCACGAAGGTGTCTGGTTCTTCTAAGGTTCCTGGTCGTGGTGCTTCAGTCCTCTTGTGCCGTGAGTGCTCCTTCCCCAGGTCCGAGGCGACCATGGTGATCTTTCTTTCTGGAGGCTTTGACAATAAAGCTCCCTATATTAGCATCGTCGATGCTCTACTGCAGGCCATCGACATCTGGCTAGGCCGCCATCAAGACCAGGGACAGTCTGAAGTTCCATGACTGTGTTGGCTCAAGGAATTGGATGGAGTTGGAAAGGGTTATGGATGATGGGCTTGGTCACTCTAATTTGTATCATCAGTTGCAGGTCATCGGGCTTACTGCTTGCGAGTAGGTAGGGTGAGGTTGGCATCGAAGTAAGTGGAGGGGACGAGTTCTTTGGCAGCTGGAGTGACTGCAAAGGTTGAGGTGGATGTTTTCTCGGTGGAAGGGGGGTTCAGGGTCTGAGTTGTGGAGATTGCAGATCGGGGTCATCGTGGTTTCATCATTGCCAGCATGAAGAAGGAAACCAGTGAGTTTCCCCGGTGGCAGGGGTTTTGGGATTGGTTTTGTGGCTTTGGAGGACTGATGATATCGACGCACGCAGCGTCGGATTGCATATATAGGAGGGAAGGCGATGAGGATTAGAAGGCGCTGCTGGCGGAAGTTTTGCAGATTGTCGGGTGTTGTTTTCGGTTTTAGATGTGCTGGAGTCGGGGTATATAGATGGAAAATTATAGCCATAGTTAGTTTCCCACCCACTGCCTTTTTCGGACTTTCGAAAAACGTACACTTTAGAGATTTTACCTGCAGCCGAATTTTGCATTATAGTCCATGCAAAAGCCATACAAATGTTATGCAAACTGCAGATAATGCATTAACTCCCCCATATATATTAATTACTATATCTAATTCCACCACAAATTACAAAAAATATTTAAATTCAAGTTTTGGTTCGTTGCTAGTTCCTTCTATTTTTTAGAAGTATTCAAATTGGCACTTATACAGACGTATAGTACGTCCATATTTCTTTACAAATCCATAACTATTATACATATATAATTTATATTGAATTTTATATCTGTATATTTACTCAAATGATACATTGACCACTTTTTCTTTATTTTGCACAATATTACAAATTATAATGATTGATCTCATTTTACGTAAAGTACAAAACATATAGTACGAGATGTACTATATTGAATGAACATCTCTCCTTTTAAAAGTGATAGTTTCTGATGATCAGAATCATTGAACCTATTTTACGTACAGTACGAGACGTACAGTACATACACACATTACAGTACCTCAGATATTGTACATGTTTTATTTTACATTTACAAAACGTATAGTATAAGTACATGAAGTACAATACAAGACATACTGTACTAACATTCCACAATGGATGAAAAATATAGGACGCTCGACTTTGGTACAAACAAAGCGAACCGGAAAGATTGGCGAGAGCTTAGAATGCATGCACTGTACTAGTGTTGGAACACTGGTGGGATGAAATGAGGTTGTCGGACGTATTGTACTAGTGTGTAAAACATTTGTGGGATGGAATGGGATTGGAGAGAGGAGTTAATTCGAGACTCTTCGGCTTCTGCATGGAGTTAATTTGTGTGTGGAGTTCATTCACATCAAAAAATAACTAGAACAGACTTTTGCAGACTCCCGAGGAAAAGGGTGTATGGGCGGGTACAGAGATGGTTGTGTGTAGCGTACTCATATAGATAGGGGGAGGCTGTTTTTAGATTTTTTTTTTAAGGAGGATAGAACGAAAGGGAGAAACGAAAGGGCAGTTGAGGGAAATGCCCACCGTTCTCATCTATAACCACTATTGCGTGCTATAGGGTTGGTGGGGGGTTAGGGACGGGTCAAATTCCAGATCTTACCGAGTGTTATTAGGATTTTAATTGCTTCTTAATCTCTTATAATTTACAAATTTATAACTCATAAGTTATAAATAATTTTGACACATGATTTTAACTATGCCTTCATTTAACATCAATCTAAATTCTAAAAATACTAACTCCAACATTTATGACCTTCAGATGTCTATACATTTATTTTCTTAGTTAATACAAATGTAACTATATTATAATTAAAATTATATTTTTGTGTGATCCCAATCCAAAAATATATAAATGAGTTCAGTCCTTTAATTTTTGGGTCCTAAATGGGATGAATATATAAAAATGAGGAAATGTTTACTTTGGTTCTTGAATTTCAAGATAATTCAATGAAGTTCAATTATGAATGGGAATTCAGCAAAATGGATTTTTAATTTGACAAAATTATGTATAATAGCTTAAAATAAAATTTATTACCAAAAATTGAGTATGTTTCAACTTCATTGTTGATACGATTGAGAAGCTAGGTCCACCCAAGAACATCAAAAGGTATACCATGCACTCTATTACATGTATCTCTACTTCCATCATTTGGAATGAGAAGACTGCTAGACCCTTTAAAGCTAGTTGGGGCTTAGCCCAGGTAATCCTTCATCATCTTATCTTTTCATGCTTTGTATTGAAAGACTTTGCCAAATGATGCATTAAAGAGTATGTAAATCCAGTTGGATGCCTTTAAAACTCACTATTCCTGGTCTAAGTATAGCTCCATTTATTTTGTAGATGATCTTAACATTTTTGCTCATGATACTCGGGGATCATACGAAGGTGATTTTTCAATGTTTCGATGAGTTTAAAATAGCCTCAAGCAAATCTAATGTTGATGAGAAAATAAGGATTTTTTCTCTTAGTTTCTTCTTTGAAGGGTGAAAAGGAGAACATGTCATGTATGTTTGTTCCAAGAGACTACTAACCTTCACAAATATATCAGGGTTCCTAGGATTCATTCTAAGGTGGATAGGGACACATTCAAATCGCCTAAAAAGTCAATTCCAATATTAAGGCATGGTCTTCTAAATGTCTTTCTTTAGCTAGAATAGTTGGTCTTGCAAAGGCAACACTAACCGCTATCCCTGTCTATGCACTACATGTGGCATCTTTCTCTCTATATAGGATAAATGGATCTATCAGAAGGTTTATTTGGAGTGGAAATCACTAGCCTAAATCGTTGTCGCTTGTGGCTTGGGATAAGTTACTAGTAGTAAGCGGTGTTGGATTTTATGGCCTCACAGTAGGCAACGGAAACAAAAAATTTACTGGCCATGAACCCATAACAGGAGATCGCATCAACAACTATGTAATGGAAAGAATAGTTTTAGCGAGATATACCTGGTCCTGGGGCTTGCCCAGTGATAATACCTCGCAGCCATGTGCAGTCTTCAACGTCATGTCTTGGACGGTGTCTGTGCAGCTCCTGATTTTTGCCATGCACTTTGGCCTCCACCACGGACTGCGGCTGACGTGTCCTCCTGAGCGGCAAACATCTTCCGCCTCTATAGATAGTCTACACGGACCACCTGAAACTCTTATCGTTCTAGAAGAACTGGTAGGAAGGAGACGCCCCTCATGTTGGTGTACTAGCACCAATCTACTCTCCTGAAATTAGACTGCTTTTTTGCAGTTGTCTTTCCCTCGCTATGTGTTACAACCCCAACTTTTAGGTTCATTTGGTGAGAACTGTAATTTCTCATATTAAAGATATTAGAAAAAATAATGATGTGATTTAATTTGAATTAATGAAATTCTTCTATAATAGCCTTGATGGTTGCTTAATGGGCTTTGTTGGCTATTGGGCCTAATAACACGAAAATTCGATTAGTAAATGAATAATTGAGAATTTGAGAAAAGAAAGATGTAGAAACCTCTAGAAGGCAAAAGAATAAAATCCAAAGTTGGATTTCGTTCCTCTTGGGTTCCAAGGAGTCCAAAGTTGCAAAGATAATGCAACAAGAAAAGAAAAGATCAATTAGATATTTCTTTATTAAGAAAGAAATTGAAAATAATGATAAAATGTGGAAAATAAGTGGAAAGAGGTATAACTGAGTTATCCTTGGTGGATTTTCATATCCAAAGGATTCCTAATGTTAAAAGGAATAACAATGAGGAAAATAAAAATAAAGATAAAGAGAAAACCTCGAAAAGAGAAATTTTGATAAGAAATAAACAAGATGATGAGAAATAATAGACATAGATGCATCTAGAAGAATAATAAATACCCACTAAAAGGATTTCAAAATATTAGAGGTTCTTGGGGTCTAAGGAGTGCCAATGGAGAAAAGAAAGAGAAAATACCAATAATAACAAAATAAGAGGATAATGTGATGCCTTTTTAATAATATAAAAAAGAGATGTTATTTGCTTTAAGAAAATAGATTTTTGTGGTGAATGGATTAAAAGCGAAGCAAGATGACGATGAAAGAGATGATTTTCGAATTCCTTAATGACCAAGGATCATGGATAAACAAGGAATTTCTAAAGAGAGAGAAAATATTTCTTAATTAAGGAAAATTTCTTTCCTATTAGGAAAAGCCTTGATTGCTTTGTGGGCAAGCGTTCTGGGGCGGGGATACCCCCCTATATAAAGGGATAGAGCCTCTGGTTCAAGTTCCAGATAAACCCCACGTAACTCTCTCTCCCTTCTTCATCTTCTTCAAGCAAACCCTAACCTTAGAGGAAAGCTCTATCTCAGGAGCAGTAGGGAGTCGTGAAGGGGTTGCATTGGGGGCATGATGCTTCCCCAATGACCTAAGGAAGCTCCGCCATCGTCTTCTTGCTCTAACCTGTGTGCAATACCTGCAAGAGGTCTGTAACCTAGCTGCAGATCGTGGGCTTGGCACTCATGACATGGGCTGACTCGGTCGTGGTATGGGGCCTGGTTGAGAGCGGCAGGGGGTGGCAGAGGCAGGGAGCTAGTTTTCGGCCAGTTTCGGGCTTCGAGGTGGGGGGAGGTGACCCCACGAAGCACTGCAGGTCGACGGCAGCCAGCAGTTCACGAGGTTGAAGAAGATCCAACAATATTAGACGTTTCTAGCCTCCAAGATACAAAGAAGTGAGTAGCCGCACCGAGCACATACTTGTAATTTGGTTATAATTTCAAGCGGGCCGTGTTGCATGCATGAGGCGACGTGGCAGCTTCCGATTGGTTCAAAAAGGTATTTCTTGCAAAATTCATATCTAATTAACGGTAGCTCGGATGGATAACATAATATATGAATTTTTCGTAGAAGAATACAAGGAATGCAATAAAAATATAATTGAAGCCTTTTTCTGATTGAAATTCGAACAAATAATGGAAGTTATCAACTTTAATGAATTAATGATTAAGAAACCCTATTTTGAGATGATTAATGTATTTAGTATGGTTTAATAGATGATTATAGTTGGTATTAACCTGTTAATTGTAAAAAGGTATATTGAGAACAAAAAGGATGAGCTTTGCATGTAATTGATTTAATTTTGAATTTCATGTGCATAAATATGCTTTAATGGACCTTGAAACCCTAATATTGGTAAATATGATTCATAATGGTTTTAATTATTCAAAATCATGAATAAAGTTGAGATATGATAATTCCAAGCTATTTCAAGTATAAAAGTTCCTAATTGTGGATAAATACCCTTAATGTAGTAATTAGGGTTTTCTAATGGTTAAAGGTAGAATTAATCACAAATAGAGTTCATATGTGAATTAGACCATAATGAACTATGAATTGATGATAAATGAGCATAATGATCTTATCATGGATTAAAAGGATAAAAATGGTAGCTTTAATGTAAAAGAGGCTTAATGGACTTAATTGATGGTTAATTGTGCTTTTTCTGAAATTAGGGTTTAAAATAGTAAAAGATGAAGGGAAACCCTAATTGTAATAGAAACCCTAAAAGTGGACTAGAAACCCTAGGAAGCGAGCTAGATTTAATAGATCTTGATGGCATGATCAATAATAGGAAATTGTATGCATATTTCAGGATCTCATAATGTGCTTGCTTGCCTACTTAGAATTCTCGATTGGATTATTCTATCTCAAATCATCCTGACAGGTATGTAGTTACTTATGGTTAATCGCATTAGTTTCCCGAAGAGTTTCCCGGATGATTCATCACATTGAATGCAATTTAACAGTTTGGTTGTTCATACTTGCAAAATCATAAAGTCACTATGATTATCACAATAATAATAGAAGTGTGGATTCTCACACCTACATGCCACCCTGATGGATGATGCCAAAGGTCAAGCCCAGGAGGGAAGACCAATGGGAACCATGAGTGGTGACCCTAGACACCAAGCTCGAGATTGAGAAGGTGGTCTTTATAGAATGACTAACGGTCACTATGAAGGGTGACCTCAGGCACCAAGCTTGGGATTGAGAAGGTGGCCTTAAGTCATTGGCAAAAGAGAAACCCTAAGGTGGGTATGCCAGGGTTAAGGCAAAAGTGGTGGAGAATGTCATACTGAAAAGCGTAAATTGGCTTGTTAATTAACTTGATTGTGATAATTAGATTATTAGCCATATTTGTGAAATTTTGGTTGTCGCCACATACCGACATATTTCAATATGTTAACCGAAGTTTTATTTGTCGGCATTTTAGGTGCAAGATTGAAAAGGACAAACAGTAAAGTGGCATATGTGGAATTAAATAAGAACTAAAGTGTGACGAATAAACCGTCTTAACCAATATAACAAGATTAGCTAATGTGGAAGTGATTACTAATAGTAGATTACTGAAGATCACTAAAAATTAAAACCATTTATCAAGAGATCCATTCACAGGAAAACTCTTTCATTCAGAACCAAAGTAAATCATTACATCCTGGTTCATATATACATATCATGTATCATTGCTTCTTGAGGCATACAAGCATTCACTACTCTGTCTTAACTGTACACAGGTAGTATAAAAAAAACCTTGAGGCTTGAAGCCCAAAATCTCAGATCGAATTATTAAAAGCACTAACTCCTAGGACCTGAGAGTATAGAGATGACTCATAGGACTAACTATACAAAACTAGACAGCAGTATCTCCACCTGATGGATCACTGTTGTCCCTGTTGCTGCTGCTACTACTCTTCCCCTACAGTAGGGTTTATGCCTTTTTGTCTGCGTCTACCTAAAAATGTCAGATCCCATGGAGGTGAGACAATTATAAAAATTACCCCAGCGGGAGATATAACTCTTCGCCGAAAACATTATTATTGCAATTTAATAGAAATAAACTGAGCAGTGGAATCTAAATAATCAACAGTAGATAATTCACTTATTTAAAGCAGATTAGAGCAACATTCCCACTTGAGCTTATTAGCTATAACTTGATAAGGCAGCATGTCTAATATTCAATAAAGAATTATAGGACATGTATAACATTTATCCATCTAGGATATATTAAGTAAGATAATCATCAACCATTGATTCTCGTATTTCGATCTTATGCAAATATGCTATACGGCTGATTACATTTTTACAAACATACTTAAGCTCTGAGGAGATGAGGTATACCGCTCATACTCCAACCGACCATTGCTAAATTAAAATCGATACCACACATAGGTCAATGGAAGAGTTGGATTCCCATGACCTCCCACATCCCGGTCAGTACGGGACCACAAGCAGGACTATGCCAACTGCTCAAAATAGCTTTCCAGGATATACTGGCAACTTTTCTATAGAGTTACATCGTCAACTGCACTCTCATCGGCAATCGAGAGATTTATGTTTATTTCCATCGACTCGACATTGAATATCATTGGGAGATTAGTGATACATCCATCCCAACCATCAGGAGATTTGTGATACATCCATCCCGACACATGAAGGATAGAGAGGTTTAATGTTTACCTTCCATCAATCTCTTCACCAGGACGTAAGGATATTTTTGCCCATTTACCCCCACATATTCAAAATATGCGAACTCTAGGAAATCCCATAGGAAAACCTGTTTCACCATCACCAACTACTGATGATGATGGATCTATGGTCAGATCACTACATGAACAGATTTCACTTGATTAATTAAGTACATTATCATATTCTTTTAGAATCAACCACATTCTTAAACATAACTTATTATGTCAATGCTATAAAGAAACATGTATTATTTTCATCAATTACTTATTAGTCTTTAAAAGACATTGGGAACTCAGTCCCTCATTTCAATATTGGGAATTCTCATCCCTTCACAATCTCATTACCATAATCATATGGTTCTGGGTATTCAAACCCTTAGCTCATTATTGAGCATTGTTACCACTTTTCCAAGTAACTATCACCTTTAGGTCATCTGACCAAGGTAAACATGGTACTTGTTATACAAGCATTACTCATGGCACTTGAGGCCCATTAACTCTCTTGTTACCTCTTATCAGGAAGCAAGGCATATTATGGCACACAAGGCCCAATAAACAATAATGAATAAAACATCATAGCTCATACCTGGCCATTATCACCATTTCAGAATACCTGCATGGTTAGTGTAGATGATAATAGTAACTTCAATTACATATCAGTACCATGCAGAGAAAATATGGATTCACTATTCAAGGGTAACACCACTATTCCCTTACTAGGGTTAGGGTTTCCCATTTCATGTCATTTGGGAACATTCATCCCATTACCCAGATTAAGGTTATGGTTTATCACCATATTGCCCAAGATTAGGGTTTCATAAAACATTACATAGCATGACCCTGGATTTGAGCTCCACATCACATCAAACATTAGGGTTTCTCATAAAAAATCACCCTAAGTTAGGGTTTCACATAAATTTCACCCCAGAATAGGGTCTACATTCAATAACCCACAATTAGGGTTTACTATTCATATTCAATTAGGGTTTTGCATCCCATCACCCTAAATTAGGGTTACTCATATTTTCACCCTGGATTAGGGTTAGGGTTCAATAATCTTGTCAATTAGAGTTTATGCTCATGATTAGGGTTTTATGATCTCTTTGTTGAGGATCACACCCTTAATCACCACATGAATCTTATTCATGTATGATTTCCTCTCTATCATCCTCTCAACTTGATTAGGTTATATCAACCCTTCAATCAAGTACATACAACTATGATTGACATAGTGTACTAAGTTATTGTTTTTATAAGCAATTAGGGTTTATCCCTTTAAAGGTATTTATCAATTAGGTACTTTAGGGATTCAACCTTTGTACCTATCATTGATTGTCATTACTATCAAACATTGGATGATTGGAACAATCATCACCTTCAATTTCCAAATGATTGAACCAAAATTGACCTTTATTCGGTTTTGAGGTTTCATCACCAAAAGGTTTTGAAACCGTTTGACCCCAAACAGTTTCAAGACCGTTTGGACTCAAATGGTATCAAGACCGTTTGGGCCAAATCAGTCTCAAAACCGCAAGGGTTCATTAGGTACATCCATCAATTGGTTGAACATGACTTGCTACATTGAAACCTTCAATCAATTGAGTTATTGAAGTTCAACCATTATTGGCTCTTGGATCTCCAACCCCAAAATATCAAACATTGGATCACCAAACGGTTTTGAAACCGATCCTAAACGGTTCAAATGGTCTCAATATCATTTGGGCTCAGACAGTCTCCAAGATCATTTGACCCAAAAAGTCTTAAAAACCGAATGGATCAATCTATGGAACCTCCAAAAAATCGATTAGGGTTGTAATTGGTGGATTGTCCATACATTTAATCAATAAATTGGATCCATTGGATCATCATCCAACATGTACTAGGGTTCAGACCTCAAACAGTCAACACTCTCATGTGTTTTGGGACTCAAATCACCAAACGGTTTGCAAACCGTTTGGTCTCCAAACGGTTTTGTGAAACTATTTGGACCAAAGCTCCAAAACTGTTTGCAACTCAAATTTGTTGGAAAGTGTGCCTACTATGATGTCATCATCATCAAGCCTTAGTACATCAAAAACTAATGCCATTATCATGGTAGTTTCATCAACTAATCAAAGGAATTGCAAGAAGAGCAATTGAACATAATTGATTGAGAAATTGAGTTAACAATGAATAAGGGTTCAAGTTATATAACCCGCCATCAATTGAGCTTAAAAGCTTGGAGCTTCACGTCAACAATGGTGGAAGAAGCTTTTACAACTCCCCCAAGGCTCGTCCTCAAGTTTTGGAGTGAAAAGATTGGCTAGGGTTGAAGATGGAGTGAAGAAAAGAAGAAATTATGCATTGATTTATGATTTCTACCATGAAATCATGATGAAAGAAGGTCAAGAAGCTTACCAACTGGTTGGAGGTCGTCCTCCTGGTCCTTCAAAACTTCCTTGGTCGTTTTGAAACTAAAGAGAAGAAGTGGATTCGAAATTAACCTTTCATTCTATGGATAAATGAGCTTATATGTGAATTTTATTGAAAATTCAATTAAGAGAGAGAAAGTAGGAATTATCTCCTCAATTCCCTTGCCACTTGCCCCCTTCTCTTCCTTAGATACGAGGCTATCATCCTTGCCTATTATTCCTCTCAATTATCCACAATTTAAAGAAAAGCAAATTAAGCACCTTAATCCATTAAATAGTAATATCCATAAGTGAGTGGATATTTCTTTTTCTTATAATAATGTGAGTGGATTTTTCACCTCCTTGAGATATTTCGTGGCCCTTGCAAAGAACAAGAACTTCCAAACATATCTGAATTCAACCATTTCAATTTTGGTTGAAGGTCCTTCAATTATTTTATTTATTTCTGCATTAATTTGAATTAAGGTTTCCATTATGCTTAAATCTTGATTGTTTTAATATCAAGATTCTCTCTCCTTCAAAGAGATAAAATGAGACGCTCCTCTCATGTTCTTTGCTCCGCATGATCCCAACAAACAGTAGGGACCATTTTGAAGTGGTAATTTGCATATTGAACCCTAGGTTTTGGGTAAATTGCACATTGCACCAAAACTAGGTTTTAATGCACAAACATTGCTTTATCAGCTTTTTCTTGGTATGCAGGCTATCAAAAGACATACCTCTACATCATCTTCACTCTCATGATGCTTAAACACATGAGGAAAATATTATCATGCACAATTTGCAAATAACCCCCTCAACTTGGGTAATTTTCACTTTAGTCCAAAACAAGCAAAACATTGATTTCAACAATATTTAAAAAGGACTGAATTTGCAATATAAGTTCCTCTTGAACCTTAATTACTTTTTAAAAGATAATAGAAAGCATAAAATCACTTTCATTAAACAAAACACCTAGGGTTAAAACATAACCCAGGTCAGGGATGTTACAAGTTATCCACCCCTTACAAGGATTTCATCCCCGAAATCATCAACAAAAACATCAAGAGAAAAGAGAAGGGTACTTCCTCCTTATCTCTTCCTCTATCTCCCACATAGCTTCTTCAATGCCACAGTGATGCCAGAGAACTTTTACAAGACATATGTCTTTCTTTTTCAACTTTTTGATTCTTCTGTCAAGAATCAACACTAGTCCTTCAACATATGATATATCATCATTTAGTTCTACCTCCACAGGTTGCAGAACTAACTTAGTGTCAGGATGAAACTTCCTCAGCATGGAAATATGGAACACCGGATGCAATCTATGCAGCTCAGGTGGTAGCTCCAGCTTATAGGCTACCTTTCCCATCCTCTCAATGATTGGATAAGGTCCCATAAATCTAGGAGCTAACTTTCCCTTCTTTACAAATCTAAGGATACATTTCCAAGGTGAGACCTTGAGATATACTCTGTCTCCAACTTGGAATTCTAAGGGTCTACAACGCTTATCAGAATAAGATTTCTACCTATGCACTACTACAGAAATAGCCTTTGGCGTCGGTTGTTTAACCCCCTTTGGCGACGGTTTTCAAGCGACGCCTATGTGGGCGCCGCTAAAGGTCGAACTCTTCAGCGTCGGTTTTCTAACTAACGCCTATATTATCTATAGGCGTCGGTTATATTTAGTTGACCAACGTCTATAGGGTTCGCGCCACAAAGAAGGGTGCCACCTAGGACACTTTCTGCATCGGTTAACAACTGAACAACTGACGCCATACTCCCAGACGACACGGCCGTGCTTCACTACACAGCCATGTTTAATACTATAGGCATCGGTTTTATACAAATAAGCGATGCCTTTTCCACCACGGCCATGCTCTCCTGCACGGTCGGGTTGTTTGTCATATTAGGCATCAGTTTTTATCTAATAACCGATGTTGCAGGCCTTTGATGACGGTGTTTTATAAATAACTGACGCCTATACTTTAATTTTTGTTTTCTTATCAGTTTGCAGGCCTGATGTGGCTGATCAGCAGGATGAGAACCTGTAGTTCAATTTTCTGAACTGCAAGTTTATGACATCCATTGATATCATCCTACAAATAGGCCACAAACCTGCAAAATCAACCAATATTTTTTCACACAAGTAGATACATTCAGACATCAATTCAATTCTCACATTCACATATGTAGAAACATTCAAATACACGTAGAAACATTCATACATGTATAAACATTCAGAAATATTCATTTACAAAATATCATTCAGCATCGCTATCAGCATCCCAATTATATCTTACAATCGCCACTGCTTGTATGGCTTTTACCCATTCTTCTCTTATTTCATTTAATGCTTACATCGTATATGGAGCATGTACATTTTTTAAGCATTTACCTATAGTGTGGTCAGTTTTAAACACCTGCAAAGAGAATGATGTATATATATAAGTAATAATATAAAAATAAGATTGATATATTTCATACTAACTAATGAGACTATATATAAAACCTCATGTATGGTATTAATATCCAATGCGGCATGTCGGATAATCATCTGCATAAATCACATCACATAGTATGTGCATGCCTAGACGTTGTCTTGTGTAGCGCACTATAAATTGAAACATACAAAATATTAAAAAATACAACTAAGCACAGTTCACATAAATAATATATACATTGGAGTCGGGAACTTACTTTTATGTTCTCCCAAATTATTGGCTAGTTCTTTCTCCTTGGGACATTTCCTCTAGAATTTTTGAATGCATCTAAACCCCTACATGTTAATGTAACACAGTAAATTGCATAATTAAATAGTAATGTAATAACATATGTTAACAGATATAAAAATGAAATATTTCTCACCAGAATAATGGCATTCTCAATATGTGTTCAATTTTAGTGTTCAATGAACTTCCCGCAGGATCTAGATAATAAATAGTGAATGTCCCAGGGACAATAACTAGTAACTCCCAATGTCTACCGCTAGAGGTAAAAAAGTTAAAAATTAATAACTCAAAATGCACAATAAAAATGGAATTTTCTTAAGTCCAAATTATAAATAAAGTAAACTTACTTGACATTGAATGGATCTATTATTATCGTCTTCTTTTGCTGACCGAAAACTGTAAAAGCATCTATACAGTATTGTTGAACACTATCAGGGTCTTTAGCTACCATACTAATCAATGACGGAATCAAAAATCCCACATGATCAAATGCAAATTGTTTGCATTGATCTTTGACTAAGTAGCTGCAAAACATGTATTACGTATGTATTAATATATAAGAAACCAGATCACCGGATCTTACACAAGGTATATGGATGTATAAACAAGATCTCACCTTATCCATGTCTCTATCATTGATGTATTCAGCCAATCATACATAAACAACTCAATAATATCTTGTATAAATAAAGAGCTATTGTATGATTGACCTACATAATCTGCTTCTAAAGAAACAATTATAGGGCAATGCATATTATGTGCCCGTAGCCAACATGCCATTCTCCTACAAACAGGACCTAATGAGTATTTTAGGTCAGTTGGAACCCAACTTGGTAATGCAGGAAGTGGAGGTGGAGGCCTAGGTGCTCCGGGTGTCTTCTTTTTAACCTGTATATATAATTTCAGATCAGTTGACCTCATATATACACATTAACAATCTAAAGTAATGTAAATTTATCTTACAATTTCACTAGTGTAGACGACATCTGCTTTGGGCCACAATATCACCCCGCCTTCTGCCTCACCAAGTGTATCAATATCTGGGTGGGCATATGGCAATGCAGCTTCCCTCCAATCGGGTAATATACATATCGGGCTCACACGAACATAGCCCTGCGGCATTGGAGTCCCATGAAACGTTGCCCCAGGAAGGGATTGGTAAGCATTCGCCTCTACAACAACATAGTCTTGCATTCTTAAGTGGCATGGCTTCAATGCCTACAAATTTACGTAAAGAATGTTATACATATATACATATCACCTTTCGAACATATCATCTTGAAAAGACTAGCTACAATGTCATAAACAATACTTACAGCAGACGTTCTAGGCGATGGGTCTCCAGGATTACTCGCAGTCTGTGCATCAAGAGAAGAGTGGGTCGTCATAGGCTGATTGGAAGCCTGAGATGCCTGCCACTGCACTATTTCTTCCTTGACCTTCTCAGCAACTATATCATTGACCTTCTTAGCAACTATATCCTCGACTCTCTTATTCTCCTATACATGGATAAAAGAAACATTAGCTTCTTATTATTGAATTCCCTTTTGCAGTAACATTCTAAAAAAAGAATAGGTTACCTCTTCTTGTGAAAGTCCCGCTCTGGGTTTGCGCTGGGATGGCCCAAAGAATGCTTTGATGCCCACACCACTGCCTGCACCCCTAACATGTCCAGGATACTCTGGGTTACCTAGAGCAACTGTCAATTCATCCCTTGTGCCCTGAGGGATGAACGTGCCTTGTTTCCTCTGCTCGTGCAGCTCCCGCTAATCACCATCAACAGAAATTGGTAAGTTAACACCACAAATAATCAATATTCAAATGATTGCTCTAAGAGTTGTATTTTACCATTTTCGTAGTCACCTCAGCAGTTACAGGCTTCTTTATTTCACCCTTCTTGTTTTGCCTCCCAGCTATGCTATCAAAGGTATACATCCAATGCAAGAAAATTGGTCCCAACATTTTAACTTCCCTAGTCAAGTGGACAACAAGATGTACCATGATATCAAAGAACGAAGGAGGGAAATACATCTCAAGCTGACATAGGGTAACAACCACTTCTCTTTACAAATTATCGAGAGTATCAGGGTCAATAACTTTGCTGCATAGACTGTTGAAAAAGAAATAAAGTCTGGTGATTGCAAACCTTACATGCTTCGGCAATATAGATCGAATTGCCACAGGCAATATTTGTTGCATTAGAGTGTGACAATCATGAGATTTAAGACCTATCAACTTCAGATCTTTCATTGATACCAATCTACGGATGTTGGATGAGTAACCATGTGGCACCTTAACATTTACCAAGCATTCACAAAAAGCTTTCTTCTCCTTTCTAGACAACGTGTAACAAGCGGGAGGTAAGCATGTTCTTTTATTACCCATTTCACGTAATTCTATTAATTCTGACCTTATTCTAATTTCACGTAGGTCCATTCTGGATTTTATCCCATCTTTAGTCTTACCTGGTATATTTAATAGAGTACCAATGATGCTATCACAGACATTTTCTCAACGTGCATTACATCGATACAATGCCTGACTGTCAAAGAACTCCAATAAGGAAGATCCCAAAATATTGACTTCTTCTTGAATGAAGAATTGTCACTCCGTGTGGCCATACTACATTGTGATTTCTTACCAAATTCATTGATAATGTCCTTTACTCTTTCATAAACAACATCCCCTGGTATAGGTTTAGGTGCACTCCGTTCATCATTCCATCCATTGAATGCTTTGCGCTTCCTACGATACGGATGGAATTTTGAAAGAAACATTCGATGACCAAGATATACAGTCTTGCCGTCATGTTTTAGTCTTACTGAATCAGTGTTTTCTTCACATATAGGACACACTTTAGCTCCTTTGACACTATATCCAGACAAATTCCCATATGCTGGAAAGTCATTAATAGTGCAAAACAATATAGCGTGCAAACAAAATGTCTCTCTTCCTGAAGCATCATAGGTCATCACACCTTCAGCCCAAAGTTTCTTTTAAGTCATCAATCAGAGGTTCAAGATAAACATCGATATTATTTCTGAGTTGTTTAGGGCCCGATATCAACAACGACAGCATAATGTATTTATTTTTCATACACAGCCAGGGAGGAAGATTGTATATAACAAGCATTAATGGCTAAGTTCTATGTTGGCTGCTCAATGTCCCGTACAGATTCATCCCATCTGTACAAAGCCCAAGTCTTAGATTCCTATCTTCTTCACCAAATTTGGGGTACAATAGATCAATCTTCTTCCACTGTGGGGAATCAGACGCATGTCGTAGGATCCCGTCATTATTTTTCTTAACATTTGCATGCCACCTCAAATTCTTCGCATCTTTCGGATTTGCAAACAAGCGTTGAAACCGTGATATTATAGGTAGATACCACAACACCTTGGTAGGAGAACCAGTTTTGGACTCCCCCGAAGTCGTCAATTTATACCGTGACGCACCACATTTTGGACAATCTTTCAAATCTAGATAGTCCTTTTGAAATAATACATAATCATTTGGGCATGCGTGTATCTTCTTGGCCTCCATTCCCATTGGGCACAACATTTTCTTTACCCGGTATGTTGAGATTGGCAGCTCGTTTCCTTCAGGAAGCATTTCTAACAAAGTTAACAATGAAGTGAAGCTTTTGTCGCTCCATTTATTGTTAGCTTTCAACTTATACAATCCCAACACAACGCTAAGCTTCGTAAACTTAGCACAGCTTGTGTATAACGGTATCTCAGCATCATGCACAATGATTCTAAAGATAGGAGGTGGATCAGTGTGATCTACCCTACAACTATGCAGCATCGCATCAACGATGTCTACTGGAACTGGTTTGTTCACACCTACGTCATCGGAGGCAATTTCTTCTTCCACCCAAGCACTGCTATCGACATCTACTGGTTTCGAGTTTGAAATCTCTCAATGCCAGTGCCATTCTGTATAGCCTTGTACAATCCCATTGCACATGACATGACTTTTGATTTCCTCACCAGTGTTGACTTTCAAATTATTACCGTAATGCCTACATGGACAGTAGAACCTATCTGTAGGTTTTTTCCTATGTTCCTCAGAAAATCTAATAAATTGATCAAGACCAGATATAAACTCTGGGGTGCAGCGATTGCGAATGGACATCCATGATCTATCCATTCTATGATCAAAGAGAAAACAAGTATATATTAGGAAAATATTAGGGTATACACTTACATCCAATCCAAGATTTACTCCTATTATCTACAATGAAGCCGGACTCCATACAAATAGTATATAATTTAGTGATTGTTCATTCTAATTTATACCAATGTACAAGTAATATAAAGAACAATGATTGTTCACTTTCTAGGCCAACAAACACATGTGATGTCATTCTTATATATAATAAATGTGTACCACCTATCCCATCCTTGAACACCTAATCTCACTAGTAAGTGTATAATGTGTATTGGGTTTTCAAGAAAATTTCGACAACATTTCCCCACTGTTCTCTAAGTACATATGTACTTAGAGAACAAACGGGGAAATGCTACTGAAATTTTCTCGAAAACCCAATACACATTATACACTTACATCCTAAGTGAGATTAGGTGTTCAAGAACAGTCCCAAACTGGGGACTATCCAAGATTTACTCCTAATGAGTAAATCTTGGATGGGTTTCTAGGCTAACAAACACATGTGATGTCATTCTTATATATAATAAATGTGTACCACCTATCCCATCCTTGAACACCTAATCTCACTAGTAAGTGTATAATGTGTATTGGGTTTTCGAGAAAATTTCGGCAGCATTTCCCCGATGTTCTCTAAGTACATATGTACTTAGAGAACAGCGGGGAAATGCTGCCGAAATTTTCTCGAAAACCCAATACACATTATACACTTACATCCTAAGTGAGATTAGGTGTTCAAGAATAGTCCCAAACCGGGGACTATCCAAGATTTACTCCTAATGAGTAAATCTTGGATGGGTTTCTAGGCCAACAAACACAATAATATATATGTACATGTTAGGGTTTCATCACAATTAATGTTAGGTTTCATCACAATTGATGTTAGTGTTTCATCAATGTTAGGTTTAATCAAATCAAATTAGGATGCTAGAATTGACAAGTTTAAATCTTATTTCAACATGCATCAAAATTTACTGAATTAAGTCAAACATTAGGATTAGAAGCACAAATATATGCAAGCAAAAAATTTGTTCATATCCTAGGATTTACATAAATCATTACATAAAAATTTGTTCATATCCTTACCAACAGCAAGCACGGCTGTGGTTGTGTTGTCCTACCACGACCGTGCTGGACAGCATGGCCATGGTAACAGTCGTGGTTGTGTTGCCCTACCACGTCCGTGTTGTCCATCACGGCCGTGGTAGGCCAACACAGCCATGGTCGTGCTTGCATGTTGGTAAATAGCTAGGGAGAAGGAAGCAAAGAGGTAGCGCTACCTGGAGCTAGCGTGGAAAGTGCGGCGGCGAGCGGCGACAGCAATGGCGATGAGCAGGCGAAGAAGCAGAGGGGCGAGCGGTGGGCAGAAGCAACTGACGGCCGGAGAAGTAGCAGGCGCCGGCCGGAGAAGCAACAGGAGAAGAAGCTGCAGCGGCGGGCGGCGGGCAGCGGCGGGCGGCGGGCAGCGGCGCCGGCGAGCAGAGAGCACCAGCGCAGCGGCGGCGAGCAGCAACAACCGACGACGGGCGATTTTGGGAGAACGGCAGCGAGCAGCAACACAGAAGAGAAATTGCGATGAAATAGGAAGAAAGGGGGAGGAGTCGGGTGTGATCAGGTCTATTAAGTTGGTCATCGACGTCGGTTATCTACAAAATTGACGCCTATTATGCTTTAGCATCGGTTATTAGTAAAACACCGACGCCCAACTAGACAACCTTTACCCTAAATTATTTGGCGGGAACCATTATCAGCGTCGGTTATCGAAGGATAACCGACACTGAAAGTGGGACTTTTCGCGCAAATTTTTATTTTCAATAGGCGTCAGTGAATAGTTAAAAAACTGACGTTGTAGGTGACGTAAAATGTTTTCTCTCGAAAATTGGATTTCGCAGGTGATTTTAGGCGTCGGTCTGTTATAACCAGCCGATGCTGAATACAAAGCAGTACATGTGTCTGGATGGTCTTCGAATATAGATGTCGGTTTGCATAAATAACTGACGATTAATATTATAGGCGTCAGTTTTCCTTAATAACCGACGCCCACAAAAGCAACACTGAATGCTATTTCTGTAGTAGTGATCCTAGGCAGCTTTCAACTGTTGTTGTATTACTTTAATCTTCTCAGTTGTTTGTTGTACTAGCTCAGGACCCAAAAGTTGATACTCTCCCATTTCATACCAACATAAAGGAGATCTACAACGTCTACCATATAAAGCCTCATATGGTGTCATCTCAATACTGTGCTGATAGCTATTATTATAAGAAAATTCTATCAAGCTCAGATGTAGATCCCAACTTCCTACAAACTGAAGGACACATACTCTAAGCAAGTCCTCCAAAGTTTGTATGGTCCTCTCAGACTGTCCGTCTATCTATGGGTGAAAGGATGTACTAAACCTTAACTGTGTACCCAAAGCTTTATGGAGTCGCTCCCAAAAATTTCTTGTAAACTGGGGACCTCTATCAGAAACAATAGTGGTCGGAACCCCATGCAGCCACACTATCTCATCTATATAGATCTGTGCAAGCTTCTCAGTAGTGTAGGTAGTTTTAACAGGTAAGAAATGTGCTGTCTTAGTCAACCTATCAACTTCACCCATATGGAATCATGGCTTTTGGTTGTTCTAGGCAAACCAACCACAAAGTCCATGGTTACATGATCCCATTTCCACTACGGTATAGGTAGAGGTTGCGTTGTTCCTACGGGCTTTTGATGTTCAATTTTAACCTGCTGACACACTGGACACCGCATAACAAACTCAGCTACATCTTTCTTTAATCCAGGCCACCAATACATATCTTTTAAGTTATGATACATCTTGGTGCTTCCTGGATGCATAGCATACATTGAAGAATGAGCTTCTTCCAGGACTAACTTCCTTAAGTCATCAACATCAGGTACTACCATCCTACCATGGTATCAAACTATCTGATCATCAGAATCATGGAAACCATCTCGTTTCTCACTACCATACTCTGACCTGATTTTTTGGATCACAGTATCAGCTTGTTGTGCTTCTTTAATCTATTGTCTCAGAGTAGGTTTCACTTGCATCTCAGCTAACAACCCGACTAACAATGATACCTTAAGTTGTACATTGTTTTGCCTCAAGGAGATAAACATATCTCTCTTAGAGAACACTATCGAATTCAACTGTGCTTTATCTAGGGCTGGTGTTGCTGATTTCCTACTTAGTGCATCAGCCACGACATTGGCTTTCCCTGGATGATAATCAATTGTACAATCGTAGTCCTTGATTAACTCCATCCAGCGACGTTGTCTCATGTTCAGCTCTTGCTGGGAGAAGATATACTTTAGGTTCTTATGGTCTGTGAAAATCTAGAATGTTTCTCCATAGAGATAATGTCTCCAGATTTTCAAGGCATGGACCATAGCAGCTAGCTCTAGATCGTGTGTCAGATAATTATCCTCATGTTTCTTAAGTTGTCGAGAAGAAAAATAAATCACTTGCTTATCCTACATCAACACACATCCTAAGACATTCTTAGATGAATCACAAAAGACTATATATCCCTTCCCTTGCTCAGGTAGCACTAACACAGGTGCACTTATTAACCTTTCCTTCAGCAACTGGAAAGATTGTTGACACTTGTCATTCTAGAAAAAAGGAATCTCCTTCCTGGTCAACTTGGTTAGGGTAAAGCTATTGAACTGAAGTTCTTAATGAACCTCCTGTAATAGCCTGCCAGTCCTAGGAAACTACGTATCTCCGTCAGTGTCTTACATTGTTCCCGTTGTAGGACAGATTTTACTTTCTTAGGATCAACACGAATACCTGAATCAGATATTACGTGTCCAAGAAAAGAAACTGCTGGTAACCAAAACTCACATTTGCTAAACTTAGCATACAACTTATGCTTTCTTAACAAAGTCAAAGTTTGATGAAGATGCTGCTCATGTTCTTGAGCATCTCTACTATATATCAGAATGTCATCTATAAAGACGACTACACATTGATCAAGAAAAGGTTGAAAGATTCTATTCATTAGTTTCATAAATGCATCTGGTGCATTAGTTAGTCCAAATGACATAACTATGAACTCATAGTGACCATACCTTGTCCTAAAGGCAGACTTAGATATGTCACTCTCCTTAATACGCAACTGATGGTATCCCAACCTCAGATCTATCTTAGAAAAGATAGTTGCACCATGCAACTGATCAAACAAGTCATCAATCCTTGGTAGAGGATACTTGTTCTGTATAGTTACTTTATTTAGCTGCCTATAGTCGATGCATAAACACATAGACCCATCCTTCTTCTTAACAAAGAGGACAGGAGCACCCCATGGTGAAGTACTTGGTCGGATAAAACCCTTCTCAAGCAACTCTTGTCATTGTTTCTAGAGCTTTGCCATTCCAACAGGTGCCATTCTATACGGTGTTTGTGCTATTGGTTGTGTTCCCGAGATTAAATTAATTTCAAAATCAATCTCTCGGGGCGGTGGAACACCTGGAAGTTCTTCAGGAAATACATCTTCAAATTCCCTAACTATTGGAACTTCAAAAAGTGGAGGGCTCTCCATTGTGGTATCTACCACATGGGCTAAGAATGCAAAGCATCCTTGTCTCATCAACTTCTCAGCTACCATAGCTGACACAAGACATGTTGGAAGAATCTTTCTATCTCCCTAAAAGATCCATGTGTCACCATTATCTATGAACACATCATGCTTAGAACCACAATCCAAGACAACTTTATACTTTTCTAAGGTGTCCATCGCAAGAATTATACCAAACCCATGCATTTCAAGTGGTATAAGATCCACCTGAATGTGGTGATCAGAAAAGGAAAGATTGTGGGGAGAACATACCTTCCGCAACACTACAGATCCCAACAAAGGGGTTTCTAGCAACAAACTATCTGCTCTGTGACTGACAACCATGTTGCAATCACAGATCACTTCTCGAGTGATAAAAGAATGTGTAGCCCCCGGATCAATTAACACAGATACTAAGCAGGATTAAGACATATCAGAATAAAATAATTCCATCTGACTTGTCACAACCCGAGGGTTGACTACTGCTTCAAGCTGATTCATAGCATAGAATCTAGCCATTGTTTGTTGTTGACCCTATGCTCGATTGTTGGATGTCGACGACCTGGCTTGGGATGTTTGTACATGTCCTCTAACACCACTGCCAGACTGCTACCTCTGAGAGCCTTGCTGACTCTTCCTCGGTTACTGTGTCACATTTTTTACTTTTTTAGGATAGTCCCTCACCACATGGCCTTCTCTCCCACATCTATAACATGTCACATTTCCCCACTATGGTCTGAGTGGTCCTGTTACTAACATTGAGGCTGAGCTGTGAGCTCCCTTCGGTGGAAAACTACGCCCCCTACCCTTACTTGACGTCCATTGCGTCTGGGTATTGAACCTTGGTGGTGGTGTAGGCACAGAATACCTTGGTTTATTAAAACTTCCAGAACTCTATCCTTGGAACTTTGGGTACTCTTTCTTACCCTTGGTCTGTCGCTTCTCAATCACAGACCTCTCTATTCGTCTTACAGATTCCACAAAAATAGCAAACCTCTCCCGATTCTCCAGAGCAGACACGGGAGTGGTCAATTCAGCGTTCCATCCCTTCTCGAAACGCTGAATTCTCTCCTCATCTGTAGATACCATATGCGGATAGAACCGCAAAATCTCCATGAACCTATCTTCACATTCACTAATGTTCATTTGTCCTTGCCTCAACCTCTCAAATTGAGAGATTTTCTCATCTAGATATGTCTTCGGAAAGTATCTAGCGACGAATTCACACCGGACTTCAATTCATCTGATCACAACACTAGGTCTTTTGCCTTCCTCAATGGTCCACCAGTGGCCAGCACTCCCTTTAGGAGATATACAGCATGCCTCACCTTCTCATCATCAGGAAACATGAGGATTATGAAGACTTTCTCCAGTTCATTCAACCATAGGTCAGCATCTACTGCGTCAGCTGTACCAGCATACTCTATGGCTCCTACCCTCCTAATCCGTTCACAAGTCTTGCCGGCTCCATGTCTTTCATCATGGGCTGGTGCCCTAGGTGCAAGTAATGGCATCCTATCTGTCATATGGGTCATAGCTGCCATAAATTGTCCAAACATATTTTGGAAAGCTGGATTCCCCATATTAGCTTGGTTGAACTGGGGTTGATCAAGTACAGGCTCCACCCTATCTTGATCTCTTACACCTCCTCCTGGTGCAGCAACGCTACTTTCAGCAGCATGTTCATCGTGTGATCCAGACATCTTTAGTTCTTCTTCTCCTCCTATATGAGAAGAAGACACTATCAGACAGACTAGAAGATACTAGAACAGACTCAACAACCTTAATCCTATGTCTCTGTAGACTCAGCGAACCTAGAGCTCTGATACCACTAATGTGTGATGAACAAACCATCTTAACCAATATAACAAGATTAACTAATGCGGAAGCGATTACTAACAGTGGATTACTGAAGATCACTAAAAATTAAAACCATTTAACAAGAGATCCATTCACAGGAAAACTCTTTCATTTAGAACCAAAGTAAATCATTACATCCTGGTTCATATATACATATCATGTATCATTGCTATTCGAGGCATACAAGCATTCACTACTAAGTCTTAACTGTACACAGGTAGTATAAAAAAACCCTCGAGGCTTGAAGCCCAAAATCTCAGATCGAATTATTAAAAGCACTAACTCCTAGGACCCAAGAGTACAGAGACACTCATAGGACTAACTATACAAAACTAGACAGCCAGTATCTCCACCTAATGGATCACTGTTGTTGTTGCTACTCTTCCCCTGCAGTAGGGTTTCTTCCTTTTTGTCTGCGTCTACCTAAAAATGTTGGATCCCACGGAGGTGAGACAATTATAAAAATTGCCCCAGCGGGAGATATAACTCTTCGCCAAAAACATTATTATTGCAGTTTAATAGAAATAAACTGAGTAGTGGAATCAAAATAATCAACAACAGATAATTCACTTATTTAAAGCAGATTAGAGCAACATTCCCACTTGAGCTTATTAGCTATGACTTGATAAAGCAGCATGTCTAATATTCAATAAATAATTATAGGACATGTATAACATTTATCCATCTAGGATATATTAAGCAAGATAATCATCAACCATTGATTCTCGTATTTCAATCTTATGCAAATACGCTACACAGTTGATTACATTTTTACAAACATACTTAAGCTCTGAGGAGATGAGGTATACCACGCATACTCCAGCTGACCATTGCTAAATTGAAATCGGTACCATACATAGGTCAATGGAAGAGTTAGATTCCCATGACCTCCCACATTCCGGTCAGTACAGGACCACAAGCAGGACTATGTCAACTGCTTAAAATAGCTTTCTAGGGTATACTGGAAACTTTACTATAGAGTTACAGCATCAACTGCACTCTCATCGGAAATCGAGAGATTTAATGTTTATCTCCATCCACCCGACATTGAATATCATTGAGAGATTAGTGATACATCCATCCCAACCATCGGGAGATTTTTGATACATCCATCCCGACACATGAAGGATTGAGATGTTTAATGTTTACCTTCCATCAATCTCTTCACCAGGACGTAAGGATATTTTTTCCCATTTACCCCCGCATATTCAAAATATGTGAACTCTAGGAAATCCCATAGGAAAACCTATTTTACCATCACCAACTACTGACGATGATGGATCTATGGTCAGAGCACTACATGAATAGATTACACTTGATTAATTAAGTACATTATCATATTCTTTTAGCATCAACCACGTTCTTAAACATAACTTATTATGACAATGCTATAAAGAAACATGTACTATTTTCATCAATTACTTATTAGTCTTTAAAAGACATTAGGAACTCAGTCCCTCATTTCAATACTAGTAATTCTCATCCCTTCACAATCTCATTACCATAATCATATGGTTCTGGGTATTCAAACCCTTAGCTCATCATTGAGCATTGTTACCACTTTTTTAGGAAACTACCACCCTTAGTTCTGGGTATTCAAAGCTTCCTTGGTCATTTTGCAAGTAAAGAGAAGATGTGGATTCGAAATTATCCTTTCATTCTATGGATAAATGAGCTTATATGTGAATTTTATTGAAAATTCAATTAAGAGAGAGAAAGTAGGAATTATCTCCTCAATTCCCTTGCCACTTTCCCCCTTCTCTTCCTTAGATATGAGGCGGTCCTCCTTGCCTCTTATTCCTCTCAATTATCCACAATTTAAAGAAAAGAAAATTAAGCACCTTAATCCATTTAATAGTAATATCCATAAGTGAGTGGATATTTCTTTTTCTTATAATAATGTGAGTGGGTTTTTCACCTACTTGAGATATTTCGTGGCCCTTGCAAAGAACAAGGACGTCCAAACATATCTGAATTCAACAATTTCAATTTTGGTTGAAGGTCGTTCAATTATTTTATTTATTTTTGCATTAATTTGAATTAAGGTTTCCATTATGCTTAAATCTTGATTATTTTAATATCAAGATTATCTCTCCTTCAAAGAGATACAAATGAGATGCCCCTCTCATTTTCCTTGCTCCACGTGATCCCAAGAAACCTTAGGGACCATTTTGAAGTGGTAATTTGCATATCGAACCCTAGGTTTTGGGTAAATTGTACATTACACCAAAACTAGGTTTTAATGCACAAACATTGCTTTATCAGCTCTTTCTTGGTATTCAGGCTATCACAAGCCATACCTCTGCATCATGTTTACTCTCATGATTCTTCAACACATGAGTAACATATTATCATGCACAATTTGCAAATAAACCCCTCAACTTGGGTAATTTGCACTTTAGTCCAAAATAAGCAAAACATTGATTTCAACAATATTTAAAAAGGATTGAATTTGCAATATAAGTTCCTCTTGAACCTTAATTACTTTTTAAAAGATAAGAGCAAGCATAAAATCACTTTCATTAAACAAAACACCTAGGGTTAAAACATAACCCAGGTCAGGGATGTTACATAAAGTACAAAGGAAGATTAGTTAGAATAGACTCCATATGTGGATAGCAGTAGACATCCAAGTTTTGAAAAAGGAATGCAAAGTTTTATTTCATTATAGTCTTTTAGTTTAGCTGGTAGAATTTGATAATTGTTATCGATTATTTGTCAAACATTTGATCATATTAATTGGGATAATGGCTTTGACCTCTTGGTCTCCCTTAACTGGGGGTTACCGGGAGGCAGGGTCGTTACATTTGGTATCAGAGCATAGGTTCCTCATTTAAACTTTAATAATTATTAAATTTTACAAATTCCATATAACCCAAGGGAGTTATTAGAGGATTTTCCAAAAGATAGAGGTGTCTAGAAAAAGATCACGTTTGGGGGCTGGCAAGATTTTCCTCTGCACCGCTAGTCGGAATACGAGGACTCCCAGATTTGTGTGACTGCCTGGCCAATGTCTCAGGATCTGACTCAAAATAAGATACATTTAGGATTCTCTAATCTTGTTCATCCCTTCTCAACTCAAATGTTGTTAAGGATTATAAGGATTAGGGTTTTCTCTCTTTTCCTCACTCTCTTGCGGTATGGGTAAGGTTGATAAGGTTTAAGGAACCCTCCACCAAATTAATAAAAAGCATGTAAATAAGATGTCATGGACATAAGCTTAATAGATTAAGTGTAAAAGAATAGATACATGCTTAGGTCGTATGACATAAGTTGCCATGCCCTCAGGTGAGACCTAAGGCTAGACCTTCTTGTCAGGAGGATAAGTAAAGAGAGTTAGTCTTGGAGGTAGAGATCTCCATTACGAGTAGAGACTTGGCACATCCTATGAGGATGATGTTAACCCTAACCCTAACTGACGGTTAGAGAGAGAGATGACATGATGAGTTAGATGTCATGGTAGACCAATGTTTGGATAGACATGCCTTGGATGCCATATGAGCCATGAGAAGTTGGATGACCGAGTACCTTTCGCGACCCAACCCTGGGAAGGGTCGTGCATGTTAGAGTGAAGGATAGCACCTTCTTTCATGAGGTTAGAGAAGAACCTATAGAAACCCTATGAGCTGATATGAACATGGCATAGTAGGCACCCAGAATACGTCAGTAGTGTGAGCAGTAGGTTGAAACCCGAACCAGGATAGCTATGGATAACCTTGAGCAGACATAAGTTTGAACATAGGCTTCACCCACGTAGAGGTATGCTTGTGATCTTGATCCATCTTCATGGAGAGAGGACCTTTAGTATAGGGTTGGTTGTGGAGTTAGCTCTAGAGAGAGAGAGAGCAGGACCCAAGCAAGAAGGTTGGAAGCCTAGACCCCAAGATATAAGGAAAAGTGGGGAGTTGAGGATGATGCAACCTAAGTGGATGTTTTTGGTTGCCTCGTGCTTGATCCCTAGAGGCTGATGATGTCTTGGTTGCCATGAGAGGAACCAAACCCTAGAGAGAGGATGAGTCTGTTGGTACCTCTGTACCTTTGGTATAGATGAGAAGAAGAGTTCCTTAGACCTGGAGAGGTTTAGTAACATGTTGTGAGGCATTGTACCTTGTTGATTGTCCTTGAGGAGGACTCAACTCTGAAGTGTTGCTCGAGTAGAAGGATGACAGGAAGTGCATGTCATGCCTTATACATGCTTGATTCGTGGTTAGGAGGTTGAGCATGCACTTTGACATCCAAAGGTGAACCTAGGGTTCCTAGGCCTAAGAGGGGAACTGGTGCACCTGATGCTCTTGATGAGATTTGAGTTTCTATAGATTTGAGCATGGTACTCTTCATGGTTAGAGGAAAGGGAAACCCCTTAAATTTAAGGTATGTTTGATGAACCCCTCACAGCTAAGTTAATGACATGGGAAGGTATGATCTTAATCCAATGTTGAGGATGAGAACAAGTATGACCTAGCATGGTTTAGTAGGTGGTCTGCTTGTGCCTTAGTAGTTGTTGGGTTAAGCATGCTCATGTGAATATAAACCCTAAGGATGTTTGTAACCTTATTGTCAAGAGTTGTAGTTTCCTCCCATCCTAGGAAAGGGATCCTTTAGTAGGGTGTATACCAGGTTTGGGGGTTTTGAGGAACCCTAAAGAGGTCTCATAGGATTTTGAGAAGCTAAGTGAAAAGTAAATGGAATGAGATTGAACTTGTAGACCCATAAATAACCATCTCTAAGTGCATGATGGGGCTTGACCAAGGTAGGCAGGTTGCCATGACCCCTATGAAAGGATGAAAGATAGCCCATGAATGTAGAGAGAGATGATGAAGGCTTGGGTAAGGTTCTAAGTTGGACATGTACTATAATAGAATCCTAAATCTATCCTAGGGTCAGGTAGGGATAAGACTGATGGAAGTAGGAGTTGCCTAATTCCCTAGTTGCACATGACCATAGGGTCGGGAGGTAACAACTATCATTGTCTGAGGGCCATGGGTTAGGAGATTGATCACCTTCATGAACTCATGGGACCCAAAGGGAAGATGAGTAGGGCACTCTCTGGATGCATAAGGGAAGAGGGATGACCCCAAAAGTGCCAGCACCCTATAGACGTAGAGGAAATGACCAAGGATGTGTGTGGACCCAAGTAGGTTCGAGACCAATTTACCATAGGAATTAACTTTGATATCGAGATGATTGTGATGTAGAGACATATGTGGCATGTTTCAACTTAGATGTCAAGGTGTACTGGCAAGGTAGGATGTACCATCTCTACTCTTGGAATAGAAGAACTATGTGTTGATGGCCACCAAATGCTTATTTCCTCTTGTTATGAGAGTGAGAGATGGGACAATATGCATACCATAAACCAGGATTAAGGATGATGTGAGTTGGAAAGTTGCTATGAGGTATGAGGATAGAGATGATAACATACCCTTGAGGAGTGAACGATACATGGATGGTTTACCAGAACTAAGAGAAATAAGGTAGTCATCTTATGAGGATGTTTTTATCATGAGTTATGAGTCATGAAGGTTGAGTTTGAAAAACCAAGAGAATGAGCTCAGAGTTTCTTGATGAAGATAGACTTAGAGATGAGGTGAGGTAATGGGTGGAATACATGGAGGTGTATGTCTTCAACATTACCTAACACCTAAGGATGAAAAGTGGTAATGGATTCTCTGGATGGGATACATCTGCCTAGTTTAGATGGAGGCTAGAAGAGGTTGATAGGTTAACCCTCAGATGGAAAAAGAGATAAGTTTGGCTAACACTCAGATGTAATAGTATTGGTTGATCAAGTTAATGGTTGTTTGGTTAGCCAGCCTAGGGCATATCATGATAAAAGGATGGCTGTAGAACCTCAGATGCACTTCCTTGGAAAAGAAGATGATGAAACCCCGACTAGAGTGGTTTAGTGTTTCCAAGGAATTGATCTTGAGGCATCATGATATACAGGAGATCATGATTTTAAGACCACCATACACCATACTACGGAGATAGTAAGTGGTAGTAGTACTTTGGATGATTAAGATGGTGTTTCTTGTGGCATGTTGCCATGCACGAGAGGAGGTTAAGGACAAATACCACTAACCCAATGAGTTGGTATAGATGATAAAGAGTCCCCGGGAGAGAATGGGAGTTCATCACTATGGATGTATAGTAAGTTTCCCATGGACCAGAGAAGGTCAAGATGCAATTTGGGATATGGTAGATCGCCTTACCTCGATGACATGAGAAAGAGAGAATATTGTCAAGGGACAGATCCAGTTGAACTACATATGAGAGAGAGTTGGTTCAACTACAACATGATGTGAGTTCTTGAGTTTAATCTAAAGATTCACTTCCATGCGGTGGAAGTAGGTGCATGAAGAACTCGATGTTAGTATAGTTTATCACCCCTAACTAATGGTTAGTGTAATCTAGACTAGAGGGTCTGATGAGAGTATGTGTGCTCATTCAGGGTGATACCTTGAGACAGTTCTTGTCATCTGTAAGATGTGATGATAACCACCATATCCAGTATCAGGATGTAAAGAAGCTCTGTAAGGGAGGTTGTGTCGGTCACCACTTCATTGAGATGATGTTGGTGAAGGGGCCTCGCGAAGGTCAGAAAAGAACCACAGTGTGTGCAGATGAAGTTGCTTTGATCACGTAATGGCTAAAAGAGAGCCTAGGGGTGACATGAGTCATAAGCTGATGCAAAGAAGACTGACATGCAGTTCACTATGAGAGAGTATGTGATGTGAAAATTTGACCCCTCTAAGCTATAGTTGAGAAAGTTGAGTTCCCGATATATGGGTCCATTTGAGATGGATTGGTGGAGATGGTTGTGTTTAGCCTTACCCCACATGATAACATGATGTATAATGTGTTCCATGAGTTTGATCTAGAGCACCATGTGAGGTACCCAATCCATGTGTTGAGCTCTGAACCTATTCATCTTTTGAGAGGCTAAAATGTCCTGAGTCACCTATGAGGGTATGATATACCAAGGTAAGAAAGAACTCAGATGGAAGAATATGAGATGATGAAGGTTCTTGGGAAGCACCATGGAAAGGGTGAAGCCACATGAGATCCCTGATGGACATAAGAAAGGCTAATCCTGATTTGTTTGTTTGCTTGATGGAATTTTGGGGCAAAATTCCTATAAGAAGAGAAGGATGTTACAACCCCAACTTTTGGGTTCATTTGGTGAGAAATGTAATTTCTCATATTAAAGATATTGGAACAAATAATGATGTGATTTGATTTGAATTAATGAAATTCGTCTATAATAGCCTTGATGGTTGCTTAATGGGATTTGTTGGCTATTGGGCCCAACAACAAGGAAATTTGATTAGTAAATGAATAATTGAGAATTTGAGAAAAGAAAGATGTAGAAACCTCTAGAAGGCGAAAGAACATAATCCAAAGTTGGATTTCGTGCCTCTTGGGTTCCTTGGGTTCCAAGGAGTCCAAAGTTGCAAAGATAATGCAACAAGAAAAGAAAAGATCAATTAAATATTTCTTTATTAAGAAAGAAATGAAAATAATGATAAAATGTGGAAAATAAGTGTAAAGAGGTATAACTGAGTTATCCGTGGTGGATTTTCGTATCCAAAGGATTCCTAATGTTAAAGGAATAGCAATGAGGAAAATAAAATGAAAGATAAAGAGAAAACCTCAAAAAGAGATATTTTGATAAGAAATAAACAAGATGATGAGAAATAATGGACATAGATGCATCTAGAAGGATAATAAATATCCACGAAAAAGGATTTCGAAATATTAGATGTTCTTGGGGTCCAAGGAGCCCCAATGGTGAAAAGAAAGAGAAAATACCAATAATAAAAAAATAAGAGGATAATGTGATGACTTTTTGATAATATCAAAAAGAGATGTTATTTGCTTTAAGAAAATAGATTTTCGTGGCCAATGGATTAAAAGTGAAGCATGATGATGATGAAAGAGATGATTTTTAAATTCCTTAATGACCAAGGATCATGGATAAACAAGGAATTGCTAAAGAGAGAGAAAATACTTCTTAATTAAGGAAAATTCCTTTCCTATCAGGAAAAGCCTTGATTGCTTTGTGGGCAAGCATTCTAGGGTGGGGATACCCCCCTATATAAAGGGGTAGAGCCTCTGGATCGAGTTCTAGAGAAATCCCACATAACTCTCTCCCTTCTTCATCTTCTTCGAGCAAACCCTAGCCTTAGAGGAAAGCTCTATCTCAGGAGCAGCATGGAGTCGTGAAGGGGTTGCATTGGGGGCATGATGCTTCCCCAATGACCTAAGGAAGCTTCACCATCATCTTCTTGCTCTAACTTGTATGCAATACCTGCAAGAGGTATGTAACCTAGATACAGATCGTGGGCTTGGCACTCATGACACGGGCCGACTCGGCCATGGTTTGGGGCCTGGTTGAGAGCGGTGGGGGTGGCGGAGGCAGGGAGCTAGTTTTCGACTAGTTTCGGGCTTCGAGGTGGGGGGAGGCGACCCTGCAGAGCACTGCAAGTCGACGGCAGCCAGTAGTTCGCGAGGTTGAAGAAGATCCAGCAACATTGGGCGTTTCTACCCTCCAAGATACAAAGAAGCGAGTAGCCGCGCCGAGGGCATACTTGTAATTTGGTTATAATTTCAAGCGGGCCGTGTTGCATGCATGAGGCGATGTGGCAGCTTCTGATTGGTTCAAAAAGGTATTTCTTGCAAAAATTCATATCTAATTAACGGTAGCTCGGATGGATACACATAATATATGAATTTTGCTTAGAAGAACATGAGGAATGCAATAAAAATATAATTGAAGCCTTTTCTGATTGCAATTCGAAAAAATAATGGAAGTTATCAACTTTAATGAATTAATGATTAAGAAACCCTATTTTGAGATGATTAATGTATTTAGTATGGTTTAATGATTGAAGTTGATATTAACATGTTAATTGTAAAAAGGTATATTGAGAACAAAAAGGATGAACTTTGCACGTAATTGATTTAATTTTGAATTTCAGGTGCATAAATATGCTTTAATGGGCCTTGAAACCCTAATATTGGTAAATGTGATTCATAACGGTTTTAATTATTCAAAATCGTGAATAAAGTTGAGATATGATAATTCCAAGCTATTTCAAGTATAAAAGTTCCTAATTGTGGATAAATACCCTTAATGTAGTAATTAGGGTTTTCTAATGGTTAAAGGTAGAATTTATGACAAATAGAGTTCATATGTGAATTAGACCATAATGAACTATGAATTGATGATAAATGAGAATACTGATCTTGTCTTGGATTAAAAGGATAAAAATGGTAGCTTTAATGTAAAAGAGGCTTAATGGACTTAATTGATGGTTAATTGTGCTTTTTCTGAAATTAGGGTATAAAATAGTAAAATATGAAGGGAAACCCTAATGGTGGACTAGAAACCCTAGGAAGTGAATTAGGTTTAATATATCTTGATGGCATGATCAATAATAGGAAATTGTATGCATATTTCAAGATCTCATAGTGTGCTTGCTTGCTTATTTGGATTTCTTGATTGGATTATTCTATCTCAAATCAGCCTGACAGGTATGTGGTTACTTATGGTTAATCGCATTAGTTTCCCGAAGAGTTTCCCAGATGATTCATCACATTGAATGCAATTTAACAGTTTGGTCGTTCATACTTGCAAAATCATAAAGTCACTATGATTATCACAATAATAATAGAAGTGTGGATTATCGCACCTACATGCCACTCTGATGGATGATGCCAAAGGTCAAGCCTAGGAGGGAAGACCAATGGGCACCATGAGTGGTGACCCTAGACACCCAGCTCGGTATTGAGAAGGTGGTCTTTATAGAATGACTAACAAGCACTATGAAGGGTGACCCCAGGCACCAAGCTCGGGATTGAGAAGGTGGCCTTAAGTCATTGGCAAAAGAGAAACCCTAAGGTGGGTATGCCAGGGTTAGGGCAAAAGCGGTGGATAATGTCATACTAAAAAGCATAAATTGGCTTGTTAATCAACTTGATTGTGATAATTAGATTGTTAACCATATTTGCGAAATTTTGGTTGTCCCCACATACCGGCATATTTCGATATGCTGACCGACGTTTTGTTTGTTGGCGTTTTAGGTGCAATATTGAAAAGGACAAATAGTAAAGTGGCATATGTGGAATTAAATAAGAACTAAAGTACAAAGGAGGATTAGTTAGAATAGACTCCAAATGTGGATAGAAGTAGACATCCAAGTTTTGAAAAATGTATGCAAAATTTTATTTCATACAGTCTTTCAGTTTAGTTGGTAGAATTTGATAATTGTTATCGATTATTTGTCGAACCTTTGATCCTATTAATTGAGATAATGGCTCTGACCTCTTGGTCTCCCTTAACCGGGGGTTATCGGGAGGCAGGGTCATTACACTATATATGCCTTCCTAATCAAGTAGCACTTGCACGGGCTCTCTCGGTTACCAGAACCAGAGAAGACAACAACTTTGTAGAGCAACTGATGTTCTGAGTTGTGTGTTCTGAGAAGCCCCTAGTACCCCTCTATTTATAGTAGAGGGTAGGGTCAGGGTTCCTAGTATGTTCAGAAGTATAAGGATCCAAAAAATTCATGAATAGTTTGTACTACGGTAGGCGAACCGATCGTTTCATAAATGAACCGGTCATTTGGCAAGGTGAGCCGATCGGTTCACTAGTGAACTAGTCGGTTAGGAGTGTGAACCGGTCAGTTCACTTAGTGAACCGGTCGTTTCACTTCCCAGACTTGCCTACAATTGACTTTCCTTAATCATTTCCAATTAATTCAAAGATTAATCCTTATTCCAATCGAATTGAACAAGTGAAACACAAAAGTTTTCATCCAATTGGGAAAATCCCAATTTCCTCAGTTAGTAGGACTGTGAGATGCTCGGTTCACCAAGTGAACCGGTTGGTTGGCTCACACCAACCGATTGGTTCACCTAGGTGAACTGGTCAGTTGGTTGTCCTGACATTGCCACTACTGTCTCTAGTCGACCTGATACTCTAACCAGCTAGTTCAACACTTGAACTTGATAGTTCTGAGTCTAGTAAGTCAACTGTATGTCTAATTGAGTACCTAAACACTTTTAGTCTCAATCTAAACATTATTCATGGACAATCTCCTTTTCCAGGGGTATCCTATGTGTGTGATACTATAGGTTCCAATTTACATTGGCAGTGAATGTTCATAACAACTTATGGCATCACAAGCAATGATCGGAATCTAGTAACTCATCATTGATATCCAAGTAACTCAAAAAGTTGGAGAACAACATCACCCTACAATTTGTGATTAGTGTTACCGTGATCATATAGTTCCTTTGTCTCTTACATCCGGATTGAGCTCGAGACATGGAACGTCATTCTCTTAAACATTCAATCCATGTTCCTTGAACTAGAGCAGACTGTCTGAGATACATGTGAGTTCACATATCATATATCAAATCACATGAGTATGGCCATACAATTCTCAGTCTCGCTTATCAAGGGGCCTTGGATATCATACTCCTTATAGGAGGGACAAATCCCATCTCTATCACTCATAGTCTATCCCCATGTGTCAAAGTCTACCAATCATCACCTTTATAGCAACACATGTTTCAGGACTACATTTGATGATGTCAAAGTGTACCCAAAGACATGTGACGAGTGCAGTGATTTCAGGTCTAAGAACCACAATCACCATCAACATTATAAGAGATGATCGTGACTACCATTCCATGGTATCCATGTATCAATCTCATGGTAGGTATGTCTGATATACTGCTCTCTAACATATATATGTGTGCCTGACTTGATATCATATATCATGACTAATGAGACTTTGTCATAAGTCAACACACACTCTAGTCATATGTATTATTGTTGTTTGTTTTGCTTCCTCAATGGTATCCAACTAGGGACATAATAAGAATGTATGTACTCTTATCATACATATGATCTCATTGTTCAAGTCATGTACTTGAAAACATATGTCATTTAGTCACATCATCTTTAGACATCTATCATGTATGTGTCATCATCTCATGACTGAGACAAACATAATAGACAGAATTACCTTTATTATTATCAAATTAGGTATCTAATGCCTCATTGGAATCATCATATGATTGGCTCTCTGGGTATACCATAACAACATACTCCCACTTGCACTTAGAGCCAATCACCCACGAATCATATTCTAAGTGATCTTAACATGTCCATCATGTTTCTACTGTACAAGCGCTTTTATAGAAACATTTGCTTCAAGTCGGTATATTGCATGTTTCACAACCCTTTGATGTACGATAACTCGTATGAGATGGAAGTGTCGTAGTATGCTATCTGAGATTCCTTTGCCTAACCAGTATCTCCATTGTTGTCACAACATTACTAATGAGATACCAATGGTTAGAACCTCCCATAAGATCATCCATATGAACTTCTAGATCCATACAGTATCCTTCACAATGTTTGTAACACTAAGGTCGACTTCTTATTGTAGAATTAATCAATTGTCTTATGTTGGAGCATTTCCAACTAACAATTCTTATTCCAAGGCCAAACACAACTTTGTCATATCGGAAGCTTGCATCGGTATAACTCTTTACACCCAACTCTTCCTTATTACCATAACTAAAGAACTAATCCTTTCAGTACTTCACAAGTACACAAAGATGTCCTTCATGGTATTCCAGTATCTCTTACTAGAGTTCGACATATATCCATTCGTCAAGTCCAATACATATGAAATTACTAGATATTTATATCATCTTATCATACAAGATGATGATTTCATATCTTCTTGTCATGTCCAATACATACAAGATGATGAGTTCGTATATTCTTGTCATGTCCAATACATACAATATAATTAGTTCATACTTTCTTGTCATGTCCAATACATACAAGATAATGAGATGAGTTCATACGTCATAGATCCAATTGTGAATGCATATGGCATCTATCCATGTGTTCCTTATTCTTCATAAGAATTTGGACACTTGGCTCTTGAGAGAATAACTCCATGGAACATGGACATGTTTTCTCTCACCATGTTGAACTCATTCAACATCTAGCTAAAGTATGTTCTCCTTCTTAGGACAAGAAGCACACTTGATCTATATCTATAGATCTTGATTCCTATCACATAGGATGCTTCTCTAAAAACCTTTTAGAATGCACTTCGTTGCCAGATTTTGTAGTTTAAGGATGCTATTCCCCATCAATATGTGGAATATATATATGATCCCACTAAATTCT
Source organism: Alisma plantago-aquatica (assembly GCA_963693085.1). Lineage (NCBI taxonomy): Eukaryota > Viridiplantae > Streptophyta > Magnoliopsida > Alismatales > Alismataceae > Alisma > Alisma plantago-aquatica. Next base: position 656,279,094 of record OY856409.1, read on the forward strand.
TGTAATCACACATTACATCTTCATTCTGACTCAAGTCAAACTCTTTGACTATCTTGTCAAATTGAAGATCCAGTTCTGAGGTGCTTGCTTCAATCTAAAGATTGATCTATGCAGCTTTATAAACTTTATTTGCATTATTGGATTTATAAAACCTTTAGGTTGTGTTACATACATATCCTACACAATATTCCATTTAAGGAATGTGGTTTTCACATTCATATGCCAAATATCATAGTCACATTAAGCAACAATAGCAAGGATTATCCTGATGGATTTATCCTTGGTAACTGCTGAAAAGATTTCATCGTGTTCAACACCTTGAACTTGTTAGAAACTATTTGCAACCAAATTACCCTACATATTAGTCTTCTTCTGGAAGACCCAAAAGTATCCTATGGGTTTTACCCCTTTAGGTGGATCAATCAAAGTCATACTTTGTTGATGTACATGGAGTCCATCTTGGATTTCATGGCTTCAAGCCATGTCTTAGTTTCTGGCTCTCATTAGCTTCTAGGTAGATTGTTGACTCATCATATGATCAACTCACCACCTTATCATTCAACCTCTAAGTGTGTTCTACCATAACCATGAGTTTTGTGTGTTACTTAAGGAACTTTGAGATTCCACAACATTTTTTTATTCTTTTTATTCCCAGTGTACCTCTTTAAGTTCAATGTTTTTCTTGTTTGTGTAAGAACCCTGACCTTTGATTAGGGTTTACCCTGTTTGTTCTACTTAACCTTGGTGGTTTGATGCCTGCTAATCACCTTTAGTGGTGATTAGGGCTTGGTTGTGCTTTGTTGAGAGTTTGAGGGGCTACTTGCAAATAACCCAAGTTTAGGGTTTTGTGTGCAAGTTTGCCATCTTGTGAGATGTTTCCCTCTCTTTGCTTCCTCTAGGGTTGAGAGGAAGGTTTGGGCTTGTTGTTTGAGTTGTTTTGGGCCTTGAGGTGCCTTGTTTGGGCTTGGTTGAGCCTTGTGTCGGCCAAGACTTGCTTGTGTCGCCCAAGGTGAGTAGTGTGTCGACCTAGAGTGGTTTGTGTCGGCCAACAACCATTTGTGTCGCCCAGGTACCTTGGTGTGTCGCCCAGTGGAGCAATAGGTTGTGTCGCCCATGATGCTTGACCATGTTTGGTGGACACTTGGTTCATATCTTGGACAAGTGTCTTATGGCTTGCTAGAGTGGTGGCTTGAGCTCTAGGACAAGTGTCCCTTGGGTGGATGACACATAGCATGGATCTACCTTGTTTTCTCCTCCATTTCCTTCTATATATGTGGTACTTTCCCTTTCCTTAAATTCCTTTGATCCTTTGGTCTCTCCTCCACCTTGAGTGCACGACACTCCTTCCTTCTTTTCTTGTGTTGGCCGATACACTTCCTTGGAGTAGCATTGGTGGCCGATACACCCGCTTGGAGGAACTGTGGTGGACAATATCCCTTAGAGCTTGGAGTTCTTCTTCTTCCTTGGAGCTTGGAGCTTAAGGCGGGTTGCATAGCTTCTAACCCTAACTCCTTTACCTCTAGCTATGATCTTCTTGCATGTTAGTAGTTAGTTCCTTTCTTTTGTACCTTTGGTGGCCGATCCTCCTTGGGGTTTAGGGTTTCCTTGTGATCTAGTGCACCTTGCTCTCTAGGGTTTGAGTTTCCTTGTGCTGGAGGTTGATGGTGACCCCTGTTGGGCGATACCCTCCCTTGTCTTGGTGGGTTGGACAACATGAGTGTCTTTGTGATGGACGACATGGTGAGTGTCCTTGATGTTGGGCGATATCCTTGCCCTTGTGATGGGTGATAGGTTAAGCTAGAAGAAGTGTTAGCCGATATGGTGACCTTGTTGGACGATATGGTTCTTCATTGTGATGAGTGACACCTTTGTCCTTAGGATGGACGTTAGACCAGGAAGTGGCATGAAGGTTGGCTTGAGTTGGACGATAGGGCCATGTATGGCATGTTTGTTGAGTTGGGCGATAGGTTATGCTTAGTATGTTGGTCGATAGCCTTGATGGACGATATAGGAGTGTTTTGGGTGACAGCCTTTGGTGTGTGACGGCCGTTAGGGCTGGGTGGTGATGGGCGTCATGCCCTTTTCTTTAGTGTGTCGGCCGTTAGAGTTGGTTTTGTTGGTAGCACGTTATGTGGAAGTTTTTCTCTCTCTCTCCTGGTGGTTGAAGTGGGTTGTGATCTGGACGATAGCCCTGGTATCGAGCATTGCTGTTGGGATGCTGTGACAGGCGTCACACTCCCTGGTGTGTCGGCCGACAGGAGGTGTGACGGGTGTTTCCCGATACACACGGATGCCCGACACCCTCCCTAACGCGCGATAGCCTTTGTGACGCTGCGTCGTGGGGTTGGGTGTTGTTGTAGCAACGCAGCGTTGCTGCACTCTCATGTTCTAACCGTTGTATCCTTCCTTTGGGTGAGGGTTGTGACGAGTCTTAGTGAGTGTTGTGTGATCCTATAGTGACGGTCGTTTGGTTATGCACAACAAACGATGGTAATGCCTTGATAACAATGCTAATGATAGTAATGATGCTGATAATAAGAATGATGATAATAATGGTAGTAATGATGCTGGTAGTAGTATATGAGGATGATGAGGAAGGTAGTAGTAATGTTATGCATGATGTGAACCTTATGCTTATCTGTTAATGACAATGTTAATGGTAGTTACACTAGTGGTTGCTTAATGATAATGATAATAGTAATGATAGTGGTAATAATAGTGCTTGCTCTGTATGTTCAACATGACTACTCACATAAAGTAAACACCTTGATTATTCATATAATTTTGAGATAAGGATAAGTATGAATATGGTTCATTAATGATGTGCTTAATACACTTGATCACCAAATAGTGTAAATGACAAGTATAGCATCTCAAATATCATCTTGTGATAATAAGTATAGTCCTTATGTTGAATCTATGATTATTGTGTATCCTAACCAATGCAGGTGATGATTAAGCCATGAAAAGGCTATGAGACATATGTGATGAGTAACATCACTTTGATAATTATTCTATAAGGTTGTATGTATGATGTGTTGGTCCCATGATGTTAATGCGAGCCTTGAGAGGAAGTGACAATACATGATGAGGGATTGAGATTCCATGGTATGTGGTGATCCTTGAGATGGATCTGGATGGTTGGCAAGAGGCCAAGTGGTAACATGTGATGTTGGATCCTTGAGATGGATCAGGTTGATGTGGTTACAATAATAAAATGATGAGTTTATGTTGTTTACTTTCTGTTATATCTTGCATGTTATACAACTTGGTTGAATCTTGCAATCCATCTAAAAGACACTAATTAATCACAGTGAAATATATCATGTAGTTGCCCTGGCCATAGATCCATCATCGTCAGGATTAGGTGATGGTGAAACAGGTTCTCCTATGGGTTATCCTGGAAGCGCATATTGTTGAATATATGTAGTTTGCTCCTAGCCTGAAAATGAGGAGGTAAGAGTGTAACTTCGGTTGCAGGCTTAGGATATGTGATATGAGGACCATGAATGCGTTCATGGCTTAGAGCACAGTGAACAGGCCCGTGGCTCAGTTTTACTAGCACTGAGACCTGTATCAAGGCGGGCTAGAGTGAGGGTAGCCTATGGAGCAGACTCGGTGGCTTAGACCACTTCAGCATGTGACTACGGTCCTGCTTGTGTTGTACTCGTGTACTGACCACGAGGTGGGAGGTCATGGAGTCCGGCTCTTCCATTGACCTTGTATGGCACCAGCTTGGGTTTCGTAACCGAAGCTTGGATTTGAATGGTACGGTTCAAATCCTGAGGGCATAATAATACGTAATACAGCTGTTTAGAACTTACTGCTTAAGATAAACATGAAACATTGGTTGAGGCCTTGTTTGTGTAGTTAATTCTGTTATATCTGCAGTTACTTCTATATTCATCGGGTATGTGGTAATATGTCTTATTTTGATAATTAGGTTAAGTGACAATATACCTTATTCTGATAATCATGTTACATAGTGATAAATATTATCTTGTCAATCATGTTCCATTGAGAGATGTCTGGTATATGCTTTTGTACAGCTGGTAAGTTTGTCAGTAAGAATAGCTTTGCTTTATATAGACTGCTCTTGTTAAATTTGTATCAGTTATCTGCTTATCTTGCTAAGGTTCTGTAGTTGCGGTGGGGAGTTATGTTTCCCGCTGGGACAATTGTTCAATTGTCTCACCTAGCTAGTTTACACCCTTTTTAGGTGGTCAAGCTAGGCGTGGTAGTGGTCCTGGTGTTGCGGCCGAGCAGCCTGACGAGTAGTAGAAGGCAAACGATGGATATGATGATGTCTTGGATGTTTTGTAGTAGAGTCTAGAGTCATCCCTGTACTCTCAGGTCCTTGGCAGTATTTTGACGTTGATTAACATGAACGATCGATAATGTTTTGTATATCTTGTTTTTGGCCGGATGCGGGCCTCTATGTATATGAACAGGTGGTGAACTCATAGGATGAATGAACAGTTGTTCCTGAGCTGTGGACACATATCAGATCTCATGTATGTATATATATGACATGTTTCTGTGTAGGATGAGGACTGGAAAGTAATAGTTTCACAGTTTATCAGTTTTCCACAATCGATTTTAATTAACCCGTGTTTTCATAATTTGTGGTTATGGAGATTTCCACACGTTTTCACGTAACACCTCGTTATCTGTGTGATAATGGGATGTGTTGCCACAAGTTTGGTATCAGAGCTATAGGTTCGTTGAGTCTACAGGGATTTAGGACTAGGTTGAGTCTATTCTTATGAGTTTTCCAGGTGTTCTTACCAAAATTTTCTGCCCTCAGCGGAAGAAAAGCCAAGATGTATGGAAACCATGAAGAACATGCTCCTGAGCATAGTGATGTTGCATCGGTTGATGGATTAGATGGACAGGAACATGAAGATCGGGTGCTTGAGGGTCCCCAATTTAACCCAACCATACTTGAACATCCTGCTTACCAACAGCTTATGGGGCAGTTAATGGCTACGATGAATCTCATGGTTGAGCGATTACTAGTACCTCCTCCGCAAGCACAGGTTCCCCATGGAGAAGCATCGGGTATTGGGAAGACCTTCGAGCGGCTTCGCCGAGTCAGAGCTTTAGAGTATGTTGGAACGGCTGATCCAGCAGATGCAGATCTGTGGCTGACAAGTATCGAGAAGGCTTTCCGGATCCTTGACATCCCCGAAGCAGACAAGGTAAAGCATGATGTCTACCTTCTTAAAGGTAGTGATGGTCATTGGTGGACCATCGAGGAAGAGAAGTGGTCTGGAAAGGTGATCTGTTGGGAAGTGTTCCGACGCGAATTGGTCACCAGATACTTCCCAAAGACATATCTAGATGAGAAGGTGAGTCAGTTTGAGAACCTGAGACAAGGAAAGATGAACATCACCGAGTACGAATCTAAGTTTATGGATCTGTTGAGGTTCTGTCCTCACATGGCGGCAACAGATGAGGAGTGGATCAGACGCTTCGAGAAGGGTTTGAGTGCTGAGTTGAGAACCCCGGTATATGCGTTGGAGAACCAAGAGCGGTTTGCTACGTTCATGGAATCTGTTCGATGGATCAAGAGGACAGTAAGGGAGAAAAGAGAGTCTATGTCTCACAAGAGAGCTGCTCAGTTTCAAGGACGGAGGTTTGGTGGCTTTAAGAAGCCCCGGTTTTCAGCATCGTCAGCGATGAGAAGTTCTGGTGTACCTTCTCAGTGGTCTTCGAGTAAGGGGAAAGGTTATGTTTCTTCGCCGTCTAAGGCGCATAGTTCAGCTTCTGTGGCATTGACAGGGCCAGCTAGGCCATGGTTTGAGGACAAGTCATGTCATCTTTGTGGACAGGTCGGGCATTGGAAGTTCAATTGCCCGAATAGAGACGTTGAAGTGACGTAGCAGCCGAGGCAGAGTTTTTAGAGGTCAGAGAGGCCACAGCTGAGTGGTAGCAGAGGACGAGGACGCGGTCAAGCGTCTCAAGCTGGATCATCTGCTCAAGGAAGCATAGATTGTGGACAGCAAGCAACGGCTCGATTCTATGCCATGAGTCAGCCGGAGGCGATAGTCAACCCGCGAGTGGTGACAGGTCAGATGGAGTTATTTCATTATGATATGTCTTCTTCTTGCTTTATATCTGTTCTAGTTGACCCGGGTGCTACACACTCTTTTATCGCTTATAGTATGCTTGGAAACTGTCATTTACCTGTTAGCTGTAAGAAGGATAGCTTGTTATTGGAAACCCCTCTTGATGGTTCCTCTTTGCTTCGAGAAGAGTGTCCATCTTGTGTCTTGTCTTTCTCAAGACACTGCATCCAAGTGTATCTTATACCACTTGATATGCATGGGTTCGATGTTATCCTTGGGATGGATACCTTAGAGAAGTATAAGGTTGTTTTGGACTGTGGTTCCAAGCAACTAGTGTTTGATGTTGCCGGAGAGAAGTGGATCTTCTAGGGAGATAGGAAGATTCTTCCGACATGTTTGGTATCATCTATGGTGGCAGATAAGTTGTTACGACAAGGATGTGAGGTGTTCTTAGCTCACGTGGTGGATACTGTTGTAGTTACCAAGGCGAAAGGTCCTAGTTTTGAGGAGGTGTCAGTGGTTCAAGAGTTTCCTCCACCCCAAGAGATTGATTTTGAGATCAATCTGGTTCCAGGAACACAGCCAGTTGCACAGTCAGCGTATAGGATGGCTCCAGCATAGATGGCAGAGTTGAAGAAGCAGTTGCAAGAGTTGTTGGAGAACGGCTTTATCCAACCGAGTACGTCGCTGTGGGGTGCTCCCGTGTTGTTCGTTAAGAAGAAGGATGGTTCGATGTGGTTGTGTATAGATTACCGGCAGTTGAACAAGGTCATGATCAAGAACAAGTACACGTTGCCGAGGATAGATGATCTGTTTGATCAGTTGCATGGTGCTACAATGTTTTCGAAGATCGATCTACGGTCTGGATATCATCAGTTGAGGATAAAGGTGGATGACATACCAAAGTCAGCTTTCAGGACGAGGTATGGTCATTTCGAGTTCGTGGTTATGCCGTTCGGGCTAACCAATGCACCTGCTGCTTTTATGGATCTGATGAACAGAGTTTTCCATCCATTCTTAGATCAGTTTATTGTAGTCTTTATAGATGATATCTTGATCTATAGTCGGGACAGGTTAGAGCATGAGCAACATCTTCATCGAGCGTTGACTCTTCTTCGTCAACATCAGTTGTATGCCAAGTTCAGTAAGTGTGAGTTCTGGTTGGAGGAAGTGACTTTCTTGGGTCATGTGATATCTCCTGAAGGAGTCAAAGTAGATCCGAAGAAGGTGGAATCCGTTGCAGATTGGGAACAACCGAAGACGCCGACAGAGGTTTGTAGTTTCCTTGGTTTGACAGGATACTAACTGAGGTTTATCAAGGACTTCAGTGTGATCATGTTGCCAATGACAAAGTTGACCAGGAAGGATGTACCTTTTGTTTGGGATGATCGATGTTAGCAAGCTTTCCAGAGTTTGAAGGAGAAGCTGACCAGTGCTCCAGTGTTGATCTTTCCAGAGCCTGGGAAAGGCTATGTTGTTTTCTGTGATGCTTCCAATAAAGGTTTAGGTTGTGTGTTGATGCAGGAAGATCATGTAGTTTCTTTTGCCTCACGACAGCTCAATAAGCATGAGGAGAACTATCCGACTCATGACTTAGAATTGGCAGTAGTGGTTCATGCGTTAAAGATTTGGAGACACTATCTATCTGGGGAAGTGTGTCAGATCTTTACGGATCATAAGAATCTGAAGTATATCTTTACGCAGCAAGAATTGAACATGCGACAACGACGATGGATGGAGTTGATCAATGATTATGACTGCACTATCGAGTATCATCCTGGTAAAGTGAACGTGGTAGCTGATGCGCTTAGCAGAAAGTCTTCTTCTCTTTCTGCAAAGAAGGCACAGTTGAGTTCTCTGGTATGCCATAAGCGAGATATGTTTATTTCTCTTCGACAGATGAATGTGCAGATGGAAGTTTCTTTGTTGTCTGGTCTTTTCGCACAGATGCAAGTTAAGCCTACGTTGAGACAGCAGATCAAGGATGCACATCAGACAAATGATGTAGTACATTTGATCAGATCAGAGTTCGGCAGCAAAAAGCGTGATGGGTTTCATGAGTCCAAGGATGGACTAGTTTGCTATCGTGATAGGATGGTGGTTCTAGATGCTGATGATCTGAGGAAGTTGGTGCTTGAGGAAGCACATACGTCGATGTATGCTATGCATCCAGGTGTCACCAAGATGTATCATAGTCTAAAGGACTTGTATTGGTGGCCCGGTTTGAAGAAAGATGTAGCTGAGTTCGTGGCTAGATGTGCGGTTTGTCAGCAAGTGAAGGTTGAGCATCAGAAGCCGGCAGGTGCGTTGCAACCTTTGACGATACCGCAGTGGAAACGGGATCATATAACCATGGATTTCGTAGTTGGTCTACCCCTGACAACTAGGAATCATGATTCCATTTGGGTAATACTGGACAGATTGACTAAGTCTGCCCATTTTCTACCAGTGAGGACGACATATACAGCTGAGAAACAAGCTCGAGTCTATGTGGATGAGATAGTACGTTTGCATGGTGTGCCAGCAATGATAGTTTCTGACAGAGGTCCTCAGTTTACGAGTCGTTTTTGGGAACAGTTGCATAGAGCGTTGGGAACGTAGTTGAGGTTCAGTACAGCTTTTCACCTACAGACAGATGGACAATATGAGAGGACTATTCAGATTTTAGAAGATCTCCTTTGAGCTTGTGTTTTGCAGTTTCTAGGCAACTGGGATGTACATCTGAGTTGACAGAGTTTGCCTACAACAACAGCTATCAGTGGAGCATCGACATGGCTCCTTATGAGGCTTTGTATGGAAGGAAGTGCAGATCTCCTTTGTGTTGGTATGAGTCTGGTGAGTATCAGCTTTTGGGTCCTGAGTTAGTACAGTAGACAACAGATAAGATCAAAGTGATACAACAACAGTTGAAAGTGGCACAGGACAGGCAGAAGTCTTATGCGGACAATCGTCGATGACCTTTGGAGTTCCAGGTAGGAGACAAAGTGTATCTTAAAGTCTCACAGTGGAAAGGTATGATAAGGTTTGGTCAGAAGGGTAAGTTAGCTCCCAGGTATATGGGGCCTTACCCAGTCATAGCACGTGTTGGCAAGGTAGCTTACGAGTTTGAGTTACCTCCAGAGTTGCACCGGTTGCATCCAGTGTTCCATGTCATTATGCTGAAGAAAAGTCATCCGGATTCAGGTACCGTAATACAGCCAGTTGAGGTTGAGCTTGATGCAGATGTGACCTACGAGGAAGGTCCTGTGGCGATCCTTGACAGAAGGATCAAGAAGCTGAAGAGGAAGGACCTGGATCTTGTAAAAGTTCTTTGGCAGTGTCATGGCGTTGAGGAAGCCACGTGGGAGCTTGAGGAAGAGATGAGAAGGAAGTATCCCTCGCTTTTCTCTTCAGATTTCGGGAACGAAATCCCTTAAAGGGGGTTAGCTTGTAAGAACCCTGACCTTCGTTTAGGGCTTACCTTGTTTGTTCTACTTAACCTTGGTGGTTTGATGCCTGCTAATCATCTTTAGTGATGATTAGGGCTTGGTTGTGCTTTGTTGAGAGTTTGAGGGGCTACTTGCAAATAACCCAAGTTTAGGGTTTTGTGTGCAAGTTTGCCATCTTGTGAGATGTTTCCCTCTCTTTTCTTCCTCTAGGATTGAGAGGAAGGCTTGGGCTTGTTGTTTGAGTTGTTTTGGGCCTTGAGGTGCCTTGTTTGGGCTTGGTTGAGCCTTGTGTCGGCCAAGACTTGCTTGTGTCACCCAAGGTGAGTAGTGTGTCGACCTAGAGTGGTTTGTGTCGGACAACAACCATGTGTGTCGCCCAGGTACCTTGGTGTGTCGCCCAGTGGAGCAATAGGTTGTGTCGCCCATGATGCTTGACCATGTTTGGTGGACACTTGGTGCATGTCTTGGACAAGTGTCTTATGGCTTGCTAGAGTGGTGGCTTGAGCTCTAGGACAAGTGTCCCTTGGGTGGATGACACATAGCATGGATCTACCTTGTTTTCTCCTCCCTTTCCTTCTATATATGTGGTTCTATCCCTTTCCTTAGCTTCCTTTGATCCTTCAGTCTCTCCTCCACCTTGAGTGCACGACACTCATTCCTTCTTTGCTTGTGTTGACCGATACACTTCCTTGGTGTAGCAGTGGTGGCCGATACACCCCCTTGGAGGAACTGTGGTGGACGATATCCCTTAGAGCTTGGAGTTCTTCTTCTTCCTTGGAGCTTGGAGCTTAAGGCGGTTTGCATAGCTTCTAACCCTAACTCCTTTACCTATAGATATATTCATGTTGCATGTTAGTAGTTAATTCCTTGCTTTTGTACCTTTGGTGGCCGATCCTCCTTGGGGTTTAGGGTTTCCTTATGATCTAGTGCACCTTGCTCTCTAGGGTTTGAGTTTCCTTGTGCTGGAGGTTGATGGTGACCCCTGTTGGGCGATACCCTCCCTTGTCTTGGTGGGTTGGACAACATGAGTGTCTTTGTGATGGACGACATGGTGAGTGTCCTTGATGTTGGGTGATATCCTTGCCCTTGTGATGGGCGATAGCTTAAGCTAGAAGAAGTGTTAGCCGATATGGTGACCCTATTGGACGATATGGTTCTTCTGGTGATGAGCAACACCTTTGTCCTTAGGATGGACGTTAGACCAGGAAGTGGCATGAAGGTTGGCTTGAGTTGGACGATAGGGTCATGTATGGCATGTTTGTTGAGTTGGGCGATAGGTTATGCTTGGTATGTTGGCCGATAGCCTTGATAGACGATATAGGAGTGTGTCGCGCGACAACCTTTGGTGTGTGACGACCGTTAGGGCTGGGTGGTGATGGGCGTCACGCCCTTTTCTTTGGTGTGTCGGCCGTTAGAGTTGGTTTTGTTGGTAGCACGTTATGTGCAAGTTCTTCTCTCTCTCTCTCCTGGTGGTTGAAGTGGGTTGTGATCTGGACGATAGCCCTGGTATCGGGCATTGCTATTGGGATGTTGTGACGGGCGTCACACTCCCTAGTGTGTCGGCCGACAGGAGGTGTGACGGGCGTTGCCCGATACACACGGATGCCCGACACCCTCCCTAACGCGTGATAGCCTTTATGATGTTGCGTCGCGGGGTTGGGTGTTTTTGTAGCAACGCAGCGTTTCTGCACTCTCATGTTCTAACCGTTGTATCCTTCCTTTGGGTGAGGGTTGTGACGAGTCTTAGTGAGGGTTGTGTGATCCTATAGTGACGGTCCCTTGTAATATGGAAGTGTTTGGCTATGCACAACAAACGATGGTGATGCCTTGATAACAATGCTAATGATAGTAATGATGCTGATAATAATAATGATGATGATAATGGTAGTAATGATGCTGGTAGTAGTATATGAGGATGATGAGGAAGGTAGTAGTAATGTTATGCATGATGTGAGCCTTATGCTTATCTGTTAATGACAATGTTAATGGTAGTTACACTAGTGGTTGCTTAATGATAATGATAATAGTAATGATAGTTGTAATGATAGTGCTTGCTTTGTATGTTCAACATGACTACTCACATAAAGTAAACACCTTGATTATTCATATAATTCTGAGATAAGGATAAGTATGAATATGGTTCATTAATGATGTGCTTAATACACTTGATCACCAAATAGTGTAAATGACAAGTATAGCATCTCGAATATCATCTTGTGATAATAAGTATAGTCCTTATGTTGAATCTATGATTATTGTGTATCCTAACCAATGCAGGGGATGATTAAGCCATGAAAAGGCTATGAGACATATGTGATGAGTAACATCACTTTGATAATTATTCTATAAGGTTGTATGTATGATGTGTTGGTCCCATGATGTTAATGCGAGCCTTGAGAGGCAGTGACAATACATGATGAGGGATTGAGATTCCATGGTATGTGGTGATCCTTGAGATGGATCTAGATGGTTGGCATGAGGCCAAGTGGTAACATATGATGTTGGATCCTTGAGATGGATCAAGTTGATGTGGTTACAATAATAAAATGATGAGTTTATGTTATTTACTTTCTGTTATATCTTGCATGTTATACAACTTGGTTGAATCTTGCAATCCATCTAAAAGACACTAATTAATCACAGTGAAATATATCATGTAGTTGCCCTGGCCATAGATCCATCATCGTTAGGATTTGGTGATGGTGAAACAGGTTCTCCTACTGGTTAACCTGGAAGCGCATATTGTTGAATATGTGTAGGTTGCTCCTAGCCTGAAAATGAGGAGGTAAGAGTGTAACTTCGGTTGTAGGCTCAGGATATGTGATATGAGGAGCATGAATGTGTTCATGGCTCAGAGCACGGTGAACAAGCATGTGGCTCGGTTTTACTAGCGTCGAGACATGTACCAATGCGGGCTAGAGTGAGGGTAGCCTATGGAGTTGACCCTATGGCTTAGACCACTTCAGCATGTGACTACGGTCCTGCTTGTGTTGTACTCGTGTACTGACCATGAGGTGGGAGGTCATGGAGTCCGGCTCTTCCATTGACCTTGTATGGCACCGACTTGGGTTTCGTAACCGAAGGTTGGATTTGAACGGTACAGTTCAAATCCTCAGGGCATAATAATATGTAATACAGCTGTTTAGTACTTATTGCTTAAGATAAACACGAAACATTGGTTGAGGCCTTGTTTGTGTAGTTAATTATGTTATATCTGCAGTTACTTCTATATTCATCAGGTATGTGGTGATATGTCTTATTTTGATAATCAGGTTAAGTGACAATATACCTTATTCTGATAATCATGTTACATAGTGATAAATCTTATCTTGTCAATCATGTTCCATTGAGAGATGTCTGGTATATGCTTTTGTACAGCTGGTAAGTTTGTCAGTAAGAATAGCTTTGCTTTATATAGACTGCTCTTGTTAAATTTGTATCAGTTATCTACTTATCTTGCTGAGGTTCTGTAGTTGCGGTGGGGAGTTATGTTTCCCGCTGGGACAATTGCTCAATTGTCTCACCCCGCTGGTTTACACCCTTTTTAGGTGGTCAAGCTAGGCGTGGTGGTGGTCGTGGTGTTGCAGCCGAGTAGCCTGACGAGCAGTAGAAGGCAAGCGATGGATATGTTGCTGTCTTGGATGTTTTGTAGTAGAGTCTAGAGTCATCCATGTACTCTCAGGTCCTTGGCAGTGTTTTGACGTTGATTCACGATGAACGATCGATAATGTTTTGTATATCCTGTTGTTGGCCTGATGCGGGCCTCTATGTATATGAACAGGTGGTTAACTCATGGGATGGATGAACAGTTGTTCTTGAGCTGTGGACACGTATCAGATCTCGTGTATGTATATATACAACATGTTTCTGTGTAGGATGAGGACTGGAAAGTAATAGTTTCATAGTTTATTAGTTTTCCACAATCGGTTTTAATTAACCTGTGTTTTCATAATCTGTGTTTATGGTGATTTCCCCACGTTTTCGCATAACACCTCGTTATCTGTGTGATAATGGGATGTGTTGCCACAATTTGTCTCAAACATTTCGAGTCCTACTTTTCTTTCCCATTGATTCCTTTAGAACTAGGTTCCTGTCTAGGAATGCATCCATCCAAAACACCTTTGTTATTGGATTTGGATATTAAAGTAGTATTCAAAAAAATAACATTTACGCGATTTGTGGACAAAACCTTTTAAGAAACATTTTCTTATTTAGGCTTTCAATCATAATCTTCATAAAGACATATCGGGACACTTCCCATTCCATATCTTATATGATGTCTTTGAACTATTAGATGGTACATTGTTTTAGTGTTAAGCATGTGCCCAAAAGGAAATTTGAAGTTTAGTTGTTAATCACACTCTAACATATCAAGGTACAATTCCTTCTTTTTGATACACTTCTCATGATACACTATCATTGTGTATTAGGTGGAGTCCATAATGATACATTATCATGATCTTCCAGAAGGTTCTAAAACTCTTGGTTCAAAGTATCACCAAATTGATCATATCGAAATTTAATACTTATACTGAGTTTTGTTGGCTAAATGGACATCATTTAATCCTTTTGTTTTGATAATGACAAACACTTCATTCTTGTGAATCTAACTTGCTACTTGAGTGTTGTAGGAATTAGGTGGATGACAAACAACTGGAAGATCTATATGCTCAAAATTGCTTTAATTCATGAATGTAATCAAATGTAAAAATTTGTACAAACATATAATGTACAAGTACTTAGATATCATGTAAATCAAGCATTAGATCTTCCCTAGCCATTCACAACACTTAGATAAGTCATTCCCTACAATAGTGTCACAAAGGCACACTCATACATACACTTGGTACTTAGTTTAAAACATTGAAACAAGGTTATTCTCGGTCGACAAAATCCTCGACCGAGACACTCTCGGTCGACAAACTCTTCGACCGAGAATGACCCAGGTAGCCGTTAGACACAGCAGACAAGGTAGTTGGAAGTTGGAGAAGAACGTTATATACACTTGCTCCAGACAGTCCCTTGGTTGACAAGTCCTCAACCAAGATGGACTCTCGGTCGATAAGTCTTCGACCGAGAAGTGTTCTGTCTGCAATTTTCAGAGTTAATTAACTAGCCGTTGCTAAAGAACTAATGTGTACCTAACAGTTAGTTAAGCACTTAGAACCCCCTAGAAAGTGTCTAGAACGTCCTTAAGCACTTGTAGGTCATTCCTATAAATAGGACAAGCCTTAGGACACCCACATACACACTTGTGCAACACTTGAGCATATACTTGCAATTGGCTATTCATTCTTGTAAGCAACAGAGCAATTCCTACAATTGGCTATTCATTCCCATTGCTCCAATTTCGTGTCCTATAGGCTAGCATCTCCTACCCACAACACTTACACTTACATATACATTGGATAGGAGATCAAAACGCTTGATATAGGAAATCAAGCCTTGTGCTACAACGGTATTGTAATTTCTATTTTTCCTTCTTGTTCCTTTTTATCCTTTGTACTCTCCTTGCTACTCCTAGGGTTGGAGGCTGCAGATTGGAGAGGGTTTGACTTCTCAGGAGGAGAAGGTGGACTTCGGACTACTTCAAGAAGGCTGTCTCAACGGGAAGCTACTTCAAGAGGAAGTCTACTTCAAGGGGGATCTTGAGGTTACTTCAAGGAAGGCTGCTTCGAGGTTGGTGAGACTACTTCTAGGTGAAGGTTGTCCGAAGGGTTTGGTGAAAGAATTGTAATTTTATGTAATATCCTTGCGAGGTAATAAAATTTAATTCTTTCAAAATCTCGGTTGGGTAAGCAACCGGGTAGTGGATTGACTGCCTTAGTATTTTCTAAGGTTGGAACCACTCTAAATCCTTGTTCCCTTGTCCAATATTTTTGTGGTTGATTGCTTTGAGTTAAATTATTATTAAAATAATCACAAAACCCTATTCACCCCCCTCTAGTGGTTTTTCAATTGGTATTAGAGCAGGCTTCAAGGAGCTCTAATCGAGTCTTGAAGAATGAAGGGTGGTGGTGTCTACAACCGCAAGCAAAGGAAAAGCATGGACCAATCTTCAACATGTTGCAATTGGTGCTTAGGAACAAGGCACACTACACCTAGCTATCCATGGAGGTCAAAGAAGGAAGAAGTGCATAAAGAATGCCTAATTGCTACAATAAGTGAAGAATAAGAAGAGGTAAGCATTTTTTATTTACCTAAAGAAGGTTTAATTGCTAGTCTTCAAGAAACACATGAAAAATATGTTGAGTGCAAGAAGAAATTAAAGAAATCTAATAAAACAAATGATGAGTTACACGCTAAACTTCTTGCTCTCACATCTGAAAATGAAGATCTTAAAAAGACTATTGAAGATCATGATATTAAGCTAAAATTAGTAGAAGCAAATTGCAATCTTCTATCCCTAGAAAAGATAAATTTGCAAACTCAAGTAAATGATCTTCAAAAACAACCTAATTTGTGTGCACATCTAGGTTATGATATTATTGTGAAAGAAAGAGATTCTTTATTATCTAATCTAGATCAAGCAAAGTTAGATATCAAGAAGAGAATGGATGAGATTGTTAAGTTGCAACAAGAAGTTAGTAGCTTGAGTAACAATGATATCCTTGATAAAATCTTAAATGACTCTTATTGTCAAATTGGAAGGAGAGGACTAGGTTATAAGTCTAAAGAAAAATCTTACCAAAAACCTAGTTGGAGAAAGACACAAATGCTAGAAAATAAATCTATGTATGTATCTAGAGGCAAATATACATATGTACCCAAGAACAACCTAGAACAAAATCATAGAAAGAGATATGAGGTTGGTTCTATATGTTGCCATTATTATTTGCATCTTGGACATTATTCTTTCTCATGTCCTTACAAGAAAAAGGATGTTGAGTTAGTATGGGTTCCAAAACCCCCAAAGTAAATGAAAAAAATCAAGTTGAGATATGACCAAAGACTCTAAGTTGTATGTCTCTATGTCTATCTCAACTTAACATAATAGGACAACAAGTTGATCTAAGAAATTAAAATTTCTAAATACACATCTTCAACTAACTTGTTTTAGTTTGGATTCTCAAAACCTTGAATATTGTATATGATTAGTTGAGATTTAACCTAAATGTTACTTTGATATTTAAATGTCTCATCTCAACTAAATCGAGCTTTAAATTGCATAACTAAATTGGAAGTGATCTATGTTTTATTTGGAAACAATTGTTGAAAACAATACAGAAACTGTAACAATTTCGGTCGAGAAATTGGCGACCGAGACATTGTCGGTCGAGAACTTTCTCAACCGAGTAAAACTCTGGCAAGACTGTTTAAATAAAAGACACTTAAATCGCAATCAACTTAAGCATATAATGAACTTTATATATTCTTGTGCTTTAATGATCCAAATCAAAAGGAAGAATATATGAGCATCAAAACAAAATACTTTTCGTGATTAAATTATCAAGTATATAAGATAAAAGGATCGATTTTACTAAAACTGCTGCAAAAATGTTGCTTGCAAAGAAAAATGATACTGAAATCTATACTCTTACTGCAAGTAAACATACTTGATTGGAAAAATAAGTCACATATCTTGAAGAAAAATTTCTCAAGAATATTAATAGTTTGCATCATTACATATATGTTATTAACATCCTTATTAAACTTGATGCAAACCAAAACTTGTGAAATCTGATCTGTATGCAAATTGAAATTGATTATACTATCTTTGAAAATTCAAATGTTATCAAATTTCAATTGCTACTTTCTTGAAAAAGATGATTAAGAATAAATAGTCTATCTTAAAATTTTCATTAGAATGATAAAAATAATTTGTTCTAAGAAAATCAAAAGAATAAATATCATCGTGACACCTAAATGTATATGCACAAATTAAAGTTGAGATATGATCAATAAACTTGAATTGAGAAACCTTATATCTATCTCAACTTCACACAATTGAATCAAAGTATTTCAACACATAAACTAGAACATACAGATTGCTGAATAAAATTTGCAGAGACATTCTCGGTCGAGAAATACTTCAACCAAAAATAATTCGGTCGACAAACTATTCGACCGTGCAAGAGTCTGGAAAATATATTCTGATGTTTCTTATTTGTTATCAATTCATCAATAATAAAAATTGCCTTAATCAATAATAAATCTTGGAGATCATCTTTAAATCAAGACATATTTATCTTTTGCATCATAAATTAAGGTATAACATTATGAATATGAAATCCTAAACATATTGCAAAAAGTGCTATATGAAGATTGACATTAAGCATACCTTATTCATTGATTGAAAAAGTGTATTAAGCTTGTTCATTGAAAAACTTATGAACCTTGAATGAGATTATTTTGGTTTATCCTCTACATGGTTTGGCTTAAAACTGAAAATTAAGAACCATGTTAGTTTAACCAAAGAAATAATTGTTTTATCATAATTCACATGTTTTTTCCGAAGTATTCCTTGGTCTATCTATATAGGAACCATGTGTATTGAAATGATCAAAATCATTGTATTCATATGTCTCTATCTTGATCATTACATTGTGGACATACTTCTATTGTTCTATCATAATTATTGTGCCATGATCATTATGTTTCATTGGTTTGTCTAAAATAATCTTTGATCCATATATGCAAACCATGAATGGATATTATTCTTAATCATTGTGATTCAGCTCATATGAAGATGCAATTTTGCATAAATAGCAAAATTTCATGGCACAAACGCATTTTAATTTAAAAATTTGCAGAAATTATAATTCACATATAAGTGTTCAAATTGGAAATCTGCAAAAATTGCCTCTTGGTTGAAATCAAGTTTGACCAAGGGGCGCTATGGTCGAAGTCAAGGTTGACCTAAAATAAGCTTGACAAAATGCTTATTTGTACATCATTTTACTACACTTAATCTTAGCATCTTGATTCAAAATGTGTTTATTGAAAACATAATTTTAGTGAATAACTCTCATAAAATGTCAACTTATTATGATCTAATATTGTTTGTGACCTTGGAATCCTTAAATTATCTTAATTATAAGATTAAGGGGGAGCTCACAAAAACTATTTTGATTATAAGATTAAGAAGCTTAAAAAACTTTGTAAACATCATCTGAAGCTTGTTATGACCTTAGTATTTTTAATCTTGGTTATGAAAATAAAGTAATCTACAAATTTCATGAATGTGATATATATCTTGTTCTTAATGGAATTCTCTAAACAAATCAGGGCTTAACATCCCGTGCTTTTGGTTAGAGACACTTTTCATGTACTCTAAGCTTAAAGGATTCTCATATCATTTTCAGGGCTTAACATCCCTTGTAAAATGGGTGAGAAATCAATACACATATGCCATGAACTTAAAAGGAACTCATATCATTTCAAGGCTTAACATCCTTTGCAAATGATTGAGAAATAAATTGTGGCTAAATTTAACATTAATTGGTTTGCATTAATCCCTTGATTTTAATTTGAATATCTCTTTAAGGGGGAGCATAGCATAAAATTAAGGGGGAGAAATAAAAAGGCATACTAAATGATTATCTTGGATATCTTTTTGAAATAACAAAGGGGGAGAAATAATATAAAATCAAAAACATAAAATAAAATGAGTTTCATAATATCTCGGCCAGCACTCACTTTCAAAAACAAGAATGGCTACCAAAGGTAAACTTTAGGTATGAAACTCATATGATTTATATTTCATAATTTTATATTTAGGAAATGTTTGCCATCTTCAAAAAAGGGGGATATTGTTGGCTAAATGGACATCATTTAATCCTTTTGTTTTGATAATGAAAAACATTTCATTCTTGTGAATCTAATGTGCTACTTGAGTGTTGCAGGAATTAGGCGGATGACAAACAACTGGAAGATCTATATGCTCAAAATTGCTTTAATTCATGAATGTAATCAAATGTAAAAACTTGTACAAACATATAATGTACAAGTACTTAGACATCATGTAAATCAAGCGTTAGATCTTCCCTAGCCATTCACAACACTTAGATAAGTCATCCCCTACAATAGTGTCACAAATGCACACTCATACATACACTTGGTACTTAGTTTAAAACATTGAAACAGGGTTATTCTCGGTCGACAAAATCCTCGACCGAGACACTCTCGGTCGACAAACTCTTCGACCGAGATTGACCCAGGTTGCTGTTAGACACAGCAGACAAGGTAGTTGGCAGTTGGAGAAGAATGTTATATACACTTGCTCCAGACAGTCCCTCGGTCGACAAGTCTTCGACCGAGAAGTGTTCTGTCTGCAATTTTTAGAGTTAATTAACTAGCCATTGCTAAAGCAACTAATGTGTACCTAACGGTTAGTTAAGCACTTAGAACCCCCTAGAAAGTGTCTAGAACGTTCTTAAGCACTTGTAGGTCATTCCTATAAATAGGACAAGCCTTAGGACACCCACATACACACTTGTGCAACATTGAGCATATACTTGCAATTGGCTATTCATTCTTGTGAGCAATAGAGAAATTCCAATAATTGGCTATTCATTCCCATTGCTCCAATTTCGTGTCCTATAGGCTAGCATCTCCTACCCACAACACTTACACTTACATATACATTGGATAGGAGATCAAAATGCTTGATATAGGAAATCAAGCCTTGTGCTACAACGATATTGTAATTTCTATTTTTCCTTCTTATTCCTTTTTATCCTTTGTACTCTCCTTGCTACTCCTAGGGTTGGAGGCTATGGATTGGAGAGGGTTTGACTTCTCAGGAGGAGAAGGTGGACTTTGGACTACTTCAAAAAGGCTGTCTCAACGGGAAGCTACTTCAAGAGGAAGGCTACTTCAAGGAGGAGCTTGAGGTTACTTCAAGGAAGGTTGCTTCGAGGTTTGTGAGACTACTTCTAGGTGAAGGTTGTCTGAAGGGTTTGGTGAAATAATTGTAATTTTATGTAATATCCTTGTGAGGTAATGAAATTTAATTCTTTCAAAATCTCGGTTGGGTAAGCAACCGGGTAGTGGATTGACTTCCTTAGTATTTGCTAAGGTTGGAACCACTCTAAATCCTTGTCCCCTTGTCCAATATTTTTGTGGTTGATTTCTTTGAGTTAAATTATTATTAAAATAATCACAAAACCCTATTCACCCCCCCTCTAGTGGTTTTTCAAGTTAGTTATGTACTTCATTTATGATCTCCTTGAACACTTGAAGAGATTTGTTTTTGTATTTTATTAAATACAAACTACCATATCTATTGAGGTCATTAGTAAATATATTGAAGTAGTATTGATTACCTTTAAGTTTGAGTCATCATGTCATTCATTACATGTGTCACACACAGTTGTCTCTTTAACAATTAAGTATAGTTGATGAGACATAGGCATTGCCATCAAAGATCATACCTTTCAAATGAAACATCAGTCCATTATTCTTGCCCATACAAGATGTATGATGTTTTCATTAATGGCAGGTATATAATAGCAATTCACTAATTCTATTACATGCCCATGAATGTCATAATGTAACTATAATGTTAGAAACTCTTGCTCCGTACAGTTTCTAGCTTACTTCTTCTTAGGTCTTGAAGTAGAGATCTCTATCTTTTTCATCTTCCCGAGATCCTCTATAAAGATGTTATTTCCCTTTCCAATGTCAAACAGGTGACAATGGTGGCACTTTCTTTCCTTATCTTTATAAGTGAAAAAAGGACATATTCCCTTTTCTACTTTCCCCTCTCCATATCTTGAGTGATGAAGACTTGGACCTAAGCTTGGCTTTAGAACACTTCTTGCCCTTTCTTTAGTCTATGGACTTTACTTTGCTAATCATTATCACAGGTTGTATCCTTTCTTCATTCATGCTTTGGCATCAACATGCCAAGCACTTCAAACAATGGTTTGGCCAAGTTTCTCAACATTTGATAAACTGGCTATATGATTCACACAATGATTTGTAGAATCATATGTTTGGTCAACTCTTGACCTTTAGAAATCACAATCAATCTATATGCACAATCATATTGAGCATATGAGATTATACTTGATCTCCATTTATTTGATTATACTCAAACATCGCTTTGAAGACATTATACCTTTCATGCTTTACATGATTCTTAAGATGTATAACCATCTCAAGAATGTCCATGCTCCAAGCTATTCATCCAATCATAGTTCATATAGCTCAAAATAAGGTTCTTGATGTCTTAGGCATCATTAGCATGCTTCACGTAAGCATCCAATTTTAGCCTTAGGTGCATTTGGAGTGGTTCAACTGGATCTGGTCGTTCAAGGACTTTAGAGTTTGCACATACCATTGGGAACACTTCTCAAAGGTCCCAAAACAGATTTGAAGTTTACCCCATTTATGAACTGATTGCAATGATAATGTATTTGTGTTTGTCATTTGGATTCCACAAAAGAATTTTGCAACTTTGTCAAAACATTTTATATTTGTTTGATTTGATAATTTTGACGATATTAATTAGGCCTTTAATTAATTATATCTTCCACAATTTTGATCAAATTGATAGCCCTCACCATCATTTTGGAAGATTGTAGCATACAACCTTCTTGTGATCAAGATCCATATTTCATCAAATTATGAGTCAGCTTTGCCTGATCGCCCACAACTTGATTATTTAGGTAGGTCATCATGCCGATTGCATCATATGCAATTCTTGGATAGATGACATGCACAATTCTTTACCATGATCATCTACATGCCTCTGGAGCTTAGACTCTCTAAGAATCACCAGTTAAGTCTGGCCCAAAAGTTGACACGATAAACATGCACCCTATTTTGGTAGAACCTACATGTATACCATCACACTTCCACAAGATGGACCGTGCACCATGCTTTGGCATAACCTACACTTGATTGATCAAGCTTTTCATGTGTGTAGCTTATGGAAGGCATCTTAGACTTTAATATTTTATTTGAGGGGTTTAGTATTTATATTCATATACATATCCAATCACCACATATTTATAGTATGTATCATATACATGCTACAACCACAATGAGAAAACATGTAATATCAATAAAAGTGATGATTATGACCATCCTAATGTAATTACTTATAGCCACAAGGAATTATGGTCATCTAAGGTACACATCATAAGAAACCTATTGTTGATGAAGATCTTTGTGCTTGAACCATTCCAGGTTGATCGGCTCATCCTATGACACGATCGGCTCGCCTCCTAGTCGATTGGTTGGTCGGTCTAGCCTATGATGTCTGGACACCTCCAACAAGTAGTTGGGCCATCAACCGGTTGATCTGAATCCATCTTATCAATCCTCCTCAGTCATCCAGGTGGTCGGCTCATCTGGTGTTGAGCGTCTTCTTCTTTGATGTAACTAGAAAATAAACTATCCTACTTTTACATAATCTTTGGGAAACCTCAAGTTACATTTGAAGGGAGCAAAGGTAGAAGTGAAAGGATCTCAAGTTACATGTGGAATGGATGGTAGAGGCTCGGTATGCAAATCGAGATACAAACAACCATAACCAACCAAGCACACACAGGGTTTATAGGCCATAATCATGCTACACATCCACCTTCAAAACCGTTTTAGGGTGACGTGTATCAATTGCATATATACCATATCATATATGTATATTAGTTTGTGGTCGCATGTGGTATCTAGTTGGATATGCACATTAGTCATTTTAATATTCACATCGTATGCAATAAATAAATGATGATGAAAACAAAATCCAATCATATCAATTTATCCCAAAACACAGTACGTTGATGTGGCTTTGATACCACTGTTGGGTTTTATGGCCTCAGAGTAGGCAATGGAAACAAAAAATTTACTAGCCATTAACCCATAACAGGAGATTGCATCAATGACTATGTAATGGGAAGGATGATTTTAGCGAGATACACCTGGTCCTGGGGCTTGCCCAGCGACAATACCTCGCAGCCATGTGCAGTCTTCAACGCCATGTCTTGGATGACGTTCTATGCAGCTTCTGGTCTTTGCCATGGACTCTGGCCTCCACCACAGACTACGGTTGATGTGTCCTCCTAAGCGGTAGACATCTCCCACCCCTGTAGATAGTCCACACGGACCACCTAGAACTCCTTTTGTTCTAGAGGAACTGGCAGGAAGGACATGACCCTCCTATTGGTGTACTATCACCAACCTTCTCTCTTGAAATCAGACTACTTTTGTGTAGTTGTCTTTCCCTCACTATGACTCCCTAGTCAGATAGCACTTGCTCGGGGTCTCTTAGTTACCATAACCAGAGAGGACAACAACTTTGTAGAGCAACTGATGTTCAGAGTTGTGTGTTTTGAGAAGCCCCCAGTACCCCACAATTTATAATAGAGGGCAGGTTTAGGGTTCTCAGTCTGTTCAAGAGTTGAAGGATTCAAAAATTCCATGAATAGTTTGTACTGCAAGAGGCGAACTGATCATTTCATAAATGAACCGGTCATTTGGCAAGGTGAGCCGTTTGGTTCACTAGTGAACCATTCAGTTGGGAGTGTGAACCGGTCGTTTCACTAAGTGAACCGGTCATTTCACTAAGTGAACCGGTCGTTTCACTTCCCAGACTTGCCTGTAATTGACTATCCTTAATTGTTTCCAATTAATTCAAAG
The DNA here is from genome assembly GCA_963693085.1 of Alisma plantago-aquatica. NCBI lineage: Eukaryota > Viridiplantae > Streptophyta > Magnoliopsida > Alismatales > Alismataceae > Alisma > Alisma plantago-aquatica. The sequence continues at coordinate 656,303,179 of OY856409.1, forward strand.
ATTAATCCTTATTCCAATTGAATTGAACAAGTGAAACATGAAAGTTTTCATCCAACTGGGCAAATCCCAATTTCCTCAGTTGGAAGGACTGTGAGCTGCTCGGTTCACCAAGTGAACCAGTCGGTTGGCTCACACCAGTCGATCGGTTCACCTGGGTGAATTGGTCGGTTGGCAGTCCTGATATTGCCAATGCAATCTTCAATCAACTTGACACTCTAACCAGCTAGTTCAACACTTGAACTTGATAGTTCTAAGTCCAGTCAGTCAGTTGTATGTTTAATTGAGTACCTAAACACCTTTAGTCTCAATCTAAACATTATTCATGGACAATCTCCTTTTCCAGGGGTATCCTGTGTGTGTGGCCATATAGGTTCCAATTTACATTGGTAGTGAATGTTCATAACAACTTATGACATCACAAGCAACGAGCGGAATCTAGTAACTCATCATTGCTACCCAAGTAATTTAGAAAGTTGGAGAATAACTTCAAACTACAATCTATGATTAGTATTATCGTGATCGTATAGTTCCTTTGTCTCTGACATCCAGATTGAACTCAAGGCATGGAATGTCATCCTCTTCAACATTCAATACATGTTCCTTGAACTAGAGCAGATTGTCTGAGATGCATGTGAGTTCACATATCATATATTGAATCATATGAGTATGGCCATACAATTCTCAGTCTCACTTATCAAGGGGCCCTAGATATCATACTCCTTATAGGAGGGACGAATCCCATCTCTATCACTCACAGTCTATCCCCATGTATCAAAGTCACCCAATCATCACCTTTATAATAATCCATGTTTTAGGACTGCATTTGATGATGTCAAAGTGTACCCAACGACATGTGATGAGTGAAGTGATTTCAGGTATAAGAACCACAATCACCACCATCACTATGAGAGATGATTGTGACTACCATTTCATGGTATCCATGTATCACTCTCATGGTGGGTCTGTCCGATATACAGTTCTCTAACATATATCTGTGTGCTTGAGTTGATATCATATATCATGATTAATGAGACTCTGTCATTAGTCAACACACACACTAGTCTTATCTATTACTTTTGTCTATTTTTCTTCCTCAGTAATATCCGACTAGGGACATAACAAGAATGTATGTACTCTTATCATACATATGATCTCATCGTTCAAGTCACGTACTTGAAAACATTTGTCATCAAGTCACATCATATTTAGATGTCTATCATGTATGTGTCATCATCTCATGACTGAGACAAACATAATAGACAGAATTACCTTTATTAATTATCAAATCAGGTATTTTATGCCTCATTGCAATTATCATATGATTGGCTCTCTAGGCATACCATATCAACAAGGGGAATAAAGGCCTAAGGATGAAGTCAATGAACAAGTGGAACATGGAACTAGCCCAAATGAACTCATGGGATTTAAGCACTCACATGAACACTTCTTGGCACAAAGGGATGACTAAGAGGTTCAAGGAAATCACAATTGACAAAAAGGTTCAAGCATCAAAACTAGGTAAATGAGCAACTGAGAGGAAACAATTCATAGATGATAACTCAAATGTTTCCTATCAGTGGCGACAACATGAATGTGTGGGATTATAGATGGTGAAAGGGAGGGCATGTGCTTAAGGAACTTGCTATTATAATCCATGTCGATTTACTTGATAAAAAGTTTAGCAGTTGGTTAATTCTTAACACATGGCTCCCTAATGATATGGTGAAAGAACCCATGGAGGTGATTATTCCTTCTGAATCTAATGCATAAGATGGTCAAGCATGGGATCTCTCCATTGATAGGAAGAACACTACCAAATCTGCATACAAGTAGTTTAGAGCCTACCATGAGATCATGGTTGCTAGGGAATGAGAAGAAGAATGGAAGGCTAGAGTAGTGCAAAGGTGAATATCTTTATGTGGATGGTATTACACATAGATATACTCACTAACAAAAGAAGAGGCAAGACACCTGAGAAATGACAAGACTTGTTCCATATGCTTGTTATTTTGGTATACTATGCCCAGAGAGCCAATCTTATGATGATTGCAATGAGGCATGTGATACTTGATTTGATAATAATAAAGACAATTTTCATCTATATGTTTTAGCTATTTTTTATATAATAGTTGTACATGATAGATGTCTATAGAATGACAAAACTCAATGATGTATGTCTTCAAGTACGTGACTTGAAAAATGAGATCGTACAGATGTTAAGAGTATGTACATTCTCACTAATCTCCCAAGTCAGTTGCTATTGTGGAAATAACCATAGACATCAATAACATAAAAGACTAGAGTGTGTGTTGGTTGATGATAGAATCTCATTAGTCATGACATATGATATCAAATCAAGCACATAGATACATGTTAGATAACAGTGTATCAGAAAAACCCACCATAAGAGTGATGCATGGAAACCACACTTGGTTAGTCAGGATCATCTCTTATAGTATTGGTGGTGATTGTGGTTCTTAGACCTAAAATCACTACACTCATCACATGTGATTAGGTACACTTTGACATCATCAAACACAGTCCTAAAAAATGGGTTGTTATAATGGTGATGATTGGGTGACTTTGACACATGGGGACTTGACTGTGAGTGATATATATGGAATTTGTCCCTCCTAAGGGAGTGTGATATCCTAGCCACTTGAGGAGTGATACTGAGAAATGCATGGCCATGCGCATGTAAGTCAATATATGATATTGAGTTTAAATATATCTCATACAGTTTACTCTAAATCAAGAAACATGGATTGAACATTTGTAGAGGATGACAAGTACATGCCTCAAGTTCAATTCGGATATCAGTGACAAAGGGACTATACATTCAGTATAACACTAATAATAGATTGTAGGTTGAAAGTTGTTCTCTAACTTTCCTCTTCACTTGGGTAGCTCTGATGTGCGACTAGGCACCACTCTTTGCTTGTGATGTCATAAGTTAGTTATGGACATTCACTGCCAACGTGAAATGGAACCTATAGGGTCACATAGATAGGATTAACCTGGAAGAGGAGTTTATCCATGAATGATGTTTATATTGATTACTAAAGTGTTTAGGTACTCAATTAAGCATTTAATCAATAGACTTGACTCAGAATCATCAAGTTTTAGTGTTAAGCCAACTGATTAGAGTGTTAGGTTGATTGAGAACCGCATTGACTGAGTTTTGCACAACCTGGACCACCATCCAACTGGTTCACTGGGTGAACCGGTCAGCTCATGGTCAGTGAGAAGACTGGTTCACTCTAGCGAACCGGTTGGTTCACATGGACCAAACGAGTAAGTGTTGAGTTTTCTGGTTCATGAGAAGAGATCCTTGTTTCACTTGTTCAATTTGATTGGGACAAGATTTAATCTTTGCATTAATTAGAAACAAATAAGGAAAGTCAATTGAAGGCAAGTCTGGGAAGTGAAATAACCAGTTCACTGGGTGAATCGATCGTCTCACCTTCCCAAATGACCAGTTCAGTTATTAACCGGTCGGCTCACCTTGCCAAACGACCGGTTCATTTATGAAATGACCAGTTTGCCTGTCGTAGTGCAAATTGTTCATAGAAATTCTGGACCCTTCTATGCCCGCACAGACTGGGGACCCTGACCCTACACTCTACTATAAATAGAGGGGTATAGGGGGCTTCTCAAAACACACAACATAGAGCATCAATTGCTCTATAAAGTTGTTGTCCTCTCTGATTTTGGTAATTGAGAGAGCCCAAGCAAGTTCTACCCATCCTGGGAGGAACAATGAGGGAAGACAACTATAGAAAAGTGATTGGTGGTGGGAGAATGTATCGGTGACTAGTACGGTGACAGAAGGGGGTGACACCTTCTATTCTATCCTTCAGGATGACTAGAGTTCCTGGTGGTCCGTGTGGACTATCTATAGAGGCAGGAGATTTCTACCACTTAGGAGGACGACTATCAACTACGGCCTGGGTCAAGACCAGGAGCTGCACAGATGTCTCACACTAGCTGTGAGGCATTATCACTGAGCAACCCTCTGGACCAGGTATATCTTGATAAACCATCTTTCCTATTGCATAGTTGTCGATGTGATCTGCTAGTTATGGATTTGTGGTTAGATAAAAATATTTGTTTCTACTACCTGCTCTGTCCCATAAAACCCAACAGTGGTATCAGAGCCACGCAAACTTACTATGTTTTAGGATAAATCGATATGATTGGATTTTTGTTTTTCGCCATTTATTTATTGCATGTGATGCAAATACTTTAACTGGCTGATATGCATATCCAATTAAACACCACAAATCGCTATATACATATATGATATGGTATATATATATGCAATCAATATGTGTCTCCCTAAAATAGTTTTGATGGTGGATGTATAGAGTGGTTATTGCCTATAAACCCCTATGTGTGTGCTTGGTTGGTTGTGGTTGTTTGCATCTCGGTCTGCATACCGAGTCCTTTCTTCTATTCTAGATGTAACTTGAGATAATTTGAGCCTTCCCTTCTACCTTTGCTTCCCCCGAATGTAACTCGGGGTTTCCCAAAGAGATATGTAAAAGTAGGATAGCTTTATTTCCTATTATATCAAAGAACGGTGGGCACCCAGACAAGAGGTTAAGGGACCGAGACGACCGATTGATGGTGCAAGATGAGTAGCTGGTGACCTGACGAGGAGCATGACAACCTGACAAACCGACCGTCTGGAGGAGCCAGACGATCAGTTGATGACAACCAACCGACCGGCCAGGAGGCTAGCCGATAAGTCATAGGATAAGCTGATCAACCCAGAATGGCCCAAACACATATCTTCATCAACTACAAGTTGTTGCATGTGATGTAGACCTAGATGACCCTAATTCCTTGTGGCTCTAGGAATTACAATATGATATAGCATGTATATGATACATATTATATATGTGTGGTGATTGGATATGTATATGTATATAATTTTCAAACTCCTCAGATATAAATATGAAATTTGAGATGCCTTCCAAAAGCAACACACATGAAAATCTTGATCGACAAAGTGTGGGCATGCCTTCACGTGGTGCACCACCTATCTCATAGAAGTGTGATAGTGGGTATGTGGGTCTGCCTTCGTAGGGTCCAAACTCATTGTTTTGGCTTCTGGGAATGGTCTTAACAAGGTGATCTTAATAGGATTAAGCAACTTGAGGCATGCATATGTTCATGAGAAAGAGTTGTGTATAACATCTATCCAAGAATTACATAAGATGCAATTGGTAAATGTTACCTACCTTAATAATTGATTATGGATGTTAGCATTAGCTGGATAATAACTCAATTGTTTTGGATCTTAGCTCACTTGAAGGTTGTATGTTGCATTCTTTCGAATTGACGGTGAGGGTTATCAATTTGATCACAATAGTGGGAGTGATAATTAATTAAAGACCTAATTAATATCATCAACTTTATCAAATCAAACAAATCAAAATGTTTTGAAATGTTGCAAAATTGTTTTGTAGAATCCAAATGAAAAACACAAATACATTATCGTTACGATCATTTCATAAATAAGATAAACTTTGAATCTGGTTTGGGACCTTTGAGAAGTGTTCTCAATAGTGAGTGTAAATTGTAAAGTCCTTGAAAGACTAGAGCCAGAAGAACCACTTCAAATGTGCATAAGGCTAAAATTGGATGCTTACTTGTAGTATGCCAATGAAGCCTAAGACATCAAGAACCATATGTTGAGCTATATGAACTATGAGTTGCATAAATAGCTTGAAGCATGGACATTCTTGAGATGGTTATACATCTTAAGAATCATGTAAATCGTGAAAGGTATAATGTCTTCAAAGTAATATTTGAGTATAATCAGACTGATGGAGATCAAGTATAATCTCATATGCTCGATATGATTGTGCATATATGCCAACTGTGATTTCTTATAGGTCAAGAGTTGACCAAACATATGATTCTACAAATCATTGTGTGAATCATATAGCTAGTTTATAAAATGTTGAGAAACTTGGCCAAACCATTGTCTGAAGTGCTTGGCATGTTGATGCCAAAGCATGAATGAAGAAAGGACAAAACATGTGACAATGATTAGCAGAGTAAAGTCCATAGACTAAAGCAAGGTCAAGAAGTGTTCTGAAGCCAAGCTTAGGTCCAAGTCTTCATCACTCAAGATATGGAGAGGGGTAAGTTGTAAAAGGAAATAACCTCTTTATAGAGGATCTAGGGAAGATGAGAGAGATAGAGATCTCTAATTCAAGACCTAAGAAGAAGTAAGCTAGAAATTGTGCAAAGCAAGAGTTGCTACCATTACAGTAACTGTCACACCCCGATCTCACACTAACCACTAATCACGAGATTAGGGCGCGACGGAGGAGTTATCACATAAACAAATCACTGAGAACTTTTTTCTTTCTTTTTAAAACCTCGTAATGATATCCGGATTATTGCTGTAAACTAAAACATAATAAACTATTGCGGAAGCATTTCAATTAAACTGGCTAGAGAACATAAACAGAGTTTACAACATGTAACATTGTTTAACAGAAAGTAAACATAATAGTTAATTTACATCTTTATACACATTTCACATACACACTCTCTCTCACCCACACCATGTCCCAAGGACTGATGGGAAAGGACTAAGAGACCACTATCTAACTAAACTAACTACATATACCTTCTATAGATTAAGCGTTAGGATGAAAAGATCCTTCCGATTCCTGGAACTGTCGCTGACCTGAAAATGTTTGAGTAGAGGAATGAGCCTACTCGCTCAGTGAATAATATTTCACTTAGCCATCATCGGATAACTCCATATTTTACATTTAACAGGAATATGTGAATAAATTAACAAACTGAGCAGTTCTAATTAAACAGTGCAATTATCGCAGAAAAGTATATTGAACATTTAAAGAACAAGTATTATAAATTCTAAATATAAACATACACAAGTTTCATATTAATCTACCTTAATTCTAAGTAATCATCTTTTAACTTATGCCCTGATCATATGCAGTGTACTCTGCATATAAAGTCTCGTAGCGAACTACGCACCCACCGTACAAGACTTAGCGACACACCCGGGAAATGCTAAGTCTGACTGCCGTCCTGGTCTGCGTCAGGACTCTCAGGCTCACACGGCCTCACTACACTCTCAAAGAGTGTACTCTAGACTCCTCCTATAACCTGAGCACACAGGCGGAGAGTCTGGGTTACCACTGTGACACACGCACAGATTATTGTTGAATAACCCCTATTTACTTCCAGTGCCACCGTGACACACGCACGGATTATTGTTGAACACTGCCTCTCTGTCCTCGTGCCACCGTGACACACGCACAGATTATTGTTGAACACGATCCACTGACCATCTAGACACACGCTAGGTAGGTCGTTTCACCCCTAAGGCACAGACCTCTCAAAGGGGTTCTACGGTGTCAGGGCATCTAAGTCTAACACATTTTATTATAACAAGAAAACTCTTACAACATTGTGTCTCTCTCTCACATATTCGACTATTGGAATATACTGTAATTCTACAATTCACTAGCTAAAACTAGAAATTCAACTTTTATAACATTTCTATATATAGTGCAACAACTATTCACTTATATCGCAATAACTCATAACTCAGCTATGCTTTCATGCAAACAGATTCGTTCACTATAAATAGATTTCATATCTATTCCACGTCTCTATACTGATTTCATATTACTGAACATTCAAATATACTGTATTGAAAGGAATACTCAACCTGAAATACTTTATCACATTTATTCGCATCTTACTGAAATTACACGTAAGGCATGCACATTTATATTACTAATCATTTCATTTTGTTTGAACTATGCAAATTAAAAGTCTAGGAATGATAACTATGCTCGACATCCGAGTAATCTCTATTACCCACATATACACATAAACATCATTTTCATATATGCAATATCTACAATTAAATGAGTTAAACCTTGATAATTAAGTGAGATAATACTCACCCAATTCTGTGTGTTCGTATACACCGAAAACGTCCACAAACACGCCTAATTCTGCTTTTCTGCAACTTTGCACCCCGTGCAACTGATCTGCACCCCGTGCAACTGATCTGCACCTCGTGCAACTGATCTGCACGCCGTGCAAACCTGTGTAGAAACAGAAATCCCCGACATCAGCTTTCTGTAACTTTGCACGCCGTGCAAACTGATTTGCACACCATGCAACCTGTGCAGAAACGGAAATCCCCGAGGAAGAAGGTGGATTCGGGGTCGATTCGCGGGAAATCTCCGCACGAAATACCTTGGGAACTTCAAGACGACCTAGCAGCAACCCGTAGACGTTGCTTTTCACGCCTTTGGCCGCTCCTAGCACCTCCTTGGCCGGCTCCTATCTTGGCCGGGCAGCAGGAACGGGGAAGAAGAAGGGGAAGGGGAAGAAGGTGAAGTGGCTGGCTGATTCGGCTGGAGAAGATGAGGAATCGAAGAAGAACGGAGAAGTAGGGGCTTGATTGCCCATCTTTCTCCTCTAGCTCGCTCTCTCCCTCTCCCTTTTTCTATTTTTCTCAAGCGGCAACTGAAGGAATGAACGTATCGTTCATTCAAGGTCGGCTAACAAAGCTAATAAAGGAAAAACTAAAGAAGGGATAAGGAAGGGCGCCCAGGGGGCCGGATGCAAATTACCAAAGAACTTTCAGAAATTACATATAGGTCCCTGCTCGCTAAAAAGCTCATATCTTTTTACTCTTAGGTCGGTTTTGCGTGATTTCTCTGGCAACGGATCAAGCACAAACTTGTCCTCAACCTCATGACAAGAGAACAAGCTAATGATACATTAACACTATCTCAAAGCTCAAAACACTATTAACAAAAGCAAGTACTCATCTCAACATAACTAGTTCAATTATGCACTAACCAAGGTACTTACTGGTAAAACGAAATGTGGGTCATAACAATCTTCCTCCCTTATAAGAATTTCGTCCCGAAATTCCTAAGAGAAAAGGAAACTTGTTACGCATCTCTGATTCAAGCTCCCACGTAGCTTCCTCTATATTGTGATTCCTCCACAAAACTTTCACTAAAGATAACTCGCGATTCTTAAGCTTCTTGATCCTCTGATCAACTATCTGTATTGGTCCCTCAACATAGGACACATCTGATCTGATTCTAGATCAAACCACAATACATTGTCTTTCTAGAACTGTTATAACAGTAACTCAAATTATGGTAATTACTGAGAAATTATCATACTATACATGTAGACAAAATAAAATTCTTAAATAAACAGAATGCATGTCAATTTGGCAGTTTATACTAAAAATCATGCAATTGAACTGTTAAACATCACCACATCTCATACTGAGAATTTGATATCAAAATACTTGATTCATTGTACACCCTATCCTTAGGGTTTCAGTTACCTCATTCACTTATCATATAGCAACACCCTATCCTTAGGGGTTACCTCATTCACTAGTCACATGGAAACACCCTATCCTTAGGGTTTCAGTTATCTCATCTATTTGATTGCAGTTCAAATCACAATACGGTATCATTCTAGAACTGGCAGAGCAGTATATTCAAAATCATTGTAATTACCGAGTAATTCTTATATCATGCATGCAGGCAGATTTAAAATTCATAAATATCCCAAACTCATATCAATTTTGGAACATACATACTGAATTCATGCAATTGAACATCCTATTACACCAATAAGAGTAATTTACTTCACATATAAGAAATCATCTGTAATATTTATCAATTATCTGAAATTTCTTGAAGAATGTGCACATTAACCCAAATCCTGGTTTGTGCATCACATAACTCAATTAGGAGTTGCTTACGTATCATAACACAAATAATTAATAATACTTGAGAATTTCTAGTAATATCTCAGAGAAATGTGCCAATTCATGTAAATGTTAAGTCACACACATTAACATAACAGGAAGCATACAACTAGGTTTATTTGCATATTTTAATACTATCGTACTTTCTTGAAATCATGCACCTGATGATTTACCAAATATGTATTGTCTGGGTTTAGACTCAAACTGTACCATTATCAGTTGTGTATTTCTAAACTCAACATTTACACTAAGCAATTTGGGTTTCGATGAACTATGTAAATTCACTGGTCCAGTCTACACTTTCTATTATACAGAGCTTCATACGGGGCCAAACCAAGACTGGAATGGTGACTATTGTTGTATGCAAACTTTATAAGGCTTAAATGTTCTTCCCAACTTCCACTGAAATGCAAAACGCATACTCTCAGCATGTCCCCAAGAGTCTGAATGGTTCTCTCAGACTGACTATCTATTTGCGGGTAAGAAGTTGTACTAAACCTCAACTTTGTGCTCAAAGCACGATGCAACTAATTCCAAAAGCCTAGATGTAAACTTAGGATCTCTATCTGATATAATTATAACTAGGATACCATACAACCTGACTATCTCATCCATGAATATCTTAGCCAACTTCAGAACATTAGAGGTTGACTTGATATGAAGAAAGTGAGCAGACTTAGTCAGTCTATCCAAAATCACCATATTGAGTCACAACCTCTAGGTGTCCTGGGTGACCCTATCACAAAATCCATTGTGATATGTTCCCATTTCCATTCTGGTATATGAAGAGATTACAATGTATCTACAGGTTTCTGGTGCTCAGCCTTAACTTGCTGACACACACTGCACCTAGTCACATACTCAGCTACATTCTTTCCATACCAGGCCACCAATACAACTCATTGAGATTCACGTACACCTTAGTGTTACCTGGATGGATGGTATACATCGATGCATGCGCTTCCTCAAGAATCTATTCTCTCAAGTCATTATCTCGAGGTATATGCAACCTGTCACGCTAATACAACACACCATCATCCGAAACATAAACTCTGGTCTTTTCCCCCTGTCATGTCATGCATGATCTATTGTAACTCACTATCACTCTACTGAAGTTCCTTAATCTGATCATAAAAGATAGGCTTAACTTGCATCTGTGCAAATCAACCACTCTGTTCAGTCACCCCTAAGTCTAAGTTCAACTTCCGCATCTCTACTAGCAAGCCTCTCTTGAAACATGTCATAGAGAATACATCCGCTGCTGAACTTGACATCCTGCTCAGAGAAACTGCTACCGCATTCAACTTACCAGGATGATAATCTATTGTCACTTCATAATCTTTGATCAATTTTAACCATCTTCACTGTCTAAGATTCAGATCCTTCTGGGTGGAGATATATTTCAAGCTCTCATGATCTGTAAACACTTGGCACGCCTCACCATAAAGATAGTGATGTCATGTCTTAAGAGCATGAACTATATCAGCTAACTCCAAATCATGTTTCAGATAATACTCCTCATTCTATGCTACTTACTTCTTGCTATAACTACGAGAATTCATTTTACATTGCACTTCACTTATTTTATATTTCTCCTTTTGTTTCAAACACATTTGTTACTTTTCAAATTTGTATCTTACTCCTTTCTCTGAATCATTTTCATGTTATTTATCTACCTTTCAGATTAGCTACCTATCATAGTGCAAATATCATGATCTTATTTTATAGAGATGCTAGTATTCAAGGTCAAATCACTAGTGATATTCCTTGAACTACTACAACAAACATTCTAGGGTTTAGTCCTTATCAGAACATGATGTTTTTGTGATGTGACTTTGCTCCTTAATTTGAAATCCAAACTTTGAACCTCATAAGTCTTACTAAAATCTTCCTTATCTTATCACTGGAATTTCCTTTCTCTTACTTGGACATTCAGATAAATTACATTCTCAATTTACCTTGCTAGGGTTTCATCACCATACTGTGTGCCATTATTTCATTCATTTAGACATCTCTACCTTGGTAGTTATGCAACATATATGATACATTCATTTTCTAAATTATGCGTTTGTTCTTTATTTTAGGAACTAATTTGTTAGTCTATAGAGACTCAAAATCCAAAGATAGTATGTATGAATGTATTAAACTTTATAATAAAAATATACATTCCATATTCTCATATTTAGAGTTCATATAATAATGATCATTAAATTTAATCTGAACCATATATCGTGTTCCTTTGTTTCCAATTAAGGATTACTCATGTGAGGTTCCAACGTTGAACCTCCGATATCAGTTCTAGCTACTTCTTAGCTGTTCTAATCTTTTCATTATATCTCAACATCTTAGTGTATATACATTTTTTACCATGATTCGGGTCTAAATTATCCAGGATCTACTTTTATTATATTATTAATAGGAGTCATTAGATCTCAGTAACGCATCCTGCCAGCCGGACCAGGCCGAACCTGTAGTCCTGAAGCCAAGAGCTACTCAGGATTAACCAACTCCTATTAATCTCAAACATGTGGAAAGAATATCCACCTAGGGCAGACTCATTTAAACATAATTTTTGGTCTACTTAATACAAAGAATATAAACAATAACTAAATCACTTCATGACACACAACAATATAAAAGAATCATATTTATTCTATAAACTGAAAATCTAAATCCATACATATAAGAGCATTTCTAATGATTTCCAATCAAGTAAGCAATATAAAGCAAGAGTTGCATCGCATCCTATGTTTAATCTCTTACTCCTGTATTAATTTACGATTTCTTAACCCTAAGACTTCTAGGGTTTGTCTCTAGCCCATCCTTCCTCTGCATACCTGGCCAGGGCATCCAGAGAAGAATGGACAGAGTAGCTTGATACTGGTCAATCTAAGTATTCAGACACCAGGCCAGGGTATCTAAACACTCAGACCACCCAGAGCTAAAGACATATCACTTCTTATTTTCCTCACTTATAACTTTATCTTTTGATCCTAATAATCCCTAATGACTCAGCCTAAGCTCTCTACTTGGTTCTCGTGACCACATCCTCTTCCTGCCATCTGCAATAGTATAACAGAACACTTCCTGTCAGAAAATTGCAGTTAGAAGGAAGACACTTAAGTCCTAATCCTATTGGTCTCTTATCGTCCCCTAACCTTGACTTAGAGTATTCATATACTCAACCTATGCTCTGATACCAAAGATGTCACACTCCGATCTCACACTAACCACTAATCAAGATATTAGGGCGCGACGGAGGAATTATAACATAAACAAATCACTGAGAACTTTTTTCTTTCTTTTTAAAACCTTGTAATGATATCCGGATTATTGCTGTAAACTAAAACATAATAAACTATTGCGGAAGCATTTCAATTAAACTAGTTAGAGAACATAAACAGAGTTTACAACATGTAACATTGTTTAACAGAATGTAAACATAACAGTTAATTTACATCTTTATACACATTTCACATACACACTCTCTCTCACCCACACCATGTCCCAAGGACCGAGGGGAAAGGACTAAGAGACCACTATCTAACTAAACTAACTACATATACTTTCTACAGATTAAGCGTTAGGATGAAAAGATCCTTCCAATTCCTGGAACTGTCGCTGACCTGAAAATGTTTGAGTAGAGGAATGAGCCTACTCGCTCAGTGAATAATATTTCACTTAGCCATCATCAGATAACTCCATATTTTACATTTAACAGGAATATGTGAATAAATTAACAAACTGAGTAGTTCTAATTAAACAGTGCAATTATCGCAGAAAAGTATACTGAACATTTAAAGAACAAGTATTATAAATTCTAAATCTGAACATACACAAGTTTCATATTAATCTACCTTAATTATAAGTAATCATCTTTTAACTTATGCCCTGATCATATGCAGTGTACTCTGCATATAAAGTCTCGTAGCGAACTACGAACCCACCGTACAAGACTTAGCGACACACCCGGGAAATGCTAAGTATGACTGCCGTCCTGGTCTGCGTCAGGACTCTCAGGCTCACACGGCCTCACTGCACTCTCAAAGAGTGTACTCTAGACTCCTCCTCTAACCTGAGCACACAGGCGGAGAGTCTGGGTTACCACTGTGACACACGCACAGATTATTGTTGAATAACCCCTATTTACTTCTAGTGCCACTGTGACACATGCACGGATTATTGTTGAACACTGCCTCTCTGTCCTTGTGCCACCGTGACACACGCACGGATTATTGTTGAACACGAGCCACCGACCATCTAGACACACGCTAGGTAGGTCGTTTCACCCCTAAGGCACGACCTCTCAAAGGGGTTCTACGGTGTCAGGGCATCTAAGTCTAACACATTTTATTATAACAAGAAAACTCTTATAACATTGTGTCTCTCTCTCTCACATATTCGACTACTGGAATATACTGTAATTCTGCAATTCACTAGCTGAAACTAGAAATTCAACTTTTATAACATTTCTATATATAGTGCAACAGCTATTCACTTATATCGCAATAACTCATAACTCAGCTATGCTTTAATGCAAACAGATTCATTCATTTTAAATAGATTTCATATCTATTCCACGTCTCTATACTGATTTCATATTACTGAACATTCAAATATACTGTATTGAAAGGAATACTCAACCTGAAATACTTTATCACATTTATTCGCATCTTACTGAAATTACACGTAAGGCATGCACATTTATATTACTAATCATTTCATTTCGTTTGAACTATGCAAATTAAAAGTCTAGGGATGATAACTATGCTCGACATCCGATTAATCTCTATTACCCACATATACACATAAACATCATTTTCATATATGCAATATCTACAATTAAATGAGTTAAACCTTGATAATTAAGTGAGATAATACTCACCCAATTCGGTGTGTTCGTATACACCGAAAACGTCCACAAACATGCCTAATTCTTCTTTTCAGCAACTTTGCACCCCGTGCAACTGATCTGCACCCCATGCAACTGATCTGCACCCCGTGCAACTGATCTGCACGCCGTGCAAACCTGTGCAGAAACAGAAATCCCCGACATCAGCTTTCTGTAACTTTGCACGCCGTGCAACCTGCGCAGAAATGGAAATCCCCGAGGAAGAAGGTGGATTCGGGGTCGATTCGTGGGAAATCTTCGCACGAAATACCTTGGGAACTTCAAGACGACCTAGCAGCAACCCGTAGACGTTGCTTTTTACGCCTTTGGCCGCTCCTAGCACCTCCTTGGCCGGCTCCTATCTTAGCCGGGCAGCAGGAACGGGGAAGAAGAAGGGGAAGGGGAAGAAGGTGAAGTGGCTGGCTGATTCGGCTGGAGAAGATGAGGAATCGAAGAAGAACGGAGAAGGAGGGGCTTGATTGCCCAACTTTCTCCTCTAGCTCGCTCTCTCCCTCTCCCTTTTTCTGTTTTTCTCAAGCGGCAACTGAAGGAATGAACGTATCGTTCATTCAAGGTCGGCTAACAAAGCTAATAAAGGAAAAACTAAAGAAGGGATAAGGAAGGGCGCCCAGGGGGCGGATGCAAATTACCCAAGAACTTTCAGAAATTACATATAGGTCCCTGCTCGCTAAAAAGCTCATATCTTTTTACTCTTAGGTTGGTTTCGTGTGATTTCTCTGGCAACGGATCAAGCACAAACTTGTCCTCAACCTCAGGACAAGAGAACAAGCTAATGATACATTAACACTAGCTCAAAGCTCAAAACACTATTAACAAAAGCAAGTACTCATCTCAACATAACTAGTTCAATTATGCACTAACCAAGGTACTTACTGGTAAAACGAAATGTGGGTCATAACAGTAACATTATGAAATTCATGGGCATATAATAGAATTAGTGAATTTCTATTATACATCTGCCATCAATGAAATCATCATACATCTTGTATGGACAAGATTGTAATGAACCGATATTTCATTTCAAAGAAATGATCTTTGATGGCAATGCCTATGTATCAGCAACTATACTTGATAGTTAAAGAGACAAATGTGTGTGACACATGTAATGAATGACATGATAACTCAAACTTGAATGTCTATAGCATAGTCATCTGTAGTGCATGAATGAGAATTACATTTCTAGAAATCCATATGATGGTTATCTAAACTCATTCTGGTTACTGAACCAATAGAGACATGCTAATCTCATTATTGTGCAATATGACAAATTTTATTCACTAGATGTAGTGGGATAACGATAATCTATTAAGGATTATACATATTGATGTATATAGACGTTTTAGAATAAATGCTAAAGGTAATCAATAGTACTTCAATATATTTATCGATGACCTCAGTAGATATGGTAGTTTGTATTTAATAACTTACAAACATGAATCTCTTGAAGTGTTCAAGGAGATCATAAATGAAGTACATAACAAACTTGGTATAAGTATTAAATTTCAATATGAATCGATATGGAAATACTTTGAACCAAGAGATTGAAAAGCTTCTGGAATATCATGATAATGTATCATGATGGAATCCACCCAAAACACAATGATAATGTATCATGAGAAGTGTATTAGAAAGAAGGAATCACACCTTGATAAGTCATAGTATGATTACTAGATAAACTTCAAATTTCCTTTTTGGGCACATGCTTAACACTAAAACAATGTACCATTTAACTAGTTTAAAGGACACCATATGAGGTATGGAATGGGAGGTGTCCCGATATTTCTTTATAACAATTAGGATTGAAAGCCTAAATAAGAAAAATGTTTCTTAAAAGGTTTTGTCCACAAATCGCATAAATGTTATTTTGTTGAATACTACTTTGATAATCCAAATCCAACAACAAAGGTGTTTGGGGTGGCTGCATTCCTAGAGGAGAACCTAGTTCTAAAGGAATCAGTGGGAGAGAAAAGTAGAACTTGAAATGTTCAAGATAAACAAGAAAACATTGAATTTAAAGAGGTACAATGTGAATAAAGAGAATCACACAATGATGTGGAATCTCAAAGTTCCTTAAGTAACACACAAAACTCATGGTTTTGGTAGAACACTCCTAGAGCTTGAATGATATATGATATCTTATTAACCAGAAGGAAGTGAGTTGATCATATGATGAGTCAATAGTCTACCTAGAAGCTAATGAGAGCCAGAAATTTAGATATGGCTTGAAGCCATGAAATCCAAGATGGACTCCATGTACATCAACAAAGTATGACCTTGGTTGATCCACCTAAATGGGTAAAACCCATAGGGTACTTATGGTTCTTCCTGAAGAAGACTGACATGGAGGGTAATTTGGTTGCGAAGAGTTTCTAACAAGTTCAAGGTTTTGAACATGATGAAATCTTTTCAGCGGTTACCAAAGATAAAACCATCATGATAATTCTTTCTATTGTAGCTTAATGGAAGTAAAGTCCTTGAAGCTGCATAGATCAATCTTTGGATTGAAGCGGGCACCTCAGAACTGGGATCTTCTATTTGACAAGATGTCAAAGAGTTTGATTTGACTCAAAATAAATAAGTAATGTGTGGTTACAAGAATTTAGTGGGAGCATATGTATATTCCACATATTTATGGGGAATAACATCCTTATACTACAAATATTAAAACCTGGCAACGAAGTGCATTCTAAAGTTTTAAAAGAAACATCCTATGTGATAGGAATCAAGATCTATAGAGATAGATCAAGATGGCTTCTTGACCTAAGAAAGAGAACATACATTGGTAAGATGCTGAAAGGGTTCAGCACGATGAGAGAAAACATGTCCATGTTCCATGGAGTTAGTCTCTCAAGAGACAATTGTCCCAATTCTTATGAAGAATAAGGAACACATGAATAGATGCCATATGCATTCACAATTGGATCTATCATGTATGAACTTATCTTGTTATCTTGTATGTATTGGACATGACAAGAAAATATGAACTAATTATCTTGTATGTATTGGACATGACAAGAATATACAAAATCATCATCTTATATGTATTAGACATGGCAAGAAGATATGGAATCTAGTTATTTCATATGTATTGGACATGACGAATGGATATCTCTCAAACTCCAGTAAGAGTTACTGGAATACCATGAAGGACATCTTTATGCACTTGTGAAGTACTAAAAGTATTAGTTTTTTAGTTATGGTAATAAGGAAGAGTTGGGTGTAAAGAGTTACACCGATGCAAGCTTCTGAAATGACAAAATTGTGTTTGACCTTGGAATAAGAATTGTTAGTTAGAGATGTTCCAACATAAGAAAATTGATTAATTCTACAATAATAAGCCGAGTACCTTAGTGTTACGAACATTGTAAAGGATACTGTATGGATCTAGAGGTTCATATGGATGAACTTATGGGAGGTTTCGACCATTGATGACTCAGTAGTAATATTGTGACAACAATGGAGATACTAGTTAGGCAAAGGAATTTTAGATAGCATACTATGGCACTTCCATCTCATACGAGATGGCATACAGTGAGGGGATGTGAAACATGCAATATACCAATTTGAAGCAAATGTTACTTACGCGATATAAAAGCACTTGTGCAGCAGAAACATGAGGGACATGTTAAGATCACTTGGAATATGATTCATGGGTGATTAGCTCTAAGTGAAAGTGGGAGTCTGTTGGTATAGTATGCTAGATAGTCAATCATATGATGATTACAATGAGGCATGTGATACTTGATTTGATAATAATAAAGGCAATTTTTGTCTATATGTTTTAACTATTTTTTGAGATAATAGTTTTACCTTATAGATGTCTAGAGAATGACAAAACTCAATGGTGTATGTCTTCAAGTATGTGACTTGAACAATGAGATCATATGAATGTTAAGGGTATGTACATTCTCACTAATGTCCCTAGTCAGTTGCTATTGTGTAAATAACCATAGACACCAATAACACAAAAGACTAGGGTGTGTGTTGGTTGATGATAGAATCTTATTAGTCATGATATATGATATCAAACCAAGCATACAGATACATGTTAGAGAACAGTGTATCGCACAGACCCACCGTAAGAGTGATGCATGGAAACCACACTTAGTTAGTCAGGATCATCTCTTATAATATTGGTGGTGAATGTGGTTCTTAGACCTAAAATCACTGCACTCATCACATGTGATTGGGTACACTTTGACATCATCAAACGCAGTCCTGAAACATGGGTTGTTGTAACGGTGATGATTGGGTGACTTTGATACATGGGGACTTGACTGTGAGTGATAGATATGGAATTTGTCCCACCTAAGGGAGTGTGATATCCTGACCACTAGAGGAGTGAGACTGAGAAATGCATGGCCATGCACATGTAAGTCAATATATGATATTGATCTTACATATATCTCACACAATACTCCAAATCAAACATTTGTAGAGGATGACAAGTCCAAGCCTCGAGTTCAATCTAGATATCAATGACAAAGGGACTATACATTCACTGTAACACCAATAGAAGATTGTAGGTTGAAATTTGTTCTCCAACTTTCCTCTTCACTAGGGTAGCACTGATGTGTGACTAGGCACTACTCTTTTCTTTTGATGTCATAAGTTAGTTATGCACATTTACTACCAATGTGAAATGGAACCTATAGGGTCACACACATAGGATTAACCTAGAAGAGGAGTTTATACATGAATGATGTTTAGATTGATTACTAAAGTGTTTAGGTACTCAATTAAACATTCAATCAAGTCTATTGACTCAGAATCATCAATTTCAAGTGTTGAACCATCTAATTAGAGTGTTAGATTGATTGAGAACTGCATTGACTGAGTTCTACACAACTTGGACCACCAACTGACAGGTTCACTAGGTGAACCGATCAGCTCATGGTTAGTGAGATGACCGGTTCACTCTAGTGAACCGATTGGTTCACATGGAACAAATGAGCAAGTGTTGAGTTTCCCGGTTCGTGAGAAAAGATCCTTGTTTCACTTGTTCAATTCGATTGGGATAATAATTAATCTTTGCATTTATTAGAAACAAATAAGGAAAGTCAATTGAAGGCAAGTCTGGGAAGTGAAACGATCGGTTCACTGGGTGAATCGATCAGCTTACCTGGCTAAACAACCGGTTTAGTTATGAACCAATCAGCTCACCTTGCTAAATGACTGGTTCATTTATGAAATGACTGGTTCGCCTGCCGCAGTGCAAATTGTTCATGGAAATTCTGGACCCTTCCACTCCCGCATAGACTAGGAACCATTACCCTGCCCTCTACTATAAATAGAGGGGTATAGGGGGCTTCTTAGAACACACAACTCAGAACATCAGTTGCACTACAAAGTTGTTGTCCTCTTTGGTTTTGGTAACTGAGAGAGCCCAAGCAAGTTCTACCCATCCAGGGAGGAACATCGAGGGAAAGAAAACTACAAAAAAGCAACTGGTGGTGGGAGAATGTGTCGGTGACTAGTATGCCAATAGAAGGGGATGACTCCTTCTAGTCTGTCCTTCAGGACGACTAGAGTTCCTGGTGGTCTGTGTGGATTATCTATAGAAGTGGGAGATTTATGCCGCTCAGGAGGACGACTGTCAACTATAGTCTGGGTCAAGACTAGGAGTTGCAAAGACACCATTGAAGACTAGGTGGTTGAAGGTTGCACTAGCTGTGAGGTATTATCGCTGGTCAAGCCTCAGGACTAGGTATGTCCCACTAAACCATCTTTCCTATTGCATAGTTATTGATGCGATCTACTGGTTATGGGTTTGTGATTAGATAAAAAAATTGTTTCTGCTGCCTGTTCTATCCCATAAAACCCAACATGTTATAGGTGGATACTACCTTGAACACGTTGAGAGAATGTGTTCATATATCAGTGAAGCAAGCCTAGAGGTGTCTGATTTGCACACCTTCTTTGCACATAATGAATCTTAAGAATGGGTGCATCTTAACATTCAAAAATGGGATATGAAGGGCATGTAATTCTTGATCATGTGTTGGTACATCTAGAATTTTCAGAACCTACAACTCTTTGAGAATAAATTAGTATCTATCAATCATCGATTGTTTTACATCAACATGGAGGTTATGAAATACCTTTAAGGCATGGGAGAACAGTCATCCATATCAAGGCGAGAGGAAATATGAACAAACTAAACCTTTTTAAGACACCATCAAGCTGAACTCTAACACTGCTACTAGTAAAATTAGTGCAAAAGTTTTGGTGGTTGCTAGAGGTAATGACGGTCGGTGGATAAGAGCATATTTGGTGATGTAGTGAGGACCAAGGTCATGATTTTGGCCACGCTATTTGGCATTTGTATAGATTTGATTTTTTATAATATGAAAATCTACACTAAGGCTAGTGTTGAAACTGATTACCTATCTAAAGTTAACACGATTGATGATCACAACAACTACCCTAATTTTTCCTACTGGATTGTCAACATTTTGTGGATGCTTAATGATAAGAAGAAAGTTTCATTCATAAAAGGGAGTGAAATATGATTTTTAATAATTTGGCTAAGTTCCATCTAAAAATTCTTATGCTTGTGAATACATAAGCCATCCTATTGAGGTCAGGGATCGCATATATAGAGACAAATGTAATGGTAGTAGTACTACCATGTTTATTCTCGAAGACATTATTAGTGAGTGTCATGACAACCTGATTTTTCTTACAAGGGGAGGGAAAGATGAATAATAATACCTCCTCACTTATCTAAAAAATACTACAACGTTTAATTGTTGGTAATATATGGTGACTACCTAATTAGAGTAAATTGGTTACCTTGTTTAGGGAACAGACACAAATACATATAGAATAATTATGATAAGTTGAATAATTCATTATCACTTATCCTTAATAGTAAAAATTATTGGAAAGTGTTTTAGAGTAGGTACATAACTAAAAGAAAAGAAGTTCCTAACTAAACTAGAGTTATGCACCATAGTAGTGGTTATTACACAATCCCACCTAACTTTGATCAACGTGAGGAAATTTGAACTTATGCTTGGGATAAGTTTTAGATGGTTAATTCCAAATATTTTTTGGGAATATCTTTACCTCCTATTGTAATAGTGAAGAGTAAGAGGCTTAAATAGACCCTACATATAATATAAGATGTATCAATAATTAAAAGGTGATAAGAAACCTACCGCTCCAGTTCTAGGTAACCCTTATAAGTGCAATAATTTAAGAATATCCTAGGCTTGTATGTAACTCTACAAGTCAACATCTAGCATAAAAATACTAATGGAGGAATGATGTTTGAAGTGTCACCTTTCCCCCTTGATAATGAAATATAGTGTGGAATGATGTGGCCTACAATGAAACTAACTACCTTAACCACCTCAAGCGACCTAGAACCTTATATTTTGTCTAGGATGTCTAATTTAGTGTACTAGGATACAAATGGTAGATTTATTAGACATAATCCTCTCTACAAGGTGGACTATTGCAACATACCAAAACCTAGATATATTTCCTAACACTTTCTTTGTTATTCATTTTTTTAGTGGACTAGTTTTGATACCCATGCAACCTTAGTTAAATATGTATCTTAATACTGAGCTACATCTCATTTAGTGTATAATATATGCCACTATACACATGTTATTCTAAATAGGTTAACAACAAATGGATGTGAATAAACATGTTTATTTATTCAGCATTTTCTGGAGTAGGCTTAAAATATCTAATCAGATATTAACTGAATAATTCCATACTTTTAACAAGCATGGTCAATTTTGTTGAATAATATAACCTAAACCTTCATCTCATTAATCCTCTTAAAAATAATCTTTTGTTTACTTGCATATAGTTACATTTACCCTACACTAACTACATAGTTGCAGTTTATACATCAATAAGTAATCAAAATTATAAAGATATAACTCATTTTCTACCTCTAACTTATTTTATAGTTAATGTTATTGCCTCTAATGTAATCAACTACTTAAATTGGCTTAAAACACCAATGTACAATTTTATATTGCCATAAAGTTTATAATATACTTTACCCTTAATTATGGTCCCACAATATTCATAGATAATTAAATGTGTAAGATCTCTTTTATCCAAGCCCTTTTGCAAATCATGTCATTTAATTTTATTCACTCTTTAAAATTTCTTATAAATAATCTTAGATAGTTATTAAATTACATGATTTCGATTTGGTAAGAATATTAGAGATTATGTTGACTTTATACCCATATAAAGTCTGAAAATGACTATTTCCCCTAAGCTATTTGTATCTCACACCACCAGAAATACTAAATTAGCAATTGATTTGGGTGGTGCAATATCTAGTCTACCTCTCCTACAAATTTTATCTTATTTAAAATTTATTTAACCATTACTTAACACAAGTAATCACATTGTATATGCATAAATCCAAATTAGTACATATAACTTATCTAAGTCCTCTTATTATTGCCTCAAGGTAACACAGGTTTTACTTCTTTAGCTTCATTCTCACATTGGGGTTTGAAGTTGTAAATGCCTGGTAACCGGTGTTGTTCTCCTCCCCTCCTCTTCTCCTCTTCCTTTATCTTCTTGATCCCCCCTCCTCGTCCTTTTCCTTTCCACCCAGGATCCTAATCACTAAAGATCTATTTCTCGTACACTCTCTCTATCTCGGCCTCTCTCGCTTTTGCACCAGCTACCATAGCAACAAGAAGTTGTTTCTGCATTTTGCAATGGCTAAAGACAATTCCTCTAGACACTAAATAGTCGTGAAATTATTATCCTTTGTCACCTCATGCTTGGACCTAAGGTGTCCTAGATGAAGATAATGGATTGGATAGTCCTTGAGTTCTTACATGTTGCATAGTCTCCAAAACACCTGGAGAATTGCAAAAAAACACCCTGAAAGGCCTCACATTTGGTTCCCTTAACCTCTATACCCCGTGCCAACCACATTTTCAATACGATACATAACATTGGATTTCTATTTGACTAATTTGAAGAAATTAATGTTTATAATATTGCCTACACCAACCTCGATAACCACTAAGTAGGGATGGACACATATTATAAGAAACTCAATGCACATAATCATGATTCCTCTTTCCCTATTGGCCTCATACTAGAATGGTCACTACAATGATATGAAATTTTTTATTGCAAAATGATGTGACACTTTTAAGGATATCATCAACCCATCATATTTAATATCAATGGTCAAGCCAAGAACAATCCAGGAGAGAGAATTTGAATCACCCTCTACCTATAAGACTCACCTACAACATCGATCATTCAAGATCGGGGAACTTGTTACAACATGTCAATGTGTCACCTTGATGTTGTACTACATACTATAATAAATCACTTGAAAATATGAATAAAAATTTAGAAGATGGATAATTATCTTGAAATATTCATGTATCTAATTAGGTTAGCTGACTCCTTACAAGCTTTGGTTAAAATCACACACACATATAAATATGGGTACTTTGACCCCTTTTGTGATCTTTTTCACTAGTATAGCCATCGTGGATTATGAAAAGATATATGTATCACTTTAAGATTCTAATTTACTTATCTTTCCTTGTGAAAAATTGTCTTATCTCTTCTTAAGAAGTAAAGCTACTGTAGTTGGAATATGGGTATTTGTACTCCATTTTTTAGGATATAAATGTCGAGATACCTTTGTACTTGAAATGATTTTAAAATATTGAACTTAATTTCTTTTCATTATATTTATATGTAAGATGCATGGACTAATATAATCTAGATTAGTGGTGATTTATCATAAGCATACCTAGAGGAGTATTGTTTATGCATAGGGTGTGCTACTTCCACCTATTTATGTATAATGGGCATGTCATTTCTGCCATGGTGTTACTTTCACCAAACATTGACTTAGGATATTATGTTGTCTCAACCCTACCATAGTACTTTTAGTATTCATATAATCTACATACCTTATTATATTTGATGTGATTAAAAAATTATTGAAATGTAAGAATTGGATATTTTCTAATTGCCTATTCAAACAAAATGCCTCATTCTCTTGTTATTATTCTCTTTTGTACTTTTTTGTAGTTCTTTGATTCATACTTGTTTTTACCCTTTTATGTTGAATTAATATTTCATTTTATATAGCAATATTACACTGACAAATACTTTTCTTATTATTTATTTCCCTTTCAGTTTTTTTGTCTCCAAATCACGTATATTTAGGTTAGTTATCGAATGATGGCGCATGAGGAACATGTAATAGGAATATTGACTCTGAGGATAACTTGGGTTTTTTAGTTTTTCCCCAGTAATAGTTTTTTTTTTGGTATAAATTTGATGTACCCTTTTTTTGTAATACCCCCTTAAGATCTTAATGATGTATGGAGTTTGTGTGGTACAGGGTAATCTAATCTTCCACTTCTATGTAATCATATTTCTTATATGTATCATGCTATTGAGATCTAAAATAGCATGCATCCATCTCAAAATACTTGTTTATGTGTTAGGAGTAGATAAGTTTTCATCCCTTGTAAGGTCCCAGTCGTTACAACAAGGCTTCAAAATCTCATGTATCATATAATTATACAAAAATGGTGGTTCCTCGAGTCTTGAATTCTCTACTCATAAGGTGCAAAACTACAAAATTTAATAAATGCATGCAACATGATACAAATCTATCCATGTTCCTGGATGAGGAGCTAATTGACCATGGCATCACTATCAATTTATGATCCTACATTGTGTAAAATTATTCAAAAGTGATATGTTAAACAATTTAATAATGGAAGTGTAATTTGGGTATGCATTTTGTAGGTTAATTCAGTTTCACCAATATTACATATGATATAACACGTGCATATATATATATATATATATATATATATATATATATATATATATATATATATATATATATATCTGTGTGTGTGTGTGTGTGTGTGTGCAAAAACTACCATTCCTCAACACAAGCTTGTACAAACGTTGGGATTTGATATCCTTTGTTAATCATCAATGCAAATAGGTCTTCAATAGAAGTAGGGGTGATTATAAAAGCTTCATTTAGGTTGTTCAAGGAGCTTGAAAAACTCAACATATTTCTCTGCATAGTCTGGAGTAAGTACATATTATTTCCCTATCCTTCCATCACTTAAAAAAACAAATTTCATACTATTTTTATATATAAAGTATCCATGTAAGAATAGCAAGAAGATATACCATTTTTTATTGGTTATGTAATGTAAGGGATCCTTGGTGGATACTTTGACCCTTATGGTAATCTACTAGATTTTTAGGCCTTCAATATTTTTTATTTGTGGGGGTGATTATAAAAGCTTCTTTTAGGTTGTTCAAGGAGCTTGAAAAGCTCTACATTTTTCTCTGCATAGTCTGGAGTAAGTACATATGATTACCCTATCCTTCCATCACTTAAAAAACAAATTCCTTCCTAGTTTTATATTTATAAAGTATCCATGTAAGAATTGCAAGAATATATACCATTTTTTTACTGGTTATGCAATGTAAAGGACCTGTGGTGGATACTTTTGACCCTTATGGTAATCTACTAGATTTTTAGGCCTTCAATTTTTTTTATCTGTGTAAGTTTCTTCAAATTATGTAGAAATTCATTCACCAATTTCTTTTAGATTTTACTTAAAGGCTTCAACATCATTTATAGGTCTCAAGAAGCTAGCTAGCATCCAATTTTCAAGTCATCATAGTTTAATGAAAAGAAAAAATGTCATCAAAGAAAATGATCAACATGTAAAAGAATCTCTATGAATATATGATTTTGTGGTCTTACAATGTTAATTATATACATATAGTCTATCTATATTTGTATCCATTTGGTTGGTCATGCGCTCACTTTGTAAACAAACGCATTTATATATATCTTGTTGATTGATATAATATCACACGACGTATGTAATATTGATAAGGTATCATGTTCAGTTATTTAGATTTTCTTAGTATATCACAAAAAAACAATTTTGTAAACTCTACCTCTTCATTGTACATCTATATTGTAGTTATATAGGCAACGAACCCTATATGTATGACTCAATTTATGAAACAATATAAGTTTGGGATAACTATTTCACAAGGATTGCCCAAGTTGTAGTTTAAACAATGTATAATTGTATGCTTACACTTTTAGATTTCAATCAACATTTTCTATACATTATAATTTAGAGATTATAATACCTATTGAAAACAACTCTTGTGTTATTTTCGGATCATTTTCTATAACTGGATTGATATTGATCGAAGTTGGCTTGGCTTGTAGCTTTTGTGTTTCTAAAACTAGTTTCAATAATTTCAATGTAGATTCATCTCCAATTGTGGTTAGTAGGAAATTTTTCATGGACAGATTGGTATATTAAAATAATGGTAGCTTCATGGATTATATATATATATATATATATATATATATATATATATATATATATATATTGCTTGGTTGATAAGTACACAAAATGTGTGATTTGGTGGTTATGGAAAAGGGTTCGTTTGTTTATAGGTTTACTAAGATAGTTCATAGTTTTTGGGATTTATTTGTAGGACTTGGATATTTTATAGTTGGTACATGGTGTAAAGTTTTATGAACTTGATTATTTGATTCTTGAATTATTCAATTGATTTATATGTATGAACTTACTTATTTTGAGGTTGATTTGTATGTTATATCTTATTTTGAGTCTTGCTTTCTTTTGAATATTTATTGTAGGCTTAAAAACTTATTACATGAGAACAAACAATTTTCTGTAGCGTTGTAGGTGAATTGCAAATTTTCAAATAAAAGAACATATACTACATGTCCCGACTATGGTAGCAATGTGCTACCTAGATTCCCAATGAACATGAAATTCAACTAGTTGTGTATGCTTCCTTTACAATCACCATTGTGGTAGATGGGCTTACATGACATGTTCAAGTTGCCATTTGTTGCAATTAGTGTTCAAGCGGTAGTTTTGTTGCCAAAGCATTTGATTGACTTGTTTTAATGCTCACCTAAGCAACATTTTCACCCAACACCATAAGCCTAAAATGAGTGTAGCATATGCATTAGGGTTAGATTTTGGATGAGCTTACACCTCCCTCTCGTGCATATTACGCGTGCCCAAAATCACCTCTTCCACCTCAACTAACGTTAGCTCATCTTGCCACTTGTGACCTACCAACCTACCACTAGCACTTGCTACTCC
Organism: Alisma plantago-aquatica; assembly: GCA_963693085.1. Classification (NCBI taxonomy): domain Eukaryota; kingdom Viridiplantae; phylum Streptophyta; class Magnoliopsida; order Alismatales; family Alismataceae; genus Alisma; species Alisma plantago-aquatica. Next base: position 656,331,077 of record OY856409.1, read on the forward strand.
ACTACCACGAGGAGAGAGAATAGTAAGAGAGGAAGAAAAGAAGGGAGAGTGACTAACCTCCTTGGGAGAGAGTTAAAATAAAAGAGGAGAGAAATGATAAGGGTAGAGTATGAAAGTGAGTTAAGTAATGGGATATAGGAGGGAAGTAATGGGAGAGAGGAGCAAAGTAATAAGGTTAGAGGAGGGAACTAGTGATGATAGATAATTAATGAGGGAATCAATAAGAGGAAAGTTAGATGATGGAATTTATGAATAAATATGAGGTAAGATGGATGTGATGAATATGCCTACTAATGGTGAATATGTTCCTAATAATGTGGTGTGCCCATTAATTGTAAATATGCGCCTTAAAATAAGGAAAGATGGAAGTAATAAATATGTCTATAATGGTGAATATACGCTTATTAATATGAAATATACAGCTATTAATGGTGAATATGTGCCTACAAGTAGTGAATACACACCTAGAAATGGTGTATACTTGCTTACTAATGGTATTCTATAAGTTGGTGTATTTCATTATTTTTGGATTTGTATTCACTATTTTTTAGTGTGTTTTAGCCAATTTTGGGCATGTGTGAATATGTCACCTATGGAAAGAGGAGATAAGTAACAGTGAGAGATAGAAGTAATGAATAGGCCTACAGATGATGAATACACACCTATTAATATGGAATACATGCATATTAATGGTTATATGCACCTAAAAATGGTGAATATTTGCCTACAAATGGTGAATAGTCATCTTAATTGTGAATATCTGCCTACTATTAGTATTAAATAAGTAAGCATATTTCAAAAAACAATTGCACATATTCACCATCTTTCAATGGGTTTTAGCCATTTCTGAACACATGTCAATACACACTTATTAATGTGAGATACATGCCTATTAGGGGTGAATATGAGACTATAATGGTGGATATGCACCTTGTAATGGTGAATATGTGTATATTAATATGAAATATGTTCCTATTAGATACATACGTTTTAATTGTGAATACACACCTACTTTATATGTATTTTTTCCCATTAATGTTGAATCCACACATAACAAAGGTGAATATGCCTACTAAGGGTGGATGTGCACTTAGTTAATGTATATTTATGCCCATTGAAGTCATATATACACCTATTAGGTATATATGCACATATTAATGGTGAATATGTGGATCGTAATTTTCAACTAATAGTTTTTTTTCAAAGCATATGTGCATGTTTTAGCTCCTTATGTTCTTTATTTGTAATGCACAAATTTGTTCCCTTTGATCAATTATGCCTAATTCTGGTCTTTCAATGCCCATTTTGTTTTGCTTCATGCACAATATTTGTTTTGAACACTTCAAACCTACTTTGAATCAATTCATTCCCTTCATTGGTCTTTTAACGCCCACTTTTTGTCTTTAAGCACCCTCTTTTTTCCTTTTGGTGGTCGATCTTTATTTTGGACAACTTTGTGTCAACTTTTGGTCAATGTTGCATCCACTTTTGGCCTTAATTTGAGTTCTTGCTTTTTATTTTTCCACACTTTGTCTTTGTTTTATCATTACTGCCCTTCTCACATGTCTTCTCTCTCCCCATTACTTCTTCCCTCCTATTTCCTCATCATTTCTCTCTCCACTTATTATAATTTCCCCGTTACTTCCCTTGTCTTTCCCATAACTTCCATCCTTTTTTATAATTACTTCCCTCTACATGCATCTTCTCTCTCTACATTAATTCCCTCATTTCACTCATCCTTTCCCATTACTTTCCTCCTCACTTCTTATAGTTATCCTTATTACTTTCCTCATCTAATCTAATTATTTCATCCATAACTCCCCTCTATACCCATTGTACTTCCCTCCTACAAAATTACTACTTCCATCCTCTTCTCTTTTTATTTCACTCATATTTTTATTTTATTTTCTTCCACAAAATTAGGGATCCACTCATTCTCTCCCCCTCTCCCACTTATTCTCTTTCTCCATCCATCAATTATTTCACCCTCATTCCATAAAAAAATTACACTAACATCTCCTTTCCCAATCATCCTTCTAAAATTTATTTCCCTCCCACCCAAACTTCTCAAACATTAACTGCGCTTGGTGCATGTGTGACCCTCACTACGCGTGACAAAATCATTTTCATATGCCTTATATTTTACTACTTCTAACTCAGTGAATGATTGATATGTATGTGTGTAGGAGGTCGTAGGTTGAATTGATATCAATAATATGTGAGGTGTGTGAGTAATGGATGGTGCTTAAATATGATTTGTTAAAGAAAAATAAAAAGTTCCCCCCAAAACACCCACACATGTCTTGATATTTCATAAAAAACCCTCTCCTTTAGGAAATTCTAAGAATCCCCTCTCTCTTATATAGAATTTCAAATAGACCCTCCATAGATTTTTCCAGTCCCATTTGGCTCGTTGTTGTTAACTCCAGAAATGATTTTTTTTCATTCACTCTTTTCACCTCTATTCAATATCGTCTCACATAAATATTTGTTTTGGAAAAGGATAAAACCTTTTATTAATTAGCTGATGATACAAAGGACCAGAACAACTACAATTTGAAATACATTTTTGAATCCAATTACATGTAGTATTAAGAATCAAAAGCAATAAGTGACTAGGTGGATACATATATGATCTTGATGCACTCACATTCTGAACATGCCACTTAGACAATGTATTTGCATATGTGTTTATACTCCGATCAATCTTTGTAACCATTGTTGTCCATTCTCTTACAAGTAAGGTCTTTATCTTTTGAATCTTTGATGCTACAAAAAGATATGAAGAGACATGATTTTATATAGCATGTACTATCGTGTTATTATTTATCTCAATCAAAATCCTTTTGCAACCATGTGCTCAGGCTAAGTTCCAATGCAAGAACAATATAATTTGCATATGTAATAGGAACTGAGTCAGTGTAAATGAAGGATCCTTCACCGTTGATCCAAATGCCAATGTGATCCCTAACGACCACTGCAAGTGATCCTTTGCTAGACTTTCAAGGATGTGTCAACGTTTAATTTCATGCAACCCCAGATGAGACCAGCTATGTCTTTGATAGTGGATATCAACTCCCAATTCTTGTACATGTGATGTATGAAAAGTCTTTGTAGTATATATGCATTAGAAGTGATCTTTCTACCTAAGATGTTTATTACTTCTCAAAATTGCTTGAAGACAAGTTCATTTCTTGCTATCCAAATGTTCTAACATCTAAAAGTAAAAATGAACAATGTTCCCTTTCTAAAACCTACATTAATCCATTCATGTAAAGAGAGGTTGTAGAAGTCAAAAATATGATATGTATTTGTAGATTAGTGCACATTTCTGTTGCTGTATCACAATATCTTAGAGAGTGGAGAATTGTCTCTAATGTAGAACTACATATTGGACAAGTTGGGTCAGTTGCATGTAACATTGTACATGTCTGACATTAGTCATTATATCGTCACATTTTATTAACCAGAAGAAATTCCTATATTTTGCAAGAAGGCTAAAACTCCATATAGTATCCAATGGACCTTGTGGGAACCCGCCACACTAAATGAGATTACTAAAAATACAACCGGTTACTAATTAACCACATAACACAAAAAGGGTATAATTAAAACCAAATAAAAACCATTAAACATGTCCAAGAACATTAACATAACATCCTTCATAAAAGAACATACCATACCAGGTATTACACAACTATCTGGTGGCCTCTGCCACAACCTGTATACAAAAGCATTATTCCACATATATACATCTTGTACATACATCAGTAAACTTCCCAAAACTCGAGTCGATATACATCATCTACAAAACTTCCCCGACAGGACCTAAGAGTATAGGGATGACTCCATGACACACTAAACACTAGCCAACCTTATGCTCCTACTGATCTCCAAGCTGCTTCTCCTTGCTCCTACAAGCCTGATGACGCCATTGACGATCACCTAAAATTTTTTGGTGACCCACGAGATGAGGCCCATGTCTCAGCAAGAGATATAACTCTCAATAATGTTTATTAATCACAACATGTTATGTGATTAATTAGATAAAAAAGATAATATTACAGAATTAAAAGATTAGCCTGGTATTTGAAGAAACAAATAAATATGACATCATTGAAACAATTGATTTCTCTTACCACATTATACATCAACTAATTATCATAAGAAACAAGGAAAGGGTTTACAACTAATGTGAATCATCAAGTAACCCAAACATATATGCTACATGACTGGATTATATCTTTTATTAAGACCTGGGGAGCTTAAGTCATACCACTCAAACTTCCAACTAACAAATGTGAAGTCACAATTAGTTTTGTACAAGATATAAGAGAGACGGAATCCTAAGATCTCTTCCCCTCAGTCAGTACAAGTCTGCTGCAGTGACATATTAGTCAGGCTGAATTAGCTTAGTCCATGCATGGTATACAAGCCAGGACACTAGAAACCAGGGTATTCAACCCTATCATCCAAGGTACAATTGCATCTATTTTCAATCATATCACATATACATATAATCATTGTTCTGAGATATGGCCTTAACCATTATCCATAACCTTAGGAATAGGATGATAATGATACATTGTCCTTGCACCTACATATACTCAACAATATATAACTCATCCTTTTGGGAATACTCATTTTGCTATCCAAGAAGTCCTAACACTACAATAACTCTACAACACAGGGCATTACATGATTAGGTTTTCACTTGATTAGTTATTTCCAATTGGATGAGTTCAAGATATCAATAAAGTTAACTAAAAGAATCTACAAAGCATTTGTATATAAAAACTCCAGAAGATATAAAATGTATGAGACACATTACTTATCATAACATCATAGGTTACTAATCCTTTGTCCAACATGAAGAGGATTACACCTCCACTAGGGCTCAAGTCATGCCCAAAAGCCATTTAGGCCATTCACTTTATCTCGTGCAAGAATATCCTTATCTTTCAATTCTTTTGTAGAGAGTTCTACAAAACATCAACACTCTTGTTGTATACAGATTTAGCATAAGATCTCACCACACATAAGAGCTATGATGTCCTCAAAGTAACATTATTGGGTTACAAATAACATCATGAGGGTATCCTTCCATCATTACAACATAAAAGGAAGATATGCATATTTAACCATCATCACTTAACTACTTTAAGTTAGGTTCAACAAGGTATATTGAGTTTATGTTACAAATTAGTGTCCAAAGATAATCCATCAATTTTTGAACACACTTAGGCAAAACATAAACTCTTGTACCTAGGACTCCCATAAGATCATGGATGCACTTGGTTAAGGACAAAACCATTGGATCATGGTCACTAACAATTCCATCGGTTCACATACTAAGCACAAGTATAGGCTCATGTATTACACAAAGCATAATCATCAAATCATGAACTTCAACAAAACCATCAGATTCCATATGATGCAAAACCATCAAATCATGTACCTAGAGGAGCCATCTTTTCTTGAACTTAGTTGGTTAATCATCTCATAGAGTAGTAAAGCGATCAGTTGTGTGAGATAAGTAAGCCATCGGTTGTGAAAGATAGGTAAGACATCGGTTGTGAGAGATAGGTAAGTCATCGGTTTCAGGTTCTAGAAGGACCATCGTTTGATAAGCTAGGTAAACCATCATTTGTAAAAGCTAGTGAAGCCATCGGTTGATGTGCTAGAGGAACCATCATTTATCAATACTAGAAGAACCATCATTTGTAAAGGCTAGGGAAACCAACAGTTGGCAACACTAAAGGAACCATTGGTTGGCAAGACTTGGTGAAATTGGATGTTCCACACCAAGTGAAAACCATCATTTGAAGGGTTAAAGAAATCATCAAATCATGTGATTGATGAAAGCATCAACTTAGGTATGAACATGACCAAAAATTCTTGAAAGAAGAGTAACCATGGGTTTGTAATGTACACGGAATTCCATCAAATCAGCAATGAAGAGTAAACTATTGAATCATAATAAGGAGTTCAACCACTGATTCATGCTTCAAAAGAGAAATTGGTTCATTAAGCTTAAGATGAAACCATTGTTCACACTTCAAGGAAACCATCAGTTCATGGACTTGCAAGGTTTAGGTCTCCTACCTCCAAACAAGAATTGTGCACAAGGTTAATGGGTACTTAACTACACAGGTACTACTACATATGCTCAAACCCTATTCAAAGGATCATTTTTCTACATGTTATCACGTTTTTAGAGCAAGATCTACGTATATCAAGTGAAAAGTAAGCAAGAAACGTGAAGAAAGTTATATAACTCACCTCAATGAGAGTGACGAAGGTCCAAAAAGCAAGTTATTTTGAAAGAGAGATGATGAAACCCTAATTTGCATGCCCAAAGCTCCAAAACAACTCCTCTCCTCAAGAACAAGGTGAAACTAGGGAAAAGAGAGAAGAAAAGGAGTCTTCACATATGTGTAACTTCTTATCAATAGAATTACAGTTTCGTACAAGGTAGAAGAAAGAATAGATAAAACATCAAGAAACTAGATAGAGAAGGAAAACTTACTCAATCAGGAAAAGATCTAGGTTAGGAGCCTTCAAACAACCCTATTGTTTCTTGATCAAAACCCCAAAGTGACATGCTTCCAAGCTCCACCCAAGTTTCATCCTCCAATAACTCTCCTTCTTTACCAAGAAAGGGGGGTAACTTCTCTACAGAAAAAGAAGGAGATGAAGGTGCAAAGAGTTTGTTTGGATAGGAAGAAAGGGGTGAATATACTTTAGATGAGAGAAAAAAGTGGATTATGTGTCAAATGAGTCAAAAAATCCCATCCATGCAAAATAGTCTTATCATCGTTTGTCATCCTAGTAGATCCATCAGTTGTCAACCTAAAAGGACCATCGGTTGAAAACCTAGGTGAACCATTGACTTATAGCATCAAAAAAACCATCTGATCATGTTCTCACTTAGCCACAAAAGCAATCCCTAAACCATCATCAGTTGTTGCATTCCTACATGGGAAACTATTGACCTTGATGCCTCAAGAGGAAACCTTCAAATCCCATGCAACACAAGGAAACCATCATATCCCACTCTCTCATAGTGGAAGCATCAGATCCCAAGCGTACAAAGGGAAATGACCGAGTTGGGGCACTTAGGTGAGAAACCCTAGATATCAACCCTAAGTTAGAGAGCACCCCATATTCGATGGTGCATCTAGGTGCCCAAAGGTGCAGGTGTATCAAACATGTTACAAAAACTTATGAAGTTTGATATACATGTAAACATTATAGATAAAACACTAGATATGGTAAGATTGCATAAAAACTTCTATAAGCACATAAATTGCAAAACTCAATCAAACAATGTCCAAACTAGACCAAACTTGAAACTTAGCCTTTTCACATGGTATCAAATTATATCCTAGGGTTTCATTAAGGTTTTTAAGTAAACAATCAGATTATGCAAGCATGTTTAACCATAAAGATAGGTCAAGGAACTTACAACCATTAACCCCTAACAGGGATTTTGTCCCCAAAATACTATAGAAACAAGGAGGGGTACTTCCTACGCATCTCATCCTCTAACTTCTACATGGCTTCCTCCACACCACGGTGATGCCACAACACCTTCACTAAGTCTATGTCATTCTTCCTCAACTTTTGCACACACTTATCTAGGATCAACATTGGACCATCCACATAAAAAGCATCCTCATCTAACTCAACCTCTACTGGTTGTATCGTCTGTTCTGTATCTATGTGGCACTTCCTCATCATGGAAACATGAAAGACATTATGCAACCTGTACAACTCTGGAAGTAACTCCAACTTGTACACTGCCTTTTCAACTCGTTCCACGATAGGGTATGGTCCCATAAATCTAGGAGACAACTTGCCCTTCTTATGAAACCTCAACACACCTTTTCAAGGATCAACCTTATGGTACACACGGTCTCCAACTTGGAACTCTAACGATTTGTAACAGTTATCGGCATACAACTTCTGTCTATCTTGAGCTGTCTTCAGTTGTTGCTATATCACCTTGATCTTTTTAGTAGTCTACTGAACTAACTCAGGACTGAAAAGATGATATTTACCTTTCTCATACCAACAAAGAGATGACCGACAATGTTTCTTGTAAAAAGCCTCATACGGTGCCACATACATGCTTATCTAATAGTTGTTGTTGTTGTAGTAAAACTCAATCAAACTCAGATGAGCATCCCAATTGCCAAGAAATTGAAGAACACACACTCTTAGAAGATCTTCTAACGTTTGAATGGTCCTTTTTTATTGTCCATTTGTTTAAGTATGGAAAGTTGTGCAAACCATAAACTATGTTCCCAAATCTACATTCAAACATTCCAAAAACCTACTAGTAAACTGAGGACCTCTGTTAGACACTAAGGTAACTGGTATACCATGCAGACAGACTATCTCATCAACATAGATATGTGCCAACTTCTCTGCAGTATAAGCTGTCATAACCGGCAGAAAGTGAGCTGACTCAGTTAATCGGTTTACTATCACCCAAATGGAATCATGACCTTTTACTATCTTAGGAATACCAACCACAAATTCCATGCTTACATGATTCCATTTCCACTAAGTTATTAGAAAAGGTTGCAATGTCCCTATAGGCTTTTGATTCTCCTTCTTGACTTGCAGGCAAACCAGACACTTGGCAACAAACTCTACAACATCATGCTTCAGACCTGGCCACCAATATAGATCCTTCAAATTATGATAAATCTTTGTAGTATTGGATGCATCACATACATCGAGTAATGAGCCTCCAAAAGTACCATCTCCCTCAGAACATCAACATATTGAACACTATTCTGTTGTGAAAACACATTGTCCCATCATCTAACTCATGTAAACCATCATGCTTCTTGTTGCCAAACTATCATATAGTATTCTATATCATGGTATCATTCCTTGTGAATCTCTGATCTGCTCTATCAACACCACCTTAACCTGCAACTGTGCCAAAAATCCTACCAACAAGGAAACCTCCAACTGTACATTCCTCTTCTGAAGAGACACTAGCATGCCCCACTTCTAACACACCATGGAGTGTAAATGTACTTTGTTTGTAGATGATGATGAAGATTATTTCCTTCTTGTGCATCATCCACAACATTCGCCTTCCTTGGATGGTAGTCTATTGTGCAATCATAGTCTTTGATCAACTCCATCCATCTTCTCTACCTCACATTCAACTTCTGCTTTGAGAAGATATACTAAAGGTTCTTCTAATCTGTGAATATCTGACACTTCTCCCCATAGAGATTGTGCCTCCAAATCTTCAAAGAAACAACCACAATAGCTAAGTCCAAGTCATAAGATGGGTAGTTCTCCTCCTATTTCTTAAGTTGTCACAAAGCAAAAGGAATCACATTCTTGTCCTACATTTGGACACATCTGAAGACATTATTTGTAGCATCACAGAAAATGATGTAGCCTTTCCCTTGTTATGACAACACTAACATTGGATCCCTTGTCAATTTATCCTTCAACTATTGAAAAAAAACGTTGGCATTTGTCATCCTAGACAAAGGGAACACCCTTCCTAGTCAACTTGGTCAGAGGTAATGTTATAGCTCTAAAATTCTTAACAAATCTCTTGTAGTTGACAACCAGACCTAGGAATCTTTAGACCTCTATATGTGTCTTGGGTTTTTCCCATTCTAGCACTTACTCCACCTTCTTAGGGTCTATACAAACACCCTTAGAAGATATTACATGACTAAGAAAAGACACCCCGATCAACCAAAACTCACAATTGCTAAATTTTTCATATGGTCAGTGTTGCCTCAACAATTCCAGTGCTTGATAAAGATGTTGTTTGTGTTACTAGTTGTATATAGAGTATATAAAGATATCATCTATGAACACAATTACAAATTGATCAAGATATGGTCTAAACACCATGTTCATTAAGTCTATAAACTCTATCAATGCATTATCCTAAACAACATAACCACAAACTCATAATGACAATACCTAGTCCTTAAATCCATCTTAGGTATCTCATCCTCCTTGATTCTCAACTGGTGATATCCTAACCTCAAGTCTATCTTGGAGAACATTGTACCACCTCTCAACTTGTCAAATACATCATCAATCCTTGATAATTGGTACTTGTTCTTCATCGTGACTTTGTTCAACTACCGGTGATCTATGCAAAGCCTCATAGAACCATCCTTCTTTTTCATGAACAACATTGGATCACCCCAAGGGCAATTGCTCGGTCTGATAAAGCCCTTCTCTAGCAACTCTTGCAACCATTTCTTCAACTCCTTCATCTTGGCTGGTGTCATCCTATAGGTTGTCTGAGCTATGGGTTGTGTTCCAAGAACTAGACTAATCTCTAAGTTAATCTCTCTAGGAGGTGGAACACCTAAAAACTCATATGGAAAGATGTCGTCAAACTCTCACTCTACAAGTACATCCTAGATACTAGGACTCCTCACCTTGGTATCCAAAAAATATGCTAAAAAAGCCTATCACTCTTGTTTCATCAACTTCTCTACTATCACAGCTGACACAAAACATGTAGGAAGAATCTTCCTATCTCTTTGGAAGGTCCAAGAGACATCCCTATCACAAAACATTACAACCTTAGAACTACAGTCCAAAACAATTTTGTTCTTCTCCAAGGTATCCATCCCTAGGATTACATCATATACATGCATGTCAAGTGGTATGAGATCCATTTGAATGTTGCATCTCAAGAAATAAGGAACGCAAGATGGACACACCTCCTGTAACACAACAGAACCAAATAAAGGAGTTTCTAGCAAGAGGCTTTCAGATCTACTACAAATAGGAAAATAACAACTACTTATCACCTCTCTGGTGATAAATGAGTGGGTTGCACCCAAGTCAACCAAAATAGACACAAAAGAAGAAGCAGATAAGCCAGAATGAAAAATATATGTTTGATATATCATGACCATGCGTTGAAAACACCTTATGTCTAATTCATGGCATTGAATCTAGCCATGGCCTATTGTCATCTTCGTCCTCTGCCAGTTGCTCCTAATGACCCTATCTATGATGCTTGGCCACATCCTTACCTCCACTATTTTTATATTTTCGTTGTTGTGAGACCTATTGACTTTGCCTTAGATGTTGTTTCACTTCTTCATCCTTCATGGGGCAAGACCACTTCACATGCCTGACTTGTCCACACTGGAAACATGTCCTTGAATTGTATTGTGGTCTAGACGTCCTTGTCACTAACATTGAAGCTAAATCGGATGCTCTGACTGGAGAAAAGTTGTGACCTCTCTCTTTACTAGGGAAACATTGTGAGTCTATGTGTTCTCGCAGCTCAGAAAAAGTCAATATCTATTGTGAGTGCTCATATTGCGTTGTAGAGAACCTTAGCTTCTTGAAGCTGCAATACGATTACCCCTGGAACTGGGCTAGACTCTTCCTAGTGTAGTCTTCTCTCTTCTCAATAGAATGCCTTTCAATACTCCTTACAAGCTCTATAAATGTACATAACTTCTCCCGCTTCTCCAAAGCAGATGTTATTGTTGCCAACTCAGAGTTTAGACCCTTCTCAAACCTCCAGATTCTCTCATTCTCTGTAGTTTCCATGTGAGGACAAAACCTCAATAGCTCCATAAATCTTACTTCATAGTCGTTGATAGGCATCGACCCTTGGAACAACCATTCAAACTAAGATGTCTTCTCATCTAGGTACATCTCAAGGAAGTAGTGGCTCACAAACTCTTGCTAGAACTATTCCCAACTCACAAAACTCTTGGTCTCTTCTCCTCTTCTGTGCCCCACCAATGGCCAACAATACCCTTCAAAAGGTAAAATGCATACTTCACCTTGTCCTCATATGAGATGGTCTTGATCTTAAATACCTTCTCCAACTATGTTAACCACATGTTGGCGTCTGTTGGGTCCTCTATACCCACATACTCAGTTGCTCCCATGCACTACAACCTCTCAAAGGTCTTACATGGACCCTGAGATTATGCATTAAGGACAGGTGCCCTTGATTGAGGTGTAGGCACTCCATACGCTAAATGCGTAATCGTCACCATGAGTTGTCCACATATAGACTGGAAGACAATATTAGCCATGGATGAAGGATCAAACAGAGGCGATGATGGTTGTTCTGGCCCCATCTCAAGGACTCTTACTTTAGGTATTGACCTCCTACCACCACCTCCTGGCATTACATAGCTACTTGCAACATGATATTCTCATTCTTGAGACATATTTGCACATAAAACCATAAGTTATGATAAGATATGTTGGATTACATAAGAACAAACACAAAACTCAAGTCATGTGTCCCTAGAGAGTCAACAAACCCTAAGCTCTGATACCAACCAAACTGTAGCAACCCACCATGCTAAATGAGATTACTTAAAACTCAAAACACGGTCGATCACTAGTTAACCACATAGCATGAAAAGAAAATAACTAAAATAAAATAAAACATATTAAACATTTCCAAGAACATTTACATATAGGTTCACAACATGCATAAAAGTGCATACCATACTAGGTATTACACAACTATCAAGTGGCCTCAGCCACAACCTGCATACAAAAGCATTGTTCCACATATACACATCTTGTACATACATTAGTAAACTGCCAAATAATTGAGTCGATATACATCATATATAAAAATTATTTGACTAGACCTAAGAGTATAGGGATGACTCTGTAGGGTTTTGTGGAGAAAACATGCGTGGCGAAATCGATAAAATCCACGCAACCCAAAATAGGATCTCGTCAACAACAACATATTTGGAAGGATTGTTTGCGGGATATACCTTATCGCGGAGCAAGTCCGGCGATGTCCCGCTGCACGATAGTGCAACGCTGCTTGTCGACACGGACGGAACTTCTCTCCCGTTCGCTGTCGCAGGTTGATCCGGTGGCGCTCCTTTGCGGCAGTGATGTCCGCCGCTCGTAGCGCGTACAGGAGGTCGTCGACGTCCTCCGAACGCAGGCGTCAAGGCGTCTGCGTCTCTACTTCGTCCACGCGGATGGACGGAACTCCATGTCGCACTTCTCAAGCCGGCGGGAAGGAGTGTGTTTCTGCTGTGGCATGCTAGCGGCGCATTTCTCTCCTTTCTCTCCTAAGGACGGCGACGGCTAGGTTTACGTGCGTGAGCGTAAACGGAAAAGTGTCTATCTATCTTATATAGATATCGGTCGTCAATCCTCTTTTAAACAGGATACGAAGGGAAATAGGGTTTCCTAAACCCATCGGTAAACAGAAATGTTGCGTTAATTAAAACGCTCGTGGATTAATTAGAATATTCCGAAATTCATTAATTAACCAAATAATCACATTAATTGATTAATTAATATCTGACTCCATGTGATCGCTTGGGATGGCTTTATGTGCATATACGCCAACAAACTCCCACTTGCACTTAGATCCAGTCACTCCAATATTATTCTAATCCATTACATAAACATCTTAGTAATCAATGTGATTCGGAGAAATTCCAATCAAATCCATAATTATACTCCTATTCCAACACATCCTATGCGTGTGACCCGGTAGGCTCCAAATTACGTTGGCAGTGATATCCATAATCATATTATGATTTCACAAGCAATGATTGGTATCTAGCAAGACTTCATTGCTACCCAAGTAATTGGAGAAGTTGGAGAACAACTTGACCTATCATTCATGACTGGTGTTACAGTGATTGTATAGTTCTTTTGTCACTGATATCCGGATTGAACTCGAGTCATGGAATTGTTATCCTTTTCAACATTCAATCCATGTTCCTTGAACTAGAGCAGACTGTCTGAGATATATGTAAGCTCAATATCACATATTGACTCACATCAACATGGCCATGCATTTCTCAGTCTCGCTTATCAAGTGGCCGGAATATCAAACTCCCGTAGGAAGGACAAATTCCATCTACATCACTCACAGTCATCCCCATGTGTCACAGTGCACCCAAGCACCATCTTTATAGCAATCCTTATTCAGGACCACGGTGGATGATGTCAAAGTACACCGAACGGCATGTGATAAGTGTAGTGACTTCAGGTCTAAGAACCACAATCACCGCCATCATTATGAGATGTGACTCTAACTACCAATCATGGTATCCATGTGTCACTCTCAAGGTGGGTCTGTCCGATACACTGTTCTCTAACAAGTATCTATGTATTTGGTTTGATATCTCCGTATCATGGATAATGAGATTCTTCCATCAACCAACATACATTCTAATCTTATGTGTTATTGATGTCTATGGATATTTCCACAATAACAACCGATTAGGGACAAAACAAGAGTACATACTCTTAGCATACATATGATCTCACTGTTCAGGTCATCAACCCGAAGACATATGTCATTGAGTATATCATTCTATAGACATCTATAAGTTTTATGGTCATCTCACAATATAAAACACAAACATATAGATTGGAAACTTGCCTTTATTGATATGATCAATGTAGTATTACAAACCGTTTACATAGTATCCCATTACAATCATCGAATGATAGTCTCTATGGGCATACATACCAACAGATTCCCACTTGCACTTATACCCAATCACTCATGAATCTCAATCCAAGTGATCTAACATGTCCGTCATGTTTCTGCTGTGAAAGTGCTTTTGTGAGCGGGTCAGCCACATTGCTTTCTGTAGGTACTCTGCAAATCTTCACATCTCCTCGTTGTACGATCTCTCGTATGAGATGGAACCGCCATAGAATATGTTTGGAACGTTGGTGCGATCTTGGTTCTTTAGCCTGTGTAATTGCTCCATTGTTGTCGCAAAACAACTCAATTGCATCACCAGCGCTTGGAACCACTCCAAGTTCAGAAATGAACTTCTTGATCCACACAGCTTCCTTTACAGCATTAGATGCGGCAATATATTCGGCCTCTGTTGTAGAATCCGCAACCGTCTCTTGCTTGGAACTCTTCCAGCTCACAGCTCCGTTGTTCAGGAAAAACACAAATCCAGATTGCGATCTGTAGTCATCTTTGTCAGTTTGGAAGCTAGCATCAGTGTAACCCTTTACCACAAGCTCTTCCTCACCGCCGTATACCAAGAATTGATCCTTAGTCCTTCTCAAGTACTTTAGGATGTTCTTTACGGCTTTCCAGTGACATTCACCTGGATCTGACTGATATCGGCTCGTCATGCTCAAAGCATACGACACATCAGGACGAGTACATAACATTGCGTACATGATACATCTAATTACTGATGCATATGGAATCTTACTCATGCGTGCCCGTTCATCACATGAACTAGGACACTGGGCTTTAGAGATTGTAACCCCATGGGACATGGGCAAGTTACCTCTCTTAGAACCCTCCATGCTAAACCTCTTTAGCACCTTGTCAATGTATGTGCTCTGGCTTAGGCCTAGAAGCCTTCTAGATCTACCTCTATAGATCTTGATCCCTAGTATATAGGATGCTTCGCCTAAATCCTTCATAGAGAAAGTCTTCCCTAGCCAACCTTTTACTGTCTAAAGAGTAGGGATGTCATTTCCCATCAATAGTATGTCATCCACATACAATATGAGAAATACGACTGTGCTCCCACTAACCCTTTTGTAAACACAAGGTTCATCTTCATTTTGACTAAAGCCAAACTTTTTGACTACTTCATCAAAACGTAGATTCCAACTCCGAGATGCTTGCTTCAATCCATAGATTGACCTTTGTAGCTTACAGACTTTATTGGCTTCCTTTGGATCGATAAAACCCTCAGGTTGTGTTATGTACACATCCATGAGTAAATTCCCATTAAGGAATGTTGTTTTAACATCCATCTGCCAAATCTCATAGTCATGATAAGCTGCAATGGCAAGCATGATCCTGATGGATTTAACCATGGAAACTGGTGAGAAGGTGTAACATCCCTGACCTGGGTTATGAGTTAACCCTAGGTGTTTTGCCTAAATATTAAATTAAATCCTTGTGATTAACTTTGGGCATGTAATTAAGTTTCTCAGAAGCATATATTTCAGTTTTTGCTCCTTTTTATATAAAGTTGTAGCATTGTTTTGTAATACAGGGACCTATGTGCAAATTACCCAGTTAGAAGGGTTAACTTGCAATTTTCACATGTTAAGATGTGCCTCTGATGTTGAGACATCATGAGAATGATGATGGTAAGGTTTGAGGGATTTCCCAAGCTTGGGCACCAAGGTGCAGCTGTGGAAGCAATCACGGTGCTTGAAACCCCTATATTGGGGAAAAGTGCAATTTACCCAATTTGAGGGGTGCAACTTGTAAAATACATCATCTAAAATATCTTTTATAACTTTTGTCATCATTTAGAGTAGAAATGATGAAGAGGGCACTTCATTTGAATAATCATATAACAAAGAACACCTTTGTGATTGAATAAATAAGGTGTATGTATAATAGCCCTTTTATGTGTATGCTTTAGTGATGGGTTGATCCTATTTGCCTTCAATTCTTGATCTTAGAAGAAGTTTGTCCTTAGAAATAAGATGTGGGGACGTGCAAAGAAGAAAGGAAGGACTTAGATGAGAAATGAGGAAAACATATGTCCTTATGTTGAAAATTCACCTAAGTATATATACAACTTTTCCACTTAGCAAGGGAACGACCCTCTCCCTTTCATTTCTTTTCCCCTTGCTCAAAACCGACTAAGGCTAGGCTCTGGAGCAGAGAAGGACGACAAAGGGTCCTAGGTAAGTTTGGATCATCCCTTTTGCTTGAATTCATGGAGGAAACTCGTTTTCAAGGTTGAATTCATGGCTAGCTCACCTAGCTCTATCTTTCTAGCCATTCCTTTCCAACTTTTCCTTGGAGAATTCACCTTGGACGACCTTTGGAGCTCAAAGACGCCATTAAATCTTGGAGCTTAAAAGCTTGGAGCTCAAGGAACAACCTTTAGGCGGGTTTTATAACTCTAAACCTTATGCTTTGATTATACATCGTTTTCTATGCATATAGTTTCTAGTTCTTCTTCTTCCCTTGCATCCTTGCAAGCAAAATCATGAAGAACTGCTACTGTTCTTGAGGTAGAAGATAAGGGCGTTAATTCCTATGCTTATCCACGGATTTCCACTTTATCAAACGACCTCCATCAATTGTTTAAACGGTTTCAAACCGTTTGGTGGGCAAACGGTTTCAGGGTCGTGTGAGGGAAAACGGTCTTCAAGACCGTTTGGTCCCATTGACCAAGCAAAGACCGTATGGGAATCTTGTTCATAATTATGTAGGTTAATCACCCACAAAATTTTAGAGGTTAACTCCAAAGGAATCGTGATATATAAGCAAATCAATTAGCAAAACTAATTGAATTAAGTTCTGATTTTCAATCTGTTTAATTTGCCCTTTTTGGGCAAACGGTCTCAAGACCGTTTAAGATGGTTGACCAAACGTTGACCGTTTGGTATTACTGTTCATAATGATGTTAATTAACGATGCACCAAATTTTAGGGATTAATTCCAAACGAGTCATGAGTTGAAGGATGATTAATAGGGCAAACCCTAATTGAAATTAGTGCTGAATCTCCAATGAGTTAAGTTGAGATTTTGGGTTGATTAGCCGAAACGGTTTCAAGACCCTTTGGGAATCACCCAAACGGTCTCAAGACCGTTTGGGGGTCACCCCAACACCGTTTGGAGGTCTGGGGTCAAGTATAGTTGACCAATTGAAGGTCCAAAGGTACCAAATCATATTGCAATTAAGTATTGATGTGATGATTAACTCAATAGATCAAACCTTGATGAATTTTCACTAGAGTCCAAAGGATGGATGGGAAAACGGTCTCAAGACAGTTTGGAACTCATCCAAACGGTCTCAAGACCGTTTGGTGTCAACCCAAGACCGTTTGGAGGTCTAGGGTTAAGATAAATTGATCAATTGAGAGCCCAATTACAATGGGTTATTGAAATAATCAAATTTCTGATTTGTGACTTAATTAAGGTTCAACCCCTATCAAATCAACTTAGATTTTTTTATGCTTTCTTGGGAAAACGGTCTCAAGACCGTTTGGAGGTCATCCAAATGATCTCAAGACCGTTTGGGCCAAGTTTGGGCCCAATTGGAGGTCAATTGATAGGTTCAACCTTGAATTGATTCACATTGTTGAATATTGATGACCATCCGATTTGAAACCCTAATTGAGATGGACTTAACCCTAATTGGCTTTCAATTGAGGGTTAATTTGGTGTCCAATTGATTGAGGCTCATCCTAATTGACTCAATTTATAAGTGGTTAACATGGCTTTGGCCAATTGAGGGCTTCAACATACTTAATCATAAACATTTGTAACTTTTGAACCATGTTGAAGGTCCAAACGGTCTCAAGACCGTTTGGGTCCAAACAGTCTCAAGACCGTTTGGGCTCAAACAATCTCAAGGTCGTTTGGACCAATCGATCTCAAGACAAGTTGATCAAACGGTTTCAAACCGCATAAGCTCAAACGGTTTGGAAAGTCAACCTTTCCAAACGGTCAACGCACCCAAACAGTTTGGGCAAATGACCTTGAGGTCATGCGGTCTTGGAGTCAAACCTAGCAAACGGTCAACGCACCCAAATGGTTTCAAACCGTTTGGTGGTTGAAGGTTGAAACCGTTTGGAGGTTTTCAATGTTATTTATACATAATCACTTGAAGTTGTAATTGGTTCAATGGTGATCTAATCTAAACCCTAATGGTAACTTAGAACATTAAGGGACTAAGTGATTAATAAATTAACCCATGATGGTGATCAATGGGGTGAATTACCAAAATACCCTTGATGGGTTCAATTGAGTAATACCTTGTTCAAATCAAACCACTAATCACATGATAGTGATGTTTTGGCTTATGTTAGCCCATGAGAACTTAACCCAACCTGATCTAGAGTGGTGTTATCACCATCTACTAGTATGAGGAGACAGAAGGTATCTTAAGAGAGAGAAAGTATCCTTTTAAGGTGAAAATTCAAGTAAAGAACCTTCAATACACATGAATGTGCATGATTAGGGTATGATCCACCTATGTGAGATCATGGAAACCCTAATTATGATATATGATGAATCCTAAGCTTATCTGAGAGCATCAATGATGATGTTCCTCATACATGATGGTTTTATGAGTTCGATTCACCATGTGATGTGAATAGTAAACCCTAATTCAAGGGTAATGACATGTGATGTGAATAGTAAACCCTAATTCAAGGGTAATGACATGTGGTGTGAATAGTAAACCCTAATTCAAGGGTAATGACGTGTGATGTGAATAGTAAACCCTAATTCAAAGGTGATGACATGTTATATGAGTATTAAACTCTATTCGATAAGAATCAAAGAACTTAGCTCTTATTACAAGAGTGGAAAGTATAATCATTGTTTTGAATTACCTTTATTAGTTGAATTAACCATGCAGGTTCTGATATGGAGGTGATCATATCCAGGTATAGATGATGATACTAAATTCATTAAAGGCATATTGATAGCTTTATGAATAAGTAAAGTATCTTGATGCCTTGTCAATGGCATTCTATGATAATAATGGGCTGTGAGAGCCATGAATACCATCAAGGTCATGCTTTAGAGATGACTTGTGATGAGTATAATGAGAAATGATGATTGATGTGAGTTAGGCTTGTTACATTTAGTATTCTCCTTTTATAGCTGTTATGCTACTGTTATTGTTTGAAGAACAATGTGTGATGTTAAATGAATACTGAATGTACCTAACTAATCAAGTATAATGTAGAGCCCTGATCATAGACCCATCATTGTCAGAAATCAAATGATGTTGAAACAGGTTTTCCTAAGGGGACTCCTGGATCACATACTATTGCGTATGTGGGGTATATGGATGTGTAGAACCTTACATCCTAGTGTAGGAATTTGATGTAGATATGTAATCCGTCAATCCTTCACTACAATCCCATACCGTATCAGTAGTAGGTAAACATGAAACCTCCTGATGACGAAGAAACATAGATGTCCGTATCAGTGGAGATAAACATGAAATCTCCTGATGATGAAGAGAGTACAGAATGCCACTGTAACTCTAAAATAGCGAAGGACCAGTTTACCCTGGTGAGCTATAATAGTAGAGACACAAGATGTCCTACAAGTGATCCTCTTACTGACTGAGGAAGGTGAAGGTCATGAGAATCCGGCTCTCTTAATGACCTATGTATGATACTGATGTGACTTCTTAGCAATCAGTTGGAGTATGAGTGGTATGCCTCATCTCCACAGGGCATAATATTGTTTGTAAAACATAATCAACCGCGTAGTATACATGTTAGAGATAACTACGAGTTAGTTGATTGATGATACACTGTAATGGTGCTTATATTCTTCATGTCTCATAAGTGTTGAGCTCTTTTTTATAGTTGCAACTGCTATTGAATACTTTGAAAGCTTTACTGCTTAAGATATTCCTTGATGTTATATTAAAGCTTCTGGTGGAGAGTTATAACTCTCGCTGGGACAATTATGTAAAATTGTCTCACCCCGTAGACTTCAACTTTTTAGGTGGACGTCGGAGACGGAGGAACCGGTCTACAGGTGACCAGTCCCAGCAGTAGCAGCAGCAGCACCAGGAGCAGCAGTAAATCTCAGGTGGAGATTTAGCCTGCCATGTGGTGTAGTTAGAGTCAGTCCTATGTGTCCTCTGTACTCTCAGGTCTTGGAGTCTTTTGTTATGAGTTCTTGAGATTTTGTATCTTGATGTATATAATTACTCAAGAAGTAATTATCATGAGATGAAAACAGTTTATCTCTTATTATGAAAGAAGCTTTTATGGATTCAAGCTCTTGTTTCGAAAAGTTTTAATTTCCCGTGATTTTTGTCTTCCGCTGTTAATCCAATCTCTTCCGCTAAGTTTGAATCGTGTTTATATCGTGGTTTGGAGATTGAGAGCCAACAATTAGTGGTATCAGAGCCAGGTTCAGTTGAGTCTACAGAGGCATAGGACTTAGGATGTCGAGTCTATCTTTAGTACTCCTTCCTTATCTAATAGAATCTTCTGCTCCTCAGGAGAAGAAGATACATAAGGATGTCTGAGCCTCATGATGAGAATGTGGCAGAGAGTAGTGCTAGTGCACCTCAAGGCAGTGCAAGGGTTCCAAGAATAGAACAACCTGCACCAGAGTCACCAAGAGAGCCACCCCAGTTTGACCCAGCCGACATGGGTGACCCAGCTGTACAGACAATGTTTGGGCAGTTCATGACTGCCATGACACACATAACCGACAGGATGCCCATGCCTACACCTAGGGTGCCTGTCCAACCTAAAACACAAGGTATCGGTAAGACGTTCGAACGACTTCATCGTGTCGGAGCTACCGAGTACTTTGGGACTGCCGACCCCGCAGATGCTGATTTATGGCTGACAGAGTTGGAGAAGGCTTTCAAGATTCTTATTATCCCGGAAGCTGAGAAGGTTAGACATGTTGTCTATCTTCTCAAAGGCAGTGCTGGTCACTGGTGGAACATGGAAGAGCAGAAGAGACCTGGAATAGAGTTCTCATGGGAAGAGTTTCGTCGGGAATTTATCAATAGATATTTTCCAAAGACCTTCCTAGATGAGAAGATCTCTCAGTTTGAGAGACTAAGGCAGGGTATGATGAACATTAGCGAGTATGAAGCTAAGTTCATGGAGTTGCTGCGGTTCTGTCTACACATGGCTGCCACAGAGGAGGAAAGAATCAGAAGATTTGAAAAGGGTTTGAATGCTGATATATCAACCCCTGTGTTTGCCTTAGAAAACTGAGAGAGATTCCCTACCTTCATTGAGTCAGTCTGAAGGATAGAGAGATCTGTGGTTGAGAAGAGACAAACTCAGAAAAGATATCCACAGTTCCAGGGTTCTTCATCTAGGGATTCCAAGAAACCTAGATTCTCTGCACCTAACCCTCCACCACCCAGGTCAAGTTTTCAAACTCAATGGACACCAAGCAGAGGTAGAGGACGGAGTCAACCGCCTCAAGGGACGCACAGTTCTGCATCAATGTCAGTAACTGGACCACCCAGACCACAACAACATGAGAGGAGTTGCTACAACTGTGGTAAGGTGGGATACTTGATGAAGGATTGCCGTTCTAGGCCTGTCAGTGTGACACAGCCTCCGAGACAGAATCAACAAGGACCTCAGAATAGACAACATCAAGGAGCATCTCGAGGAGGTGGACAAGCGTCTCAAGCTGGATCATCAGCACCACCTCAACACCAGGCAACAGCGAGGTTCTATGCTATGAACCCACCAGATGCAGTGGTCAATCCATGGGTAGTGGCAGGTCAGATGAAACTTTTATATTCTGATATGTCAACATCTTGTGTTGTATGTGTTATGATTGACCCGGGTGCTACGCACTCTTTTATCACTCAGAGAGTGATTTGTAACTGCAATATGACGGTTAGTCATAGGGCAGATAGTTTGTTGTTGGAGACTCCGTTGAGTGGGTCTGCCGTTTTGCAGGAGGTATGTTCTCCCTGCATCCTCTTCTTTTCTGATCATCGCATTCAAGTGGACCTTATACCACTTGATATGCAAGGATTTGATATAATCCTCGGGATGGATACCTTAGAAAGGTATAAAGTCGTCTTGGATTGTGAATCCAAGTTGGCTGTGTTTGCTGATGAAGGCGACACATGGATCTTTCAAGGTGAAAGAAAGATTCTGCCCACCTGTCTTGTATCAGCTATGGCTGCTGATAAGCTGTTGAGACAAGGATGTTATGCATTCTTGGCCCATGTGGTAGATGTTACCAAGGAAGGTCCCAATCCTACTGAAGTTCCCATAGTCAGGGAATTTGAGGATGTGTTTCCAGAAGAACTTCCTGGTATACCACCACCTCGGGAGATTGATTTTGAAATCAATCTGATCCCAGATACGAAACCCATAGCCCAGACTTCGTATAGGATGGCGCCTGCCGAGATGGTAGAACTCAAGAAACAGCTTCAAGAGTTACTTGAGAAGGGCTTTATCCGACCAAGCACTTCACCATCGGGTGCTCCGGTTTTGTTTGTTAGAAAGAAAGATGGGTCAATGTGGTTGTGCATTGACTACAGACAACTTAATAAAGTAACAATAAAGAATAAGTACCCTCTTCCGAGAATTGATGATCTCTTTGACCAGTTGCGTGGTGCAACCGTCTTTTCCAAGATAGACTTGAGGTCTGGGTATCATCAACTTCGTATTAAGGATAGTGACATATCCAAGTCTGCTTTTAGGACAAGATATGGTCACTATGAGTTCACGGTTATGTCATTTGGACTAACCAATGCACCAGCTGCATTTATGGAACTCATGAATAGAGTTTTTTGACCCTTCCTTGATCAATGTGTTGTCGTCTTTATAGATGACATTCTGATCTATAGTAAGGATGCTCAGCAGCATGAGCACCATCTTCACCAAGCTTTGACCTTGCTAAGAGAACATAAGCTGTATGCTAAGTTTAGCAAGTGTTAGTTCTGGCTGCCGGAGGTATCTTTTCTTGGACATGTGATATCTGCCTCGAGAATTTGTGTTGACCATGCAAAGGTAGAATCTGTTCTACAATGGGAACAACCGAAGACACCGACGGAGATTCAAAGCTTCTTGGGGTTAGCTGGTTACTATCGAAGGTTTATTAAAAACTTTAGCTCTATAGCCTTACCTTTGACCAAGTTAACCCGGAAAGATGCTCCTTTTTCTTGGAGTGATAAGTGTCAACAGTCTTTCCAGTTGTTGAAGGAGAGGTTGACAAGTGCACCTGTACATGTGCTACCTGAGCAAGGAAAAGGATATGTAGTCTTCTATGATGCCTCTAAGAATGGACTTGGATGTGTGTTGATGCAGGATAAACAAGTGATTTCTTTTGCTTCCCGACAGCTTAAGAAACACGAAGAGAATTATCCGACACACGATCTAGAGTTAGCTTCCGTGGTTCATGCCTTGAAGATCTGGAGACATTATCTTTATGGAGAGACGTTTCAGATTTTCACTGACCATAAGAACCTTAAGTATATCTTCTCTCAGCATGAACTCAACATGAGGCAACGTCGCTGGATGGAGTTAATCAAGGACTACGATTGTACAATTGATTACCATCCAGGGAAGGCCAATGTTGTTGCAGATGCCTTGAGTAGGAAATCAGCAACATCAACCATGGATAGAGCACAACTAAACTCTTTAGTATGCTCTAAGAGAGATATGCTTATCTCTTTAAGGCAAGACAATGTACAGTTGAAGGTGTCATTGTTAGCCGGGTTGATGGTTGAGATGCATATAAAACCTACCCTAAGAGAGCAGATTAAGGAGGCACAACATGTTGATGCTGTAGTTCAGCAGATTAGATCTGAGTATGGAAATGAGAAGCGAGATGGTTTCCATGACTCAGATGACCAAGTAGTCTGTTATAATGGAAGGATGATAGTGTCGGATGTGGATGACTTGAGGAAGTTAGTCCTAGAAGAAGCTCATTCTTCCATGTATGCTATGCATCCAGGGAGCACCAAGATGTATCGAAATTTGAAAGATCTATATTGGTGGCCTGGAATGAAGAAGGATGTTGCAGAATTTGTTCTGAGATGTCCTGTGTGTCAGCAAGTTAAAGCTGAACACCAGAAACCTGCAAGAACAATGCAACCTTTACCCATACCACAGTGGAAGTGGGACCATGTGACCATGGACTTTGTTGTTGGCCTACCCAGGACAAACAAGGGACATGATTCCATTTGGGTAGTTGTAGATAGGTTGACTAAGACAACACATTTCTTACCTGTCAAAACAACCTATTCTACTGAAAGGTTATCACAGTTGTATGTGCAAGAGATAGTGCGTTTGCACGGAGTTCCTGTCACAATAGTTTCTGACAGAGGTCCTCAGTTTACAAGTCATTTTTGGGAACAGTTACACAGAGCCTTAGGCACCAAGCTAAGGTTTAGTACGGCCTTTCATCCACAGACTGATGGACAGTCAGAAAGGACCATACAGACCTTAGAAGACTTGTTGAGAGCATGTGTTCTCCAGTTTACCGGGAGTTGGGATCTACACCTAAGCTTGATAGAATTTGTCTATAACAATAGCTATCAGCATAGTATTGATATGGCGCCTTATGAAGCCTTGTATGGTAGACGTTGTAGATCACCTCTGTGTTGGTTCGAGACTGGTGAGCGTCAGTTGTTAGGTCCTGATCTTGTGCAGCAGACTACAGAAAAGATTAAGATAATACAACAACAGATTAAGACTGTACAAGATAGGCAGAAATCTTATGCTGACAAGCATCGTAGACCCTTAGAGTTCTAGGTTGAAGACAGAGTGTATCTCAAGGTCTCGCCTTGGAAAGGAGTCCTTCGTTTTGGAAAGAAAAGGAAGTTAGCTCCTAGATTTATGGGACCTTATCCAATCATTGAACGGATTGGAAAAGTAGCCTACAAACTAGAGCTGCCACCAGAGTTACAGAAGTTACACCCTGTGTTTCACATTTCTATGCTAAAGAAATGTCACCCAGACACCGAGTCAATTCTACAACCTATGGAGGTAGAATTGAATAATGATATATCCTATGAGGAGGGACCAGTGTCAATCCTTGATAACAGAATTAAAAAGTTAAAGAAGAAAGATATAAGTCTTGTGAAAGTCCTCTGGAACCACCGTGGTGTTAAAGAAGCCACTTGGGAATTAGAGGATGAGATGAGAAGGAAGTATCCTACCCTTTTCTCTTAATATGTCTTATCGATTTCGGGGACAAAATCCTTGTAAGGGGTGGATAATTTGTAACATCCCTGACCTGGGTTATGAGTTAACCCTAGGTGTTTTGCCTAAATATTAAATTAAATCCTTGTGATTAACTTTGGGCATGTAATTAAGTTTCTCAGAAGCATATATTTCAGTTTTTGCTCCTTTTTATATAAAGTTGTAGCATTGTTTTGTAATACAGGGACCTATGTGCAAATTACCCAGTTAGAAGGGTTAACTTGCAATTTGCACATGTTAAGATGTTCCTCTGATGTTGAGACATCATGAGAATGATGATGGTAAGGTTTGAGGGATTTCCCAAGCTTGGGCACCAAGGTGCAACTGTGGAAGCAATCCCGGTGCTTGAAAACCCTAAATTGGGGAAAAGTGCAATTTACCCAATTTGAGGGGTGCAACTTGTAAAATACATCATCTAAATATCTTTTATAACTTTTTTCATCATTTAGAGTAGAAATGATGAAGAGGGCACTTCATTTGAATAATCATATAACAAAGAACACCTTTGTGATTGAATAAACAAGGTGTGTGTATAATAGCCCTTTTATGTGTATGCTTTAGTGATGGGTTGATCCTCTTTGCCTTCAATTCTTGATCTTAGAAGAATTTTGTCCTTAGAAATAAGATGTGGGGACGTGTAAAGAAGAAAGGAAGGACTTAGATGAGAAATGAGGAAAACATATGTCCTTATGTTGAAAATTCACCTAAGTATATATACAACTTTTCCACTTAGCAAGGGAACGACCCTCTCCCTTTCATTTCTTTTCCCCTTGCTCAAAACCGACTAAGGCTAGGCTCTGGAGCAGAGAAGGATGACCAAGGGTCCTAGGTAAGTTTGGATCATCCCTTTTGCTTGAATTCATGGAGGAAACTCGTTTTCAAGGTTGAATTCATGGCTAGCTCACCTAGCTCTATCTTTCTAGCCATTCCTTTCCAACTTTTCCTTGGATAATTCACCTTGGCCGACCTTTGGAGCTCAAAGACGCCATTAAAGCTTGGAGCTTAAAAGCTTGGAGCTCAAGGAACAACCTTTAGGCGGGTTTTATAACTCTAAACCTTATGCTTTGATTATACATCTTTTTCTATGCATATAGTTGCTAGTTCTTCTTCTTCCCTATCTTCCCTTGCATCCTTGCAAGCAAAATCGTGAAGAACTGCTACTGTTCTTGAGGTAGAAGATAAGGGCGTTAATTCCTATGCTTATCCACGGATTTCCACTTTATCAAACGACCTCCACCAATTGTTTAAACGGTTTCAAACCGTTTGGTGGGCAAACGGTTTCAGGGTCGTGTGAGGGCAAACGGTCTTCAAGACCGTTTGGTCCTGTTGACCAAGAGAAGACCGTATGGGAATCTTGTTCATAATTATGTAGGTTAATCACCCACAAAACTTGAGAGGTTAAATCCAAAGGAATCGTGAGATATAAGCAAATAAATTAGCAAAACTAATTGAATTAAGTTCTGATTTTCAATCTGTTTAATTTTCCCGTTTTGGGAAAACGGTCTCAAGACCGTTTAAGATGGTTGACCAAACGTTGACCGTTTGGTATTACTGTTCATAATGATGTTAATTAACGACCCACCAAAGTTGAGGGATTAATTCCAAACGAGTCATGAGTTGAAGGATGATTAATAGGGCAAACCCTAATTGAAATTAGTGTTGAATCTCCAATGAGTTAAGTTGAGATTTTGGGTTGATTAGCCGAAACGGTTTCAAGACCCTTTGGGAATCACCCAAACGGTCTCAAGACCGTTTGGGGGTCACCCCAAGACCGTTTGGAGGTCTGGAGTCAAGTATAGTTGACCAATTGAAGGTCCAAAGGTACCAAATCATATTGCAATTAAGTATTGATGTGATGATTAACTCAATAGATCAAACCTTGATAAATTTTCACTAGAGTCCAAAGGATGGATGGGCAAACGGTCTCAAGACCGTTTGGAACTCATCCAAACGGTCTCAAGACCGTTTGGTGTCAACCCAAGACCGTTTGGAGGTCTAGGGTTAAGATAAATTGATCAATTGAGAGCCCAATTACAATGGGTTATTGAAATAATCAAATTGCTGATTTGTGACTTAATTAAGGTTCAACCCCTATCAAATCAACTTAGATTTTTTTATGATTTCTTGGGCAAACGGTCTCAAGACCGTTTGGAGGTCATCCAAACGATCTCAAGACCGTTTGGGCCAAGTTTGGGCCCAATTGTAGGTCAATTGATAGGTTCAACCTTGAATTGATTCACATTGTTGAATATTGATGACCATCCGATTTGAAACCCTAATTGAGATGGACTTAACCCTAATTGGCTTTCAATTGAGGGTTAATTTGGTGTCCAATTGATTGAGGCTCATCCTAATTGACTCAATTTATAAGTGGTTAACATGGCTTTGGCCAATTGAGGGCTTCAACATACTTAATCATAAACATTTGTAACTTTTGAACCATGTTGAAGGTCCAAACGGTTTGAGCCCATTTGGACCATACGGTCTCAAGACCGTTTGGATCCAAACGGTCTCAAGACCGTTTGAATCCAAACGGTCTCAAGACCGTTTGAGGCCAAACGGTCTCAAGACCGTTTGGGCTCAAACGATCTCAAGGTCGTTTGGACCAATCGATCTCAAGACAAGTTGATCAAACGGTTTCAAACCGCATAAGCTCAAACGGTTTGGAAAGTCAACCTTTCCAAACGGTCAATGCACCCAAACAGTTTGGGAAAATGACCTTGAGGTCATGCGGTCTTGGAGTCAAACCTAGAAAACGGTCAACGCACCCAAACGGTTTCAAACCGTTTGGTGGTTGAAGGTTGAAACCGTTTGGAGGTTTTCAATGTTATTTGTACATAATCACTTGAAGTTGTAATTGGTTCAATGGTGATCTAATCTAAACCCTAATGGTAACTTAGAACATTAAGGGACTAAGTGATTAATAAATTAACCCATGATGGTGATCAATGGGGTGAATTACCAAAATACCCTTGATGGGTTCAATTGAGTAATACCTTGTTCAAATCAAACCACTAATCACATGATAGTGATGTTTTGGCTTATGTTAGCCCATGAGAACTTAACCCAACCTGATCTAGAGTGGTGTTATCACCATCTACTAGTATGAGGAGAGAAAAGGTATCTTAAGAGAGAGAAAGTATCCTTTTAAGGTGAAAACTCAAGTAAAGAACCTTCAATACACATGAATGTGCATGATTAGGGTATGATCCACCTATGTGAGATCATGGAAACCCTAATTATGATATATGATGAATCCTAAGCTTATCTGAGAGCATCAATGATTATGTTCCTCATACATGATGGTTTTATGAGTTCGATTCACCATGTGATGTGAGTAGTAAACCCTAATTCAAGGGTAATGACATGTGATGTGAATAGTAAACCCTAATTCAAGGGTAATGACATGTGGTGTGAATAGCAAACCCTAATTCAAGGGTAATGATGTGTGATGTGAATAGTAAACCCTAATTCAAAGGTGATGACATGTTATATGAGTATTAAACTCTATTCGATAAGAATCAAAGAACTTAGCTCTTATGACAAGAGTGGAAAGTATAATCATTGTTTTGAATTACCTTTATTAGTTGAATTAACCATGCAGGTTCTGATATGGAGGTGATCATATCCAGGTATAGATGATGATACTAAATTCATTAAAGGCATATTGATAGCTTTATGAATAAGTAAAGTATCTTGATGCCTTGTCAATGGCATTCTATGATAATAATGGGCTGTGAGAGCCATGAATACCATCAAGGTCATGCTTTAGAGATGACTTGTGATGAGTATAATGAGAAATGATGATTGATGTGAGTTAGGCTTGTTACATTTAGTATTCTCCTTTTATAGTTGTTATGCTACTGTTATTGTTTGAAGAACAATGTGCGATGTTAAATGAATACTGAATGTACCTAACTAATCAAGTATAATGTAGAGCCCTGATCATAGACCCATCATTGTCAGAAATCAAATGATGGTGAAACAGGTTTTCCTAAGGGAACTCCTGGATCACATACTATTGAGTATGTGGGGTATATGGATGTGTAGAACCTTACATCCTAGTGTAGGAATTTGATGTAGATATGTAATCCGTCAATCCTTCACTACAATCCCATACCGTATCAGTAGTAGGTAAACATGAAACCTCCTGATGACGAAGAAACATAGATGTCCGTATCAGTGGAGATAAACATGAAATCTCCTGATGAAGAAGAGAGTACAGAATGCCACTGTAACTCTAAAATAGTGAAGGACCAGTTTACCCTGGTGAGCTATAATAGTAGAGACACAAGATGTCCTACAAGTGATCCTCTTACTGACTGAGGAAGGTGAAGGTCATGAGAATCCGGCTCTCTTAATGACCTATGTATGATACTGATGTGACTTCTTAGCAATCAGTTGGAGTATGAGTGGTATGCCTCATCTCCACAGGGCATAATATTGTTTGTAAAACATAATCAACTGCGTAGTATACATGTTAGAGATAACTACGAGTTAGTTGATTGATGATACACTGTAATGGTGCTTATATTCTTCATGTCTCATAAGTGTTGAGCTCTTGTTTATAGTTGCAACTGCTATTGAATACTTTGAAAGCTTTACTGCTTAAGATATTCCTTGATGTTATATTAAAGCTTCTGGCGGAGAGTTATAACTCTCGCTGGGACAATTATGTAAAATTGTCTCACCCCGTAGACTTCAACTTTTTAGGTGGACGTCGGAGACGGAGGAACCAGTCTACAGGTGACCAGTCCCAGCAGTAGCAGCAGCAGCACCAGGAGCAGCAGTAAATCTCAGGTGGAGATTTAGCCTGCCATGTGGTGTAGTTAGAGTCAGTCCTATGTGTCCTCTGTACTCTCAGGTCTTGGAGTCTTTTGTTATGAGTTCTTGAGATTTTGTATCTTGATGTATATAATTACTCAAGAAGTAATTATCATGAGATGAAAACAGTTTATCTCTTATTATGAAAGAAGCTTTTATGGATTCAAGCTCTTGTTTCGAAAAGTTTTAATTTCCCGTGATTTTTGTCTTCCGCTGTTAATCAAATCGCTTCCGCTAAGTTTGAATCATGTTTATATCATGGTTTGGAGATTGAGAGCCAACAGAAGGTCTCGTCATAATCAACACCTTGAATTTGACGAAATCCTTTAGCAACCAATCTACCTTTATAGGTTTGAACATTTCCATCCATGTCAGTCTTCTTCTTGAAGACCCACTTGCACCCTATGGGTCTTACCCCTTCGGGTGGATCCACCAAGGTCCATACCTTGTTGGTGTACATGGATTCCATCTCAGATCTCATGGCTTCAAGCCATTTCTCAGATTCTGGTCCCTTAGTAGCTTTGAGATAGGAAGTTGGCTCATCTGCTATGCCCAATTCGTCATTATCTTGAGTCACGAGAAATCCAAATATCTTAGGCTCAAGTCGTGTCCTACCAGACCTACGAGGTTCCTGTGTTACATTTGGAACTTGAAATTCCACAACAACTTGTGAGTCTTCATGTTCCTTATGTACCTCCTCAGGTTCTCTACTTTCTTGTTGGTCTCAAACTTCTTCGAGCTCTACATTCCTCCCACTAATTCCTTTGGAAATAAATTCCTTTTCAAGAAATACAACAGTCCTAGCAACAAACACTTTGTTGTTAGTTGGTGTGTAGAAGTAGTATCCCCTAGTTTCCTTGGGGTATCCAACAAAATAGCATTTTTCTGATTTGGGTCCAAGCTTTTCAGGAAATTGATTCCTAACATAAGCTTCACATCCCCAAATCTTTAACATAGACAAATTGGGACGATTCCCATTCCATATCTCATATGGTGTCTTTTGAACCGATTTGGAAGGCACACGGTTAAGTGTAAATGCTGCAGTTTCAAGAGCATATCCCCAGAACGATATTGGAAGTTCGGCTGAACTCATCATTGATCGTACCATGTCTAATAATGTACGATTCCTTCTTTCTGACACACCATTATGTTGTGGTGTACCAGGTGGAGTCCATTGTGATACAATACCACGGTCTCTCAGAAGGTCCTCAAACTCTTGGCTTAAGTATTCGCCACCTCGATCTGAACGGAGTGCTTTAATACTCTTACCAAGTTGCTTCTCTACTTCATTCATGAAAGTCTTGAACATTTCAAGAGTTTCTGACTTGTGTTTCATAAGATATACATAGCCATACCTACTGAGGTCATCAGTGAAGGTAATGAAGTATTGATAGCCTCCTCTAGCATTTGATCTAAAAGGTCCACATACATCAGTATGTATGAGCCCTAGCAGATCACTGGCTCTCTCACTGTGTCCAGTGAAAGGAGTTTTGGTCATCTTCCCTAATAAACATGCTTCACATGTCTCTAATGATTCAAAATCAAAAGAGTCTAGATAACCATCCTTATGGAGTCTAGATATGCGCTTCTCGTTTATGTGCCCAAGACGACAATGCCATAAGAATGTTTTGTTTGAGTTGTCAAGTTTTAACCTTTTAGTATTTACGTTATATATGCTAGTCTCAAGTTCTAACAAGTAGATACCATAAGACATAGGGGCATTGTCATAAAAGATCTCATCTTTAGATATAGAAATAATTCCAGTCTTAATGTGAAATTCAAATCCACTCTTGTCCATACAAGATACAGAAATAATATTTCTATTAATGGTAGGTACGTAATAGCAATTCTCTAATTCTATTACAAGGCCCGTAGGTAAAGATAAACTAATAACTCCAACTGCGGTGGAAGCAACTCTTGCTCCATTAGCAACCCGCAACTCAACTTGGCCCTTTCGTAAAGGCTTACTTCTTATCAGATCCTGCATATTAGAACATATGTGAGATCCACATCCGGTATCCAGTTACCATGATGAAGAAGTATTTAAGTTTATCTCAATAACGTATATACCTGAAGTGGAGATCTCTATCCCCTGCTTCTTCTTCCTCAGTTCCTCCAGGTAGAGAGGACAGTTTCTTTTCCAATGTCCAGGCTGGTGACAATGGTGACAACTGCCTTCTTTGGAGATCCTACCTTTAGCTTTGAGCGCGGATGACTTTGGCTTCTGCCCGGCTTTAGAACCTTTCTTAGCCTTGCTTTTGCCTTTTGACTTTCTCTTTGCCTTGCTGATCACCATCACAGACTTGGGCTTGTCTTTCTTCATCTGTGCTTCAGCTGTCCTCAACATGCCCAACAATTCTGACAATGGATTATCAAAATTGTTCATGTTGTAGTTCATGACAAAATGATTATATGATTCAGGAAATGATTTTAGAATGACATCAGTGGCCAACTCTTGACCTAGGGGAAATCCCAGCTTGGATAGGCTTTCCACGTACCCAATCAAGGTGAGTATATGGGTGCCAACTGAGTCTCCCTCTTTCATCTTGCTTTTGAATAAAGCCTTTGAGACATCATATCTCTCCTGTCTTGCTTGATGTTGATACATGTTCTTGAGATGTGTTACCATCTCCATGACATTCATGTTCTCATGTTTCTCTTGCAACTCATAGTTCATTGAGCACAACATCAGGTACTTGACATCGACGGAATCATCAAGGTGCTTCTTGTAAGCATCCTTTTCAGCCTTGGGCGCATTTACGGCGGGCTCCTTTGGCTCTGGTGTTTCAAGGACATAGAGCTTACGCTCATGTGTGAGAACAATTCTCAGCGTCCTAAACCAGATTTGAAAGTTGGTTCCGGTAAGTTTGTCCTTCTCAAGGACCGATCGCCACGAGAAAGTGTGAGTGTTGGTTTCCATTTGATTGCTACAAAAGAAAATTTTGACTTGTAAAGATTTGATAAACGAGATTAATTAGGCCTTTAATTAATTACGCTCCCACTATTTTATTCAAATTGATAGCCCTCACTATCAACTCAGAAGATTGCAACGCACAACCTTCTAGTGAGCCAAGACCCAAAATAATTGGATCAATGCCCAGCCAACGCTGGCGTCAAAGACCAAATACTAAGGTAGGAAACTTTTGCCAATTGCATCATATGCAACTCTTGGATAGATGATCATGCACAACTCCTTGCCATGATGCATCTGTGTGCCTCTAGGTACTTGATCCTATCAAGGTTCCCTAGTTAAGTCCAACCCATAAGCCAACACAATGAGTGTGCACCCTGCGGAGGCAGACCCACACACCCACCTTCACACTTCCACGAGATAGACAGTGTACCACGCGGAGGCGTGCCCACACATAGTCGATCAATCTTTTCATGTGTGTTGCTTTATAGAAGGCAACTAAAACTTAATATTATTAATTGAGGGGTTTTATTAATACATATACATATCCAAACACCACATACTTATAGTATGTATCATATACTACTATATCCACAACCACAAACGATAGACATGCAATCACAAACACAAATACATCGGTTATGGCCATACTATTGTAATCCTTTAGAGCAACAAAGGATTACGGTCCACCTATGATCTTATGCATCTCATGCAATACCTGTGAATCAACTTGTAAGCCTGTAATGATCAACATTACAATGAACAACTTCATGGATGCTTCGTGAGGTTGGAACTTCAAGTTGCTTCTTGGAATGGGATCTTCTTGTTGCTTCTCCTTGGACGCTCCTTGGAGTTGGATCTTTAGGTTGCTTCTTGGAATTAGATCTTCATGGTTCTTCTCCATGGACACTCCTTGGAGTTGGATCTTCAAGTGGCCTCCTTACATCAAGTGTACAAAAACTAAAACTAATCCTATCTCTATTACATCATGTGAGTACAAATATAAAAAGAAAGAATTAATTACACTTTGAAATAAGAGATGAGGCTCGGCATGCAAGCCGAATACTTTATACAAAGGATCCATATGTAACCATTATACATCCATAGAATTCACAAACAAACATATCCACAAGATTGACATCCACATTCATTCACAACATTCACAAAAGGGGATACTAGGCCATAACCGTGCATGCACTCACCACATAAAATAGATTTTAAAGGCGACGTGTATGCTATCATAGGTATATCTACATATACGTATATACATATTAAAATTGCAGTACTTGTAATGCGGGACATTCCCCATTAAATAAATGTTTGACTCCCACGCAGACTATGCGGGGTACACAGGGGCAGTGCCCCTGTGCGGGGATCCCGCTGCCCGGTCAGCAGGCGGGGGTTGAGGCGAGGCCGCCCCTCGTGGGGTCTCAGGGGCAGAGCCCCTGAAAGGTCTACGGAATTTCACTTCTGTGCACTTAGGAAAATCTATATTTTCCATAGTCGACCCCGTCCAAAACGTCAAAAATAGTAGCCTGCGGCATATGTGGAATTAGGTTTAGATTTGCACATTAACAGGTTCAATTCGCATCGTATGCAATATAGAAAATAGTATACAGTGATTCGATCATATCGAAACTAATCCAAATACGTCGTAGATCGACGCTGCTCTGATACCACTGTAGGGTTTTGTGGAGAAAACATGTGCGGCGAAAGCGATAAAATCCACGCAACCCGAAACATGATCTCGTCGACAACAACGTATTTGGAAGGATTGTTTGTGGGATATACCTTATCGCGGAGCAAGTCCGGTGATGTTCCGCTGCACAACGGTGCAACGCTGCTTGTCGACACGGACGGAACTTCTCTCCCGTTCGCTGTCGTAGGTTGATCCGACGGCGCTCCTTTGCGGCAGTGATGTCCACCGCTCGTAGCGCATACAAGAGGTCGTCGATGTCCTCTGAACGCAGGCGTCAAGGCGTCTGCGTCTCTACTTCGTCCACGCAGATGGATGGAACTCCACGTCGCGCTTCTCAAGCCGGCGGGAAGGAGTGTGTTTCTGCTACGGCGTGCTAGCGGCGTGTTTCTCTCCTTTCTCTCCTAAGGACGGCGACAGCTAGGTTTACGTGCGTGAGTGTAAACGGAAAAGCGTCTATCTATCTTATATAGATATCGGTCGTCAATCCTCCTTTAAACAGGATACGAAGGGAAAAAGGGTTTCCTAAACCCATCGGTAAACAGAAACATTGCGTTAATTAAAATGCTCGTGGATTAATTAGAATATTCTGGAATTCATTAATTAACCAAATAATCACATTAATTGATTAATTAATATCCGACTCCATGCGATCGCTTGGGATGGCTTTATGTGCATATACGCCAACAGACTCTAGGACACACTAAACATTAGACAACCTTCTTCTCCTATTGATCAACAAGATGCTCCTCCTCGCTACCACAAGACTTATGACGTTGTTGATGATCACCTAAAAATATATGGTGACCCACAAGGTGAGACCTATGTCCCAGTGAGAGATATAACTATCAACAACATTTATTGATTACAACAGGTTATGTGATTAATCAGATAAAGAATATAATATTACAAAATCAAAAGATTGACATGGTTTTTGAAGGAACACATAAAGCTAACATCATTTAAATATTTGGTTTTTCTTACAGTGTTATATGTCAACTAATTATCTCAAGAAATAAGGCAAGGACTATCAACCAATGTGAATCATCAAGTAACCCTGATGTATATATGACACAACTGGATTATATCTTTTATTAAGCCATGTCGAGTATGAGGCATACCACTCAAACTTCCATTTGACCATTATGAAGTTGCATTTAGTTTTGTACAAGATCTACGAGAGATAAAATCCTAACATCTCTTCCCCTCAGTCAGTACGAGTCTACCACAATGACATATCAATCAAGCTGCAATCAGCCTAGTCTTCCCTTGTTATGCATGCCAAGACACTAGAAAGTAGTGTATTCAACTCTATCATCTGAGGTACAACCACATATGTCCTCAATCATATCACAAGAAATAAGGCAAGGACTATCAACCAATGTGAATCGTCAAGTAACCCTAATGTATATATGACACAACTGGATTATATCTTTTATTAAGCCATGCCGAGTTTGAGGCATACCACTCAAACTTCCATTTGACCATTATGAAGTTGCATTTAGTTCTGTACAAGATCTACAAGAGATAAAATCCTAACATCTCTTCCCCTCAGTCAGTACGAGTCTACCACAATGACATATCAATCAAGCTACAATCAGCCTAGTCCACCCTTGTTATACATGCCAAGACACTAGAAACTAGTGTATTCAACTCTATCATCTTAGGTACAACCACATATGTCCTCAATCATATCACATATACATATAATCATTCATCTGTGATACGAACTCGACCATTCTTTATAACCTTAGGATCAGAATGACAAGGATACACTCTCTTAGCACCTGTATATACTCAATAATATGCAAATTTTATTTCCTTTGTAGAATACTTATTTTACTATCCAGCAAAACATGACACTGGAATAGCTCTATGACATAGGGCATTACATGATCAGGGTTTCACTTGATTAGTTATTGCCAATTGGATGAGTTCAAGCTGCATCAATCAAGTTACATATAAGCCCTAAAAGATTTTTATGATACATTGGTATTTAACAAATCCAAAAGATATAAAGCGTATGAGACACACTTTCATAATATCATAGGGTACAATCCTTTGTCCAATATAAAGAGTATTACACCTCCACTAGGGATCAAGTCATTCCCAAAATCCATTTAGGCAATTCACTTTATCTCCTGCAAGAACATTCTTATCTTTTAACTTGTTTGTAGAGAGTTCTACAAATCATTAACACTCTTGTTGTACACAGATTTAGCATTAGATGTCATCAAACATAACCCTATGATGTTATCAAAGTAACATAATTGGGTTATCTAACATTATGAGAGTATCCTTCCATCATTACAACATAAAAGGAAGATAGGTATATTTAACCATCATCACTTAATTAATTTAAATTAGGTTTAACGAGGTAGATTGAATTGATGTTACAATCAGCACAAAAAGATAGTCCATCGTTTTATACACACACTTAGACAAAAACATAAATCTTATACCTAGCACTCTCATCGGATCATGTACATACTTGGTCAAGGACAAAACCATTGAATCATGGTCACTAACAAGACCATCGGTTCACATACTAAGCACAAGTGTAAGCTCATATATTACATAAAGAATAATCATCAAATCATGAACTTCAACAAAACCATCAAATTCCATATAGGGCAAAACCATCAAATAACATACCTAGAGAAGGCATAATTTTTTGAACTTAGTTGGCTAATCATCTCATAGATTAGTAAAGCCATTGGTTGTGTGAGATAGGTAAGCCATCAGTTGTGAGAGAAAGGTGAGCCATCAGTTGTGAGAGATAGGTAAGCCATCGGTTTCAAGTTCTAGAAGGGCCATCATTTGATAATCTAGCTAAACCATCATTTATAAAAGATAGTGAAGCCATTGGGTTCATGTGCTAGAAGAACCATCATTTGTCAAAACTAGAAGAACCATCATTTGTCAAGGCTAGGGAAACCATCAGCTGGAAAGACTAGAGGAACCATCTACTGGCAAGACTTGGTGAAACTAGATCTTCCACGCCAAGTGAAAACCATCATTTGAAGGGTTAAAAAAACCATCAGCTCGTCTTCTTGATGAGAGCATCAACTTAGGTATCAACATGACCATCGATTCTTTAATGAAGATTAACCATCAACTTGTAATGCCTAATGAAAATCACTAAATCAACAACTACGGTTAAACCATCTAATCGTCATTATGATTTAAACCATGGATTCATGTTTCAAAAGAGAAATCAGTTCATTAAGCTTACTAAGAAACCATCATTTCACACTTTAAGGAAACCATCAGTTCATGGACTTGCAAAGTTTAGGTCTCCTACTTACAAAGAAGAATCATACATAAGGTGAAGGGGTACTTAACTATACAGGTACTACTACATATGCTCAAATCCTATTTCAAGGATCATTTTTCTACATGTTACTACATTTTTAGAGCAATATCTACATATAGCAAGTTAAGAGTAAGTAAGAAACGAGAAGAAAGTTATATGACTCACCTCAAGGATGGTGATGAAGGTCCAAACAACAAAGTATCTTGAAAGAGAAAGGATGAAACCTTAACTTGCACGCCCAACGCTCCAAACAACTCCTCTCCTCCAGAACAAAGTGAAACTAGGGCAAAAGAGAGAAGAAAAGGAGATCTTCTACCACATATACATACCTTCTTATCAAGAGAACTAGGGTTTTTCCCAAGGAAGAAGAAAGATGAGAGAAAACAACAAGCAACTAGATAGATAAGGAAAACTTATTCGATTAAGAGCTAAGTTAGGAGCCTTCAAACAACCCTAAAGTTGCTTGATCAAAACCCTAAAGCGACATGCATCCAAGCTCCACCCAAGCTTCAGTCCCCAAGAGATCTCCTTATCCGGCAAGAAAGGGGGTTCAAACCTCTCTAGCACAAGAAGGAGATGAAGGTTCAAAGAGTTCATTTGGACAGGAGGAACGAGGTACATATACTTAGATGAGAGAGAAAGAGTGGAACATTGGTTTACCATGTGTCAAAAGGGTCAAAAACTCCCATCCATGCAAAATAGTCCTACCATCATTTTGTCATCCTAGTAGGGCCATCGGTTGTCAACCTAAAAGGACCATTGGTTGAAAACCTAGGTGAACCATAGAGTTCTAGCATCAAAAGAACCATGTGATCATGTTCTCATAGCCACGAAACCAAACCCTAAACCACCATCAGTTGTTGCATTCCTACATGGGAAACCAATTACCTTTGTACCTTAAGAGTAAACCATCGAATCCCATGAAACACAAGAAAACCATTGGTTCCCACTCTCTCATAGTGGAACCATCGGATCCCAAGCTTAAAAAGGGAAACCATCGAGTTGGGGCACTTAGGTGAGAAACCCTAGATCTCAACCCTAAGTTAGAGAACACCCCACATCTAATGGTCCATCTAGGTGCTCAAAGGTACAACTATATCAAACATGTTATATGAAAACTTATGAAGCTCAATATACATGTGAAGATTATAGATAAAATCCATAGATATGGGAAGATTGTGTAAAAACCCTTATAAGCATATAAATTGCAAAACTCAATCAAAAAATGTCCAAACTTGACCAAACTTGAAACTTAGTTTTATCACATGATATCAAAGTATATATTAGGTTTTGATTAAGGTTTTTAACCACCCAAGTAGATAAAGCAAGAATTTTTAACCATAATGCTAGGCCAAGGGTCTTACATACCTTGTTTCCTTATACCTTTGTTTTCTATTACTAATATTAGTAGTACGATTGATCTGACCAAAGTCATAAAAAATAATTATTAAAACTTACATTCATAACCGAATCTGACTCAAACATTATAAAAATGTTTTATTATTAGTAATAGCCAAAAAAAAGTAAAAGTGTATGTGAAAATCCTGGCCCAACTCACTCGACCCGACCAGACAAGTGTTTGAGGTGTATGACCTGAATTGGAAGACCTGATCCCATCCTACTCATCACGGTCCATCATCACACAAGATATTTTATTATGAATATTATCGAAAATTAAAAATTTTCAAACCCGACCCGATTCTAACTAGATTTGACGCAACTACAAGTCGACTTGAACTAATTTTGACTTAAACAACACCCAACCAGGACCAGAACAATCCAAAACCTGGATAGGTGAGGAGGTATAGTTGGTCGGGATTCAAATATTACAATACACATGATTTAAATTCTTTATACTACTAGGTTATTAATTGCAATAGTTCATAAATATAATAATTGAAAATATGACGTATTAGCGGTATTATTAAATGTACATGAGTTGATATTGAGTAGAGGTCAAAAGAGTGAATGAAAAAAAAAAATGATGGCTGGAGTTAAAGGCAATGAGCGAATTGGGTTGGGAGAACTTAGTGGAGGTCAAAAGAGTGAATGAAAAAAAAAATGATGGCTGGAGTTAAAGGCAATGAGCGAATTGGGTTGGGAGAACTTAGTGGAGGGGACTATTGGGACGCCTATCCTATAGGAGGCCTCCTACAGAAAAATGGTAGGAGACGAATCAGAATTTGTTATAGCATTAACAAATTTGTTTTAATATTAAAGAAATAATTTCTCTCTCAATTAATTTTTTTATGGGTTGGGTTTTTAGTGTTTTCATTGGTTGTCCTATACAATAAGTATATGATGCCTCCTATACTACCAGTTTTGGGACTATTGTTGGGAGAACTGAGTGGAGGTGTCCTATAGAATTTCAATAGGACGCATCCTATACTACTGGCTTGGGAGTGGAGGGGGCTATGTGACATTCTATACAAGAGAGAGGGGTCCACGTATGATTTCCTAAAGGACAGGCGTTTTCCAGAATATCAGGCAAAGTGAGGGGTCTTTTAGGAAAAAACAGTTGCCATGGTCGTACGCTGGTTAATCCATCCTGGGAGCACGTCACAACTTGCCCACGTTAGGGAATGATTAACTTTCAAATGCCGAACGCCATTTATAAGTTTCCACCGCGTCGGATTTGTCATACTTTCTCGTTGCAAGCGATGGCACTCCGGAAGGATGGGAGAGCTGCTGCCGTAGGTATCGACCTGGGCACGACGAAATCCTGCGTCGGGGTTTGGAAGAACAACCGCATCGAGATCGTCCCCAACTGCCACGGCAACCGTACAACGCCTTCGTGCGTTGCCTTCGTCGGCACGGAAGTACTCGTTGGAGAGCCGGCGGTGGAGCAGAGAAACCTGAATGTCGAAGCCACCGTTTCTTGTAAGTTGTAGTTCTTGATGTTTCTGTATCACTCTCCAAGTGACCTTGTTATCATAGGTAGTACGCTTTATCTGCAGGGGTGAAACACTTGATCGGAAGGAAATTTGTCGTACCGCAACACGACGTCAGACTTCTGGTGCGACATGGAGGGGAAGAGAAGCGGTACTCCCCTGAGCAAATCTCGGGATTCATCCTGTCTTCTATGCGGCAAGCGGTGGAGAGCTACCTCGGAAATGAGGTGAAGAAGGCGGTGGTGGCTGTACCGGTGTACTTCAACGACGAGCGGCGGGATGCAACGAAGGCTGCGGCTGCAATGACTGGGCTCGAAGAGATAAGAATCATCGATGAGCCCATTGCGGCAGCCGTCGCATATGGCTTTAACAGGGGCAGGAGTACGGGGAACATTCCAAGAATCAAGAACGTGTTGGTGTTCGATCCTGGGCGGGGCAACCTTGAGCGTGTCGCTACTGCAGATCGAAGGCAGCAGGATAGAGGTCACGGCGACAGCCGCCGACGAGAATCTCGGCGGCGAGAGCTTCGACTACAGGATGATGGCGCACTTCGCCCAGGACTTTGTTAGTTCTCTCTTTCCTTCACTCACAACGTTGAGTGTGGAAGACAGTAGGAACACTTGAGACTCAGATATTTTGGTGCTGTGAAAAACAGTGCAGCTTTTCTGTTTTGATTCGATCTTATTAATAGGAAACTAATCTACTGACGTGTCCGAGTTTAGTGCTGCCATTATCCCACAAGTTTAGGTGAGCAGCTGGACCACGTCGTACATGAGCTCCGCATGGCCAGGCATGCATAGCTCCCAAGTAAAACACGCACGGCTTCCACACAGGGATAGTGGGCTCGTGCATGGACACGACTGAAACAGAAAATCAAATCGAGAGAAAACAAACTAAGCAACCTAATTATCCAACAGACTTCAAGAGGAGGTACGGCAACACAACTTCCAGTGATATCTTGACAAACCTCAGAGCGATGACCAAGCTCAAGTCCGCCTCGGAGAGAGCAAAGAGGAGACTCTCCTTCTTTTCGGAGGCACCCGTGGCGATCGGGCACCTGCACCAAGGGATCGACTTCCAGTCGAGCATCTCCCGCGACAAGTTCGAGGAGCTCAACGAGGAGAACTTCTCCCGATGCGTCGACATGCTAGACCGCTGCTTTACGACGGGGACGATAGGGAAAGACAATGTGCAGGAAGTGGTTCTTGTTGGCGGCTCCACACGTATCTCCAGAATCCAGAACCTGGTACGAGATTACTTTCCCGGGAAGGAGCTCTGTATGTCGATAAACCCGGACGAAGTAGTGGCCTATGGCGCCGCCGTCTGGGCCGCAAATGTGGAAGAAGTGGCGGCTGTTCCAGAACCAGAAGTACTCTTGTCATTGTCGCTCGGCGTTTCTGGTCCCGGTGGGATCATGGTGGTGGTAATTCCAAGGGAAACTCCGATCCCGACTAAGAAGAGCACAGAGCTTTACTTGCCTTGTTATATGGAATGGTTACTCTTGGGCTTCTATGAGGGAGAGAGGAGCATGGTTGCTGATAACAGCTACATCGGCGGATTTACTCTCGAGGGGCACCCACTCCAACGAGCTTATCTGCCCAAATTAACAGTGACGTTCGAGGTGGATGCTGAAGGAGTGCTCACAGTTACGACGGAGATGGAAGGGTACGAGAATGCTATTATCTCAACCACCGAGTGGGGCACCAGGCGACGGAGTTTGGCGAACATCGCCGAAATGGTGGCGGTGGCCGAGGCGCAAAAGGTGGATGACGAAAAGCGCATGAGAAAAGCACAGGCTGAGTTGAAGGCGCTAATCTGCAACTTGAGGCTTCTCGTTGCTAAAGAGGCGAAACCATTCAAGCTGGAAGCTGCGGGTAAGGCCTTCATGGAAGACGAAATCGCGCTTGCCACAGACTGGGT
Organism: Alisma plantago-aquatica; assembly: GCA_963693085.1. NCBI lineage: Eukaryota > Viridiplantae > Streptophyta > Magnoliopsida > Alismatales > Alismataceae > Alisma > Alisma plantago-aquatica. Next base: position 656,374,312 of record OY856409.1, read on the forward strand.
GCGGCAGAATGAAGGAGCAGAGGCGACGGACTTCGAAGCCATGAAGCAACACCTGGTAGACGTTTGGTGCCACGTCTGCAGACAGTATTGCCCGCCCTCGATCTCCTTACTGAAGTTAGAACCATGCTTTCAGCACCTGTGAGTGGTTGCTTTTGGAGATCCCCCGGCCCATCCCCACAATGAAACAAAAGCCAATCTGTGGTTGTTGGTTGATTTTGTGATGGTTATTAAGCACACTCGGTCTTTAACTCGTACATTTGATCCTCATAGTTGTGTTGAACTTGGTTAAAAACATAGTTTCAAATGTCAGACTATATTTTCATGATGATTAGATTATTGGGGATGAAGCAAAACACTAACTTTCTTGATTAGGGTTTCGAGACATTTTGATGGGGTGTTTTAACTAAGATGAATCGTGGAATAAGAATGAACCTTAACTAACCAACGTTATTGATTTGAAATCATAAATTTACCATAATACTGGTTTGAGAAAAAGACTAATTAGTCGACTTCAGGGCTTTGATTCAAAACAAGCCTAGCCGACAAAAGTAGACATTAAACAATATATTGAGTTACATGGATTTGTTACACAGAAGTCCATTCGACCTTTCCGGACAAACCTCTAAGTCGGGTGGAATTCCTCCACCTGAATCTAGCCAGCCTCAAAGGTTAAGCTCACCAACAGTACATGGTCGGCCAGATTTCTGCCTGGAAAATCCAACCTTACAGATAAATTATTAAAAAAAAATGACGATGAAGGGTCAAAGCAAAGAACAAGAACCTAAACTACCTGTAGTGATGAAAAACACAAGAGGCAAGTCATTTACATGTTCTATTAGAAGGTCAGTTTCTCTAAACAAAGTGTCGAATCTTGGGTTGTTGGTGGAGGTAGATTTTGAGGCTGCTTTTGGGGATTCTCTTCCTCTTGTTGACATAATCAACAATTTTCTCATCTTTTTAGTGTATTTCTTAACGAATTATTCCTCCTTATTCCTCAGGATAACTCTCCTCATTTGATCATTAAGAACCCAAATGGATGTTTTCCACCCTTCCTTCTAATTCAATCATTCTAGGGTTTTCATAGTCAAAGTCACACCAAGATAAGAAAGTGGTTGGATTTTGTTCAAACTTTTAAGAGCTTTTTTGAAGTATCTTGGTTTGAGGTGCTTCCCATAAATCTATACGAATTGGATTCATTTAGAAAATGTTAATTGTACTCAAATTCTAAATGACTTGACTTTTTACTATTTCTTGAAATGGAACCTGATATCTGTTATTTATAAAGTTATGTTGAATAATACAGATTCATTTTATCTTGGTGATATTCTTGATCAATCATTTGTACAAAGTTATCTTATAATGCTCAAGATTGAAGTTGTGTTGATTTTGCAATCATTTACTCAGTGTCCTTATGTGTTCAAATTGACCAAAGTTCTCTAGACATTGTAGTGTTTTATTGGAAAATTGTGGTTGACCCACAATCAGCCAGATGGAATAGAAGTATAGTGTACAAGATCGCATACATAGAGAGTCAATATTATTTAAGTTTATACCTAGTTATTAAAATCAAAAATGGAGACAACAAAATAAGTTGTTTGAGATAACTATGATCAATGATTGGTTAATGTTAGATAGTAATGAAATGGGCAATGAAAATGTGAGGACCTTAGAAAGTGAGATGAGATATTCCCTAATATCAAAGTACGCCAACAATCCTAAATTCACTCTTTATCATAAATTTTCTTAGGTTAATAGTTGTTAGAATTGGGATTTCAAAAATGTGTTGTTAGTGTCTCAAGACTACTAAAAGAACAGATAAGTAGGGATAGATTGTCGCAGACTAAGTTAATTGTAGATAATGGATCTCATGTTTTTAAACTTATTTAATTGGGGGTTGCTGAAAACTGAGGTTGTTACATATCATTTTTCCCATAATGGTTGTGGTGTATTGTGTAGAAAAGTAAGGGGAAATGGGGGTTTTGGCTTTGTAGTCAAGTGACCATTCTGGGTAGGATTATGTAGGGAAAGTGAGTGGAAACGACAAAGAATATCGGGAGTTGGAGCTTAAATTAGAATGGTTGTGGAAAGAAAAAACATGCATTATGGCCTCTTCTCACCATTGTTGTTCTATATATTAAGGTGTCCATTCTGGATTCTCTTGGACTCTATTGTTTTGGGACATTAAGAGGACTTGTACAACAAATGTTCCTTGTTGTCGCATTCATTCAGGGAACTTCTCTAAATTATTCACTTGAATTCCATGGAGCTGTTTTCTTGGATATTTTGTCAAGCATCTTTGGGTAGGTTGGAAATGACTTTAGTGGTCTTTATCCTCCCCTATAACTAGTGAAGTCATTGTATCGTATTCCATCAAATCCTTCCATCGTTAGAGAACAAGTACCTATAGAAACATGCAAATAAGCTCCATAAGTGCATTTGACTATACTAAACAATTACTAGGGATAAGCATGCTTAATGTCTATGTTAACATGATAACAAAGCAATACAAATAAATATGGAGACCCAAACTAGGGATCCATCACTAATTCCCATCATTTGAAACATATCTATTAATATTACACCAAATGGTTTTGATATTTGAATTGGTTCAAGTAAACTCCCAATAAATTACATAATTAATTAAATTTAGGCAAATAGATCACAATTAAAACAAATCAAGGTTGGTGTCACATAGACATCAGGAATTGACATTTCATAGCATAGATTACAAGAAGGTGGAGTTCAAAAGATGTTAGACCAACCATGGTGATCAAAGTGACACAAGTCTAGTTGGCTTGTTGAGAAATTGGACCTAAATGTCAATCTTAATTCTCACAAGATAGATGATATTGTGTAAACCATACCCAACTATACTACCACAACCCCAACCTTCAATCAAAGTGACTCCTATTGACCTCAAAAGGTGAACGAAATTCCTCTAAGGTCTACATGGTTATGTTTCTTTTTTATTGATAAGGAATGTCTCCTATAACTATCTAGGAATGGCCTCTCCTAGTAGGTTAAACTCTAGGGTCATACATGTGGTGGCCACTCACCCTAAATTACACTCGATAGCTTGATGTGTCATCACAATACTACTTGGTTGGAACACCTACCTACCTTTTTTATTGGAGCTCACTCCCACTGATAATCAAAACTAGGAGAACTGGCAGGGAGGCGCCCCTCTTGACCAGTTGTGCCAATGTTGAGTGACAAAAAACTTATTTTTCTAATAATATACAAAATATAAATATGTGAAAATGTAAATTATATTATATCTCACTACAAAAAAAAGGGTGATTTAACTACAATTTATCTAACTACATATGTTGCACTTGTAGTTAAAAACTACTTTTCCATACAAATTATAAAAATGTAAGTAAAACAATTATAGTTAATTGTAATTACTACAAAACTAGCTACATATTCAAATGACTACAAATAATATCTTTTTCAACTCATCTTCCGCCAACCTCTCTCTAATAACCAAAACATTGAAATTTTAAAATTTTCAGCACACTACTCCCCCACCTATTAGCGCAGTTTCACGCGCGACACCCCGCCCATCTCGATTGTTCCACCCCTACCAAATGCAAGTTCTCTCTCGCACTCTCTTCTCCTCCCCTGGAACCCCGATCCGGTATCCCTCTCTTCACATCACCTTCTTCTCTTCCTGATCATACCAAGCCTTCTCTGTTGATCAATGATCGATTCTATCTCAATCTCTAAATTCACAAACGGTTCTCTACACCTCTGATTTCTCTGCCCTATTCCTTTCATACACCTCCTCAATACCCCCGCTACTGATGGCACCAAAGGCCAAGAAGAATCCAGCGGAGAAGAAGCCCGTCGCCGAAAAGCCTGAGGAGAAGAAGGCCGAGAAGGCCCCGACAGAGAAGAAGCCCAGGGATTAGAAGCGCCCTACTAAGGAAGACGACAAGGCATCCAAGAAGAAAAGAAAGGCCAAGAGCATCGAGACTTACAAGATCTACATTTTCAAGGTTCTGAAGCAGATGAACCCGACATTGGTATCTCCAGTAGGTCCATGGACATCATGAACTCCTTCAACAACGACATCTTCGAGAAGCTTGCTGGTGAATCGGCCAAGGTCGCCAGGTACAACAAAAATATCAGGTATGCCAACTATTTTCTGTCATGCTTTAATATCTTGCAGTAATCCAATCTGTCAGTTTTAACATGCTAACAACTATGATAATTAATATCATCTACTAGTATGAACACTAATCAACTCTTCCATAGAGATCCCATACTTGGATATTAATCTCTTCTTTTAGCAAGCAAAAGTTCAGTTTGTTCAGAATTGTGCTTTCATTCTTCTACAGTCACAACCTTTACATTAAGAGATCCTGAGATCGTGTTTGTAGTTGCTAGAGTCACATGGCAACCTCATCTTCCACATTGGCATTTCTAGTGAGGAATTTGAGTTCTACATCACTGACTTTGATAATATCAACCTTCTCCCATATGCCCATGATTTGTTCATTTTCATTCTCAGCAGAGGGCCACAATAGCAGTCTTAAATTGGGATTATAAGACAACAAGACACCAACAGTCTCAAATTGGGATCATTAGAGCATGATAAACTGGTTGTGTAGACCAATAAGAGCATGAAAATTTCTAAATTATGTTGCTTTTTTTCAAATGGGGTTTGTGGGTTTTTCAACTATATACTATATATGGCCCAATAAAGGAAACACCTAGAACAAATTCATTTCTGTAAACTATAACTTACGACATCATACTCGATTGTTTGGATATGAAATAGAAATCTTCTAATCACCATAGTCTCTTTGTTATCTTGTTTGTACAATAAAATTTGATTTGAATGATGATTGAAGGTATGAGAATTTTATTATCTACCAAAATTTCAGACTTTTGGTTTGCAATCCTGCACATGAAACTAGATGTTTGTAGATAATTTTTAGCATATTAAGCATGTAATCATATCTCCCTTATCGATGATCATTTCAATTGTTTAAGTCTAGGTGTTGAGATTGCAATCATGTGTTTGAGGCACTTTGTTGGCCATCCAGTTCATCTGCTCTGATGTAGTGATTTATAGTTCTCTGGTTACTGTCAATTCAATCCCAAAACCCCATGTCCGTCATTGAAGTCCCCATAAACCCCTGTAATTTGAACTCATCCTCTGTTTTCTATAGTAACTCTTCTATTACAAATTTTAGCAACGTCGATCAATTTGTATCTTATGCTCTCTATTTTTCCCTCTTCCCTAACTTACATTTATAATCCTTCAAACTTGTGTGGGCTTGTGTGTTTTTCATCCACTCCAATGATTGATTTAATATAATAGACATATTCCTACCTACTTGGTCTCAAAGTAGGGCCCTAGGAAACTCACTCTAATCCCTGCTCTTTTCCCTAGTCTTTCACCCCCACTTGCATCTTTCGCATGCCTCATTCCCTCCTCCCCTTCTGCTTCCCTCTCCATAGGTCGGCCCATCTCCCCAACCCTCCTCATCACCTTCACCCTTTACCCCTCCCTCCCCCCTTTATTGAAATCTCTTGAGCATGTACCTCCATTGTACCAATGTGGGTCCATTCACTAATCTTGGCTATATGATATTACATACTAGGAATTGGTTCTACTGTAGTAAACAATTCAAGAAAGATGTTCATTTTATTGCAAGTAAATAAAGGTGTTCTTACCATGGATGGAGGGAACAACATTACTTAGGCCTTCAGCTTTGGTTGCTCTCTAGTTTGTGTTCCAGTATCTCAAATATCAACTCATATAGAATTAGTCATTCTTAGTCTCAATGAATCCAAACCATTGGTCACTTCAAGAATAAGTTGCATTTGTTTATGAGACATGTTGTATATATTTCCTATTACTTATATCAAGTTTTACAAGTTAAACTCTTGACGGGAACTAAACATTATTGAATATATATTCCTTGCATTACTTATACATTGATTTTGCCATGGAATGTTTTTTTCAGTCCACACATCAGAACAGCTAGCAAAGAAATATACAAATCTTGGCTTCCTTATACTGTTTGATTTTGGCATTCATAGTTTCATTTGACCACTATATTTGTAGGTCCATCATATATCTTTTTCAATAAACTCTGTTCTAGAAAGGCATGATATAATTGTTTATTTAGAGTATAGAAATGCATTTTAAATATGAATGCCCATATATTTTCAGTTTCATTTAATATAGATGCACCTTAACTAAGGGGTAATTGCTTGAATTGTTCCTGAATAATAGGATACACCTCCATATAGAATCCCAAACATTTGAAGTACATAATGAAGGCACTACCTATGAAAGGGGACTCCAAAGATATACCACCATTTGATGTCCTTTTCCCAGTTCCCACACCAAAGGAATTTGTGTTGCTTCTTATTAAATTACTGTATTATGTGGTAGTAGGACTTTTATGCATATTTAGTATATGTACTAAATTGTAAGTTCTTCTTGTTTGGGATAGAGCGAGTGTGAAGCATCCCTTGGTTTCTCTTTTATGGAATTGACTTTCTACAATGCAGTAGCTATATTTTATTCATCTTTTCTTCATTTTTTTGTTTAACATCACTGTTCAATGTTCATTTTTTTGTCAAATGGGTTGACATTGTTACATCTTCCATGGTTAAACATTTTCAGTTGTCGGGTTTGAGTCCATTTCTCACTAACTAGCATATTATACATCATCCAAAAGCTAATGTGCAGTAGTCTTTTAGAATAGTTCTCTCTTAAGACCCTCACAATTGTAGTCTTCAGATTGAAATGGTATAGGATTGCCTTCCTCCTAGATTCGGACTTATTTTGAAATGCTTGTAAGCATAAATGTATATAATTTTCTTAATTATTACAATTAGTGTAACATTTAGGATTTGACTCTTAGATAATACAGACTTATGGGAAATGGTATGCACTATCCATACTAATAAGGTACGTCTCAATTTTCATTAAAGATGATGGGCTTTCATAATCTTTTATGGATCCCATGTGGATCATCTTCTAAATGAAGACAATTTGTCTTCTATTAGTAGTGATTTCCCTTGTAGCAAGTTGATTTTAACAGAACCTCTAACTGTTATAGTGTATGATAGCTAAGTTGTGACTGTTGGAGAGGCCAGACAAATATATTTGACATGGATATTGATCTGGATATGGCAAGTCAAGAAGGATCCATCCTTTAAAGGGAAATTGGTTCTATTGGTAAGAAAAGCTGGCATAGGATGACCACTATCCACATCTCTATATGTGATAGCATTAACACACTAGTGATCTATACATAGGCTTAAATGGCTAAAGATCACTCTCTTACAACAGAATACATAATATGTACACTTCATAGGCGAATTGTACGTGTTTCCACAACAGTTGAAAATAGCTCCTTCATTTCATTAGGCTGGTTCTCAAATTTTACAATCATGATAGTACTATAATCCACTTATGTATCTGTGGATATGCATGCTTTCTCATCTATGCTACTCATATTTTTTTTTAATCCAATTATCACCTATGAACCTAATGTATTAGTCTTTATTGACCATTTCCTTTGCGGCATACTATGATTTTCTTTTCACAATGTCGTATGTTTATGTACTGGAGCTTGTCAGGTTGAATTTTTATTGATAAACACAGAGATGTGTCACCTATTTCCATCACTACCAAGCAACCATTTTGTTTATAGAATTATTAAGTTCATTTTCTTCCTTTTCTTGCCTGTATAATGTATTCTTTGCAGCTTAGTACCTAATTGAACGATTTTTGCTGTAACTTTGGTTTTATTAAGGCGAGACCATCCACATAAATGTTAAGAACAAGCCTTCCAGAAAAAACTAGTATGCTCTCTATTGTTTTATTAGGACCAACCTCTAAACCAACGAAGAATGTTGTGTTACTTGCACCACCAATCATTGCAGGTGGAAAGACAAGGCCCCCCTCCAACGCAACCTAATGATCCTACAACAGCAAGAATTTCTTTTGGGCATAGTGTTGGAATTTCTTTTGGGCATAGTGCAAGTGTATGCCTACATATGCATACTGTTGCCCCTAATTTGAGGCAAGATGAAAATTGGCTGCACAAATCCTGTCTCAGATTAGGGGGCAAAAATATGCATATGTAGGCATTCACGAAACCTATGCTACTAGATGGTGATCTTTCTTAATATATTTCTATGTGCTGAAAAGACTGGTCATAGTGAATTTAGGACCTGTTTGGATTTAGGGGTTCAAAATCACAATATTTTATATGTATTTTAACATAGCAATCAAAGATCACTGGTAACCTGCCACATTCCAACCATGAATATATGGCACTTTAAAATATCTTTACACAGCTCAATGGAACTATAAGTCTGGGCAACATTTTGATATTAGATAAAATGTTAGGTAGGTTGTAGAAAAAATATAGGACTCTGTGAAGGTAAATCCAATTTCAGAGCACGGTTCTAGTGCTATTGGTGATTATTAATCACTGAAACATTGTATGGAACAGTCTGCAATCTTTAGATTATTGTATAGCTGAACTATTGTACATTAATCACTGAACTATTATATGGAACAGCCTGAAATCTAGTGCTATTGTTGATTATTCATTGTTGAACTATTATATGCAGATTCTCTTGATCGACAACACCCTCAACGTAGTGACCAAGCTTCAGACTTCATAGCTTCTTGCAAAGGCATTTGTCATTACATTATCATAGCTTCGTTGCTGTAATTTTCTCACTTCATTCAATCTACTCTTTGATTTCTGCTCTATATTTTTGTAGGAAGCTTCTTGTGCTGACAATGTCTATCTATTGCCTCATCTGAATTCTTGGGAAGGATTGCTTTTATTATATAGTAATCCAAGTTTTTCTCTAAGGCCACATTGGATTAGGCCCTTGATGTCCCAATGTAAGCTCAGAAGGGAGATTTTGATTTGTTCTGGAGGGTGATTATGACTGAACTCATCTCTGTATCCTACTATTGTGTTGAAATGATAATATAGATGGTATAGCTTGCTATCACCAGCATCTTTTAAAAAAAAATCTGCTAAAACGTCTATGGTTCAGAGTTTGGATACAACCTGCTACATGCATATACTTCCTTGATACATGATTATAACCTTCAATACTTATCCCTCTTCTAGAGGCAAGGCTATGCTGGTTCCTTATAGGGGCTATTTGGAACCCTCCAGCCCTATTTCTCGGTAGACTGTGTTCACAGATGTGGGATGAAACCTAGTGGTGTGCCAAAGCTAGTCAACTGTTGTATACTCAAGTTTTAGTTGTAAGGTCAACCTTTGTTCCTTTTTAGTTGCAAAGTCAGCATGTGCTATAGAGTCCTATTTCTGTTCGAGCTATAGAAATGATTTATCTTATTATTGAGCTGTTGTGTGGCTTTCTTTCTGCCTACGGTTGAAGCCTTCATGGATTTGCTTTCACGCATGGGTCATTTCTGGCAGAGCCTTATGTCCTTTTTCTTTTTGTCTAGGCTTTGATCTTGCAAAATGTATAGATATACACACTGGTGAGTGGAGACAATGGTGCTTGGAATGGAGAACCACTTATTTTGTTAAATCAAACAATGGTGTCACAAAAATGAATTTAGGAGAAAATTGACTTCCACAAGCTTCAAAATGGAAGGTACTTCATGGTTGTTATATTTCATAGATCAAGTATGAGGATTGAATACTTGCATATTCATTCAATATTTAGGTACTAATTAAGTGGCTTACTGATTTCTTAGGTTTGGTTTTACTATTGTTTAATTCAATAAAGAGTTCAGTTCAAGTCCCAATTCTAAACAATGAAGATTAGGACTCTCTTAGCATCCAAAGCATATGTATCACAAATGGTTGAGGTGGTCCTTGATCTCTCTTTTTTTATTCTGCCTTTTTATATCTATTATGAACTGATGCATCTTATATTTCTGTTCTCAACGATTCCACGAAGACTAGGAGTGACCCTCCTTTATTGAAGACAAGGCTCAGCTCTGTCCTTGTTTATTGACAAGTGTTGCAACTGAGTTTCTTGGAGTTGTTGCTTATGTTTGTCTCTTATTGAGCTTATACAATTTTTTTTGTAGTTAAAGACCATAATTTTGGGGCATTCACTACAATTTCCTTGATACATGATTATAACCTTCTGTTATATTTGGCAATTGAAGCATAAAAAATTCAGTTATATAAAGATTGACTTAGAAAGTACTTTCTAAGTCAAATTATATGGCTTTACAAAAGCCCAAATAAAAGAAAAATGAAAAGTCAAACAAAAAGCCTAATGATTATCCGATCGTTACCTCTACATTCATAAATGCATAAACGTGGTGTCTGTACTAGATCAGTGGGTTTATTCACCAATCTAACAAAGCACTGTATATGAAGAGCCACCTTTCAGCATTGTATTGTGCTATTACCTAGATGCATGCAATAGTTAGGTCTTAGCTAAGAAGCTGGTACATGATAATCAATAGCATATTATTGTGTGGTTTATTGATAATACTTCGGTATTTCATCCTGCATCATTAGCCAAACTTCGTAACACATTATACTTAGGTTTGTTTGGCCTCGAGATCTTTGCTATGTGCGCTACTGGTGTCGCAATGATGATGGAAGCTATGGTTAGTATTGAGATGTTTGTATAATGGCATTCAATAGGTCGGTCCATTTGATCGAACTCAGAATGGATATACTCTTAAACTTTCTTTCAAGCTCGATCTTAACGGAATTGTATCAGTTCAATCAGTGACTGTAAGTTTCAAAGAGTTCACTTTTGAGTCCTTCAGTAATGCTTCACAAATCACAAGTGTATGATTTTGCATTCATGTTGCAGGTGTCGCCTGGTAAAAAGAAAAGCTCAGAATGTATTCAGGATATCAATGCCGATAAGACGAAATATAAAACCTCGGTTAGTAATTCATATTTTCCTAACTTAGATGTACTATGTTATATGGAAAGAAGCTCCAATGAATACTCGTAGATGACTGACTCATAGTTTTGTCTCATATGGAGAAAGTAGTGTGCATGACTAAGAAAAAAGATTGTTACAGCTAGGGCACACCGACTCGACTGTATTAATTGGTGTTTTGTACAAGATGAACTACGATAGTTCGACCTGGTAGGCAGTGCCTCTATCTATCTGACCCAACTTCTAGGTGTTCACTTAACATGCTCACTTGACCTTTGTTTGCTTGTTTTTAACTTCGTCGTTTTATTCCTCTCTGTTTATACTGATAATTGCTGTCTGAATGATAGTCAAATGGAATTTATATTAGCTGCAGCCTGTGCTATTTCAGGGCGAACGTATTATAGCAGAAGAACAAGTAGAGGCCCCGGTTCCATTTATTGAGCATCTCCATGGTGCATTCTCCAAGGTTTCCTTGCAGACGGCCAAGGAGATGGAATTCGAAATGGTGGCATGTGATAGGCAAGTTGAGATGACTAAATACCGGAAGAAGTCACTGGAGTGCTATATTAACGTGATGAGGGACGAGGTGCGACCTTCCTCCCTTCTAATCTACTGCTCCATTTCCCACATGCTATCAACATTATAACATAATCATTATCATCGTATTAAGGCCCTGCTCGTCTTGATATATTCTGTTTCATTTGTCACCATACCCAGGTCAACAGCAAGTACAGAGACTTTGTGACCGAGACTGGTAGGAAGGAGTTCACCAAGAAAATTGAGCAAGTTGAGAGGTGGCTATATGATGATGGCGAAAACGTGGAGCACACTGCTTACGCTAACAAGTTGAGGGAGCTCAAAATGGTATTATGCCAAACACATGCCAACTGTCTTACGTCTCATTAAGTCTAAAAGAATGTGTATAAACTGGAATATGGTGGCAGCTCGGCGACCCCATTGGAGGACGATTCCTAGAGAGCTCAAAGAGGGATGCATCAGTGAAGTTGCTGAGATCCCACATACACCAGTTTCGGACTTGGGCTGAGGACGACAGGCCAGAATTTGCTCGCATTGATGAGCAGGAAATGTTGACGGTGCGTTTGTGAAAACCGACTCCTGTTTCCCACTTTTCACCTCCACTATGATAGTTGTTCCCAACCTCTGTTTTTGGCTCTGTAGGTCCAGCTTGTCTGCGCCGATGTGGAAAAATGGCTGTGCGAGAACATGGTACGGCAGCTGGGCCTCTCCAAGTTCCAGGACCCGGTTATCAGCATCGCACAGCTCCATCGCGTGACCGAGGCTCTGGACAGGTTTGCTGCTACATTCCATTCATTTTCTTGTTCGATTTTGCTCGGGGTATGTCTATCTGGAATTTTTGGATTTATTATCCTCAGGCTAGGCTGTGTAATCCAATATTGAGTAGCCCCCCACCCCCGGCGTCAAAACCTTCCATTGTACAGCAAGATCTCCAAAGACTGCAGGCTTTATTGGCACGATATGATGCCTAGGCAAAGCAGTGTTTATTGGAGGATATAAATCAAGAAGAGGTCTCACAGGTATATTAGTTAATTTTTGATGTTTATCCTAGCTTTTTCATGACAATAGAAGTAATCAACATTATCTTCACTCATCTTGGACGTTTCTCGCTTATCATTCCTTGCTGTCGCTTGTTGATGTAGTCTCCAGAGGGACAACGCGAGTGAGTGATCGGGGCAAGACAATGTAAAGTGGGTTGTTAACATTTAATCCTCTGCATATTGCTCAATCAACTTATATAATGATGATTTTGCAGCTGGACAAAAGAGAGCCAGATGACCCATGCCCCTATCTGCTTGCTATATGGACTCTAGGAAAACTAGCCTTGATGTCGACGCTGAAATTTTGGTTGATGAGTCTCGATGACTAATAAATGACCAACAAATGTAACATGAGAAACCGCTCAATCAACGGAATCACCTGAAACATCTTGTAATTTTGGAGATCCCAGCAGGCTTTGTGACAACACATCGTGTTTTGCCTGTAGTAGTGTACGTGAAGCAAGAGCTCAGAAAGTCAGAGGAACACTGTTGGTATATTTCATTTAATGCCGTACTTAAATATTAAACAAATAATTAAGGCTGCTAGACAGGGGACTGTATCATGCAGAGAACTGATTCGGAAATATTGATTTCAGATACCTTGCAGAATGGCAATGAGAGGAAGCTTTCCCCTTAATGGGACATACTTTCAGGTCAATGAGGTAGGTAGCATTACAACCATTGGACCTTGGTGGATTCTCCATGATATGTCAGGAGTTTGCTAATGCCAGTCCAGCAATTAAATATTTTTGTTCCACTTGAGTACATATACTCTTATTTTCTTGCTATCTCTTAATAGAATACTGCCCTCTGAGTGTAGGTATTTGCAGACCACTCTTCTAGCTTATGCCCCATAGATGTGCCAAGAGAATGGATTTGGAATTTACCAAGACGAACCGTATACTTTGGAACATCAATTCCATCCATCTTTAAAGGTAAGCAGTGAGATAGTAGATTGATGACATATGTAGATATTATCATTCCCACATTTGTAATGTTTGTGCCAATATTGTTGTTGTAGGATTAACGACGGAAAGCATACAGCATTGCTTCTGGAGAGGTATCTCAGCTTGTAGTTGCATCTATTATATTTTGTATACCGTTATGTCTACAAGTAAAAGATGTTGCTTTCAGTTAGATTTTTACAAATAAAAATTTAAAGATGTGACTTTAAGTTCAATGTAAGCAAAAATTGAAGTTTTGTTTCAGGATATTGCATGCCAATCTTATGGGTGGACTGGGCATGCTAAGGAAATTTCTGGCTTAATTGTGGATATTGAGAGATCCATATTTAAGAAATTGATAGATGACGTCTTAAATGGAGAGATTGTTCTAGAAATGCAGGCTAAATCAAAAAGAAGGCGCAGACAACTATTTGTCAAATAAGTAAATTTCCATATAGGTTCCAAACTGCAGATATCCATGGTGGTTCGCACAAAAGTGGATGCTACCATCAACTTGATGACGCTTGAGATCCACAACATACAAAAGTACATAACGTATGAGAAGAAATGCCAATATGTTCTAATCCAGGGGATTTTTCAACCAAAACTAACCATACATGAACCTCTACATGACGTTGCCAACAGGAAAGGCTACAACTCTTGTGCTCAGTCTTATGTGTTGAGAGCTCTGGGAGTTGATGAGGACATGTCACATACCTCTATCATGTTTGGGATTGGAAGATTCACCACTAAAGATGAGATTCATAGGGTTGTTGAACTCATTGTGAATTAGGTGGAGGAACTAAGGGAGATGAGCCCTCTTTATATTGTGCTTTGTACTCTGCAGTGCATAGATGTAGTTAGAAGAAGATATTGTATACATGTGTCTTTTTTCCATGCATATTGTAAAACAGGGGCCAGGTTAATGTCCTCCCCATGTGTACTCATTGTTCAAATATTAATAAAAGTATCATTGGTGACATTGTAAGCACAACTCGATCTTGAATAACATTCATCTGTTTTCTTATTGAAAACCACTCTATATTGGCAAGCGACTGACTGGATACATAATGTCTCTCACTACATATGTATGTATAGTACATGGTGTCTTTCACTACACACTAGCTATAATTACATGTGTAGCAAGTGCTAATTTTTTCTATACATGAACTACAAATACAAATTGTAACCAATGCCATCTCTCCCTACATATCATAGGTACAAATTGAATTGTAGTCATACATTTGACTACAATTGAAACTACATGTTTATGTGTAAGGACATTTTTACCTACAATTAGGGTTACATATGAATTTGTAGTGAGAGGAATAACTAACTACAACTTTAAAAAATGTAGCCTAAACAATTAGCTACACGGGTATTAGCTATATATTATAAATGTAAGGATAAATGTAGCCAAAGCTTTTAGCTACAAATTTTGGGGTTTTCGCTACAATTTTTTTTTGTAGTTAAAGACCATATTTTTTGTAGTGTCTAAGGCCGAAGTTAACAAATGTTGACTCTATAATGAATAAATAACTACTTTTTTATAGAAAAACATCTCTACTATGAAAGCTCCACAATACGGAGAATTAAGGAAGAATTCAAGGAGAAATTAAAGATTCCAACTTAAGAATCTCTCTAGCATCCTTTGGAGTGGGAATCTTTAGTCCTCTTTTTCTAGTTTTTTCTCTTCGTATATTCTTTCTTCTCTGCGCATCCCTACAAGTCATTTTTCCTATCTGTTGAGCAATTACATAACATTTCATCTTCTCTTATTTCTTATTTATCTTGTTTAGGCTAGATTCAAAAGAGTAGAGTTGTAATCCACCTAGAAGATGAAGGCTTGTGGAGATCTATCTGAAGCCTAGGATGAGATTACAAAATTCTCCATGAAACATACAACAATGTGAATAGATAACCACTATTGAATTAAATAAGCATGAATTCACATCTTCATTTCTAAATACACTTAGGCAATTCTAAACCTAAAACAAGTTACTAGATATATTTTTTTTATTTTTCTTACGTTGGAATTTATTGATGCATATGAGTCTTTGTCATAAAAAGAATTACCAAATGCATTTTTATATTGTTCTTAAGTTGAAATGTTCAATTCATACGAGTCTTTACATATGAAGATGAATTTATTTTACTAAATGAGTTTCTAAGTACCTCTTTTAGTTGTTTGAGGTTGAAAATGACATAGATTAAAGGATATTGATGAAAATGTATGAAATTATTATTTTGAATAAGAATGATGGTGATTATGAGTATGCATCAATGAAGAGTAAGGACCATAGGGATTTCTATGAATGGATACTCATTTTATGCTTATTGTTTACCATAGAATCATATATAATGAATGATTGTTCTTCTTAGAAAAATCTTAATTTTCTTTCTAACGGTGATTCGCAAAAGTAATTATAACTTATATAATCCAATTTCTAAGATATGGGTAAGATTATTGTTGCAATGAAGTGAAATAGTAAACAATAGTATTAACACACCCCAACACTATGAACCTTGCCTCATGTATGCGTTGGGAAGGGTAAATATTCTATCTTATAGTGGATTATATCCATGAGAAGTATACTAGAGAGAATTAAATCCCAAGGGCTAATATGTGGAGGGTTAAAGTGACATCTTCTTGAGAGAGACCCCAACTTTGTTGTTCAACTTGAGAATCTAAGTGACTGGGGATATAGAACCTGATATAAGAAAATGTGACATAAGATGTAAATCATGTGACCTGTAGTATGTGATGCATGGTGAGGTATGACCCAACCTTGCACCAAGTTGTGGGAATGAGAACGTAGATATGCTATATCCCCCTACCTAGTTGTATGGTAGACTTGGGATAACTGATTTTTCTTATGGTGGTTGGCTAAACCCTAAGGCATTGACGATGAGTCATGCACATGAGCAAACTATGACGACTTAAACTTCTATTTTTACAAGTCAAGTAGTTTTATTGACATAATTAAAATGGAATTTCCAAGGTTGGATCAACTCATAAAAAGGGTGGTCCATAAGATAGGAGATCATGAGCTCAAATCCCCTCGAGGATGAATTTTACTAGAAAATATATCTTGTCGAAACGGTATCTAGGGTCTAGCCTTGTGATGACAGTTCACGCTAGTGGGCAAGGCACGAGGGTGACTTGCCACCACGAGTCTGGTATCGAGGTTCATTCTGCTAGGGAGGGTTCAATGAGGCCCTGCCCGAGAGGAGTTCCTCGACATAAAAAACTGAAAAGTCGATAGTCAATTAAATTGATTGCTTGTTTATTCTTGCTTTGTTATGAATGCTTACATTACTTCCAAGTATATTCCTAAAGATATATCATCTACATTCCTAATAACTATATTGAGTCACACATAAGAAGGAAATAAGATAAAATTATTTTATTTATTCTTATGTCTTACATTCTCACATAGACATTTACTAATCAACCAATAAATAACTTTTTAGGTCCATAAGATGAGCATCCACTCTTCATGCTGATCATAGACCATAGTGAAGATGATTTATTTATTTTAAATACATGTTCATATATTAGGGTCTTTGGATTTCTTATGGGAATTTTGTTGAAAAAAGTGTAAGCATCTTTATGTAATATATAATATGTATATCTAGAATGGTTTTATGTGGTTTGATGAATGTTTGCAAATAGTATCTATGAAAAGCTTTATAATTTTGGTATCTAGTAAATTCTTGATTTTAATTATTTTGTGGTATTAGAGTTTTTCCTATGGCTATTTAAATTGAAATGTTTTGCCAATCATGGTAGTTGGCATTACTTCCATTTGAACCTTGGGTTCACCCCTAATAACCATATTTAGGTTTAAATTTGGAAGTGGTGTAGAATAGAAGTGACCTAATTCGGATTTATGTGACTCATTTTAGGATTGATACATACTTCTTTGAGATTATGTGACCACAAGGTGGATCAAAGCAAGCCCAAGCCTCATTGATTTGACCCAATTGGGAGTGGAAGTGGGATAAGAGTGCTTGATGTGTCCTTTTAAAGTTGAAGTGGTGTTCGAGAGGTTGATGTGGGTTGGATTTGGTCAAAACATGTTGTTTCATGGGTTAAATATATAATTTTGGGGTTGTTTTATAGTTTTCACTCATGGAACTCCATAAATATGGACCCCCAACGAACCTACAGTATCTTGTTTATTGTTTTGTATTCTAAGGAGACGGTCTTGAGTTGGTAGAAGGTGTTCTTGATTGACACCACTTGCAAGTTTGTGGTCCTACAAGATTAGTGAAGATGCAAGCTTGGAACAATTTGCAAACCTAGTAGAGACTTATTCCATGTAATTTTCTTCATTTTTGCTCATGTATTATACTATATTCTCTCCCCTTCACCTTATTGGATGAAGTTATCAATAAACCATGGTAGAAATCTTGTTTCCTACCTAGAGTTCTCATATATCATCCTTGTTACCTAGTTGTTGCTCGTCAATGCAAGGTTAGGCTTTGGATCCTAAATGGTGGATATTTTGATATATGCTTTTGTGCTCTTGTTTGGACTAGTTTTATTCCCTAAAATTACTAAACCAACCCCTATTTCGAAATCACTAGGTTCAATATATATCCATAATAATCCAATATCACCTAATTGCATGAGTTTTGACTTGAAGTGTAAACTTTTGTTGTTATTTTGGATAAATATTGGAATGTAGAAATGACATTCTTCTATAATGTAACTGTTGGGTTTTATGTGGTCGGAGTAGGAAGCGAAAACAAAAAAATTACTTAACCATAAACCCATAACCATCAGATCGCATCAACATCTATATAATGGGAAGGATGGTTTTAGCGAGATATACTTGGTCCTAAGGCTTGCTCAGTGACTATACCTCATAGCAAGTGTGGTCTTCAACCACCTGTCTTTGACAGCATCTGTGCAGGTCTCGTTCTTGACCCAGACTGTAGTTGATTGTCATCCTCCTGAGTGGAAAAAGTCCCCTGCCTCTATAGATAGTCCACACAAAATACCAGGAACTCTAGTCGTCCTAAAGAATAGACTAGAAGGAGTTGTTCCTTCTGTTAGCGTACTAGTCACTGACACACTCTCCCACTACTAGTTACATTTTTGTAGTTGTCTTTCCCTCGTTGTTCCTCCCTGGATGGGTAGAACTTGCTTGGGCTCTCTTGATTACCACAACCAGAGAGGACAACAACTTTGCAGGGCAACTGATGTTATGAGTTGTATCTCTCGAGAAGGCCCTTGTACCCCTCTATTTATAGTAGAGGGAAGGATTAGGGTTCCCAGTCAGTGCGGGAGTAGAAGTGTCTAGAATTTCTGTGAATTACTATGATAGGTGAACCGATCGTTTCATAACTGAATTGGTTGTTTTTCAAGGTGAACCGATCAATTCACCCAGTGAACCAGTCGTTTCACTTCCCATGCCTGCCTGTAATTGACTTTCCTTATTCATTTCTAATTATTGCAAAGATTAATTCTTGTCCCAATTGAGTTGAACAAGTGAAAGGAAAAATGTTTCTCACAAACTGGGACAACTCACCACTACTCATTTGGTCCAGTTGAACTGAGTAGTTCACTAGAGTGAACCGGTCATCTCACTGACCATGAGTCGATCAGTTCACCCAGTGAATCGGTCGGTTGGTGGTCCATATTGTGCAAAACACAATCAATTCAATTCTCAATCAATCTGACACTCTAACAAGTTAGTTCAACACTTGGACTTGATGATTCTAAGTCAAGTCTATTGATTGAATGTTTGATTGAGTACCTAAGTACTTTAGTAATTAATCCAAACATCATTCATGGATAAACTCCTCTTCCAGGTTAATCCTTTGTGTGTAACCCTATAGGTCCCATTTCATGTTGGCAGTGAATGTCCATAACTAACTTATGACATCACAAGCAAAGAGTAGTACCTAGTCGCACATCAGTGCTACCCAAGTGAAAAGGAAAGTCGGAGAACAACTTTCAATCCTACAGTCTGTGATTAATGTTCCATTGAATGTATAATTCCATTGTCTCTGATATCGTGAATGAACTCAAGGCATGGAGTTGTCATCCTTTCAATGTTCATTCATGTTTCTTGAACTAGAGTATACTGTATGAGATATGTATGTCGTCAATATCATATATTGATTCACATGTGCATGCACATGCCTTTCTCAGTCTCGCTTATCAAGTGGCCTGGACATCATACTCCCTTAGGAGGGGCAAATCCCATATCTATCACTCACAATCTATCTCATGCGTCAAATCCACCCAATCATCACCGTTATAATGATCCATGTTTTAGGACTACGTTTGATGATGTCAAAGTGTACCCAATCACATTTGATGAGTGCACTGATTTCAGGTCTAAGAATCACAATAACCACCATCACTATGAGAGATGATTCTGACTACCATGTCATGGTTCCATGTGTCACTCTCATGGTGGGTCTGTCTGATACACTATTCTCCAACATTTATCTATGTTCTTGGTTTGATATCATATATCATGACTAATGAGACACTGTCATCAACCAATACACACTCTAGTCTTGATGTGTCATTGTTGTCTATCAACCTTCTACAATGACATCCGACTAGGGACATAATTAGAATGTACATACTCTTACCATCTGTATGATCTCATTGTTCAGGTCCTTAACCTAAAGGCATACGTCATTCACTATTGTCATTCTTTAGACATTCATTCTGCTCCATCATTTATCTCATAATCGATTGGGCTAGAATGACGTATCCAATCCAATCATCATATGATTGGCTCTCAGGGAATACATACCAACAAACTCCCACTTGCACTTAGAGCCAATCACCTTTGAATCATATTCTTAGTGATCTCTAAACATCTCCAACATGTTTCTGTTGCTCTAGTACTAATCCACTGAGTTAGCAATATCTTGCTTTAGTCGGGATATTGCATGTTTCACATCTCCTCACTGTATAAAATTTCATATGAGATGGATTTGTTGTAATATTCTATCTGATATTCCTTGCCTAACAATTAGCTCCATAGATTGACTTAGTATTTCTACTTTGTCATCAATGGTTGGAATATTTATAAGTTCATCTATATGAACTTCTAGATCCATATAATGTCTTCTTCTATTCATAACACAAGGATACTCGACATTCCTTTTATAATTAAATGGCTTTTAGTTTTACTTGGAACATTTCCACTTAACAATACTTGTTCACTTTACAATTGAATATAACTTTTATATTTTGCATTTTGCGATCAATTTTCTATCATTTTGCAAGCTTGCATCAGTGTAACTCATTTACTGTGGCATCCAACTCACAAAAACAAGATTTACTTAAACGGAAGCGAATGATTTGCAATGGATTACTGAAAATCACTAAAAATTAAAACTTTTTGGCAAAGAGATCCAATTCTAGGAAACTCTTATAACAAGAACCAAAGTATTACATATACATCCTAGTTCACAATTATATTCCATGTACCATCTCTTCTCGAGGATTACATACAATAGTTGCTTTACCAAACTATACATAAGCAACATAAAACCTCGAGGCATTCAAAATAAAATCTCAAGTCGATGATAAAAGCACTAACTACTGACTCCGAGGACCTAAGAGTACAGAGACGACACATAGGACTTTCTATTCAAAACTTGGCAGTCAGTGCCTCCACCTGAGTTATCATTGTTGTCCCTATTGCTACTGCTGCTTTTCCCATGCTATAGGGTTCCTGCTTCTTCTTCTGCGTTTACCTAAAAAGTTGGATCCCACGGGGGTGAGACTATTGTAAATTGCCCCAGTGAGAGATATAACTCTCCGCCAAAACATTGTTATTGCAGTTTATTAAAATAAAACTGAGCAGGAATTCTTACATATTAACAGCAGTACTAATCATTGTATGAGCAGAGTAAAGTAATATCCTTTCCTAAGGAGAACATTGCATTATCCATGGTAGAATCATAGTTCATCCATCTACTTGCAATGAATATAAAGAGATATGAATGACATTTATCACTAAGATGCATAAAAGAAATGTAACATCAGCCAATAAATTTCCGTATTCAATCCTTAAGCAAACATGCTATACGGCTGATTACATTTTACAATCACACTTATGCCCTGAGGAGATGAGGTATACCGCTCATACTCCAACCGACCATTGCGAAGTCAAAATCGGTACCATACAAGGTCAAATGAAGAGTCGACTTCCAAGACCTCCCATATCTCAGTCAGTGTGAGACTACATGCAGGACATCTTTTGTCTCTGCTAGATAGCTTTCTAGGGTATACTGGAAACTTTGCTATAGAGTTACAGTGGCGTGTTGCACTCTCTTCGCAATCGAGAGATTTCATTTTTACCTCCATCGATCCGGCATTAATATTATTGGGAGATGTGTATTGCATCTATCCCAATCATCAGAAGATTCATGATACATCCATCCCGACATATATAATGAAGGATTGAGAGGTTTAATGTTTACCTTCTATCAATTCCCCCATTAGGACGTAAGGATATGTTCGCCCATTACCCCCACATATTCAAAAATATGCATTCTGAGTTTTGCCGCGGAGCACCCGTTTCACCATCACCAAATTACTGACGATGATGGATCTATGGTCAGGGCTCTACATGATATGATTTCACTTGATTAATTAAGTACATTAGCATATTCTTTTAGCACCAGTCAAGTTCTCAAACAGGAATTATTATGATAATGCTACAAAGAAACATGTAAGCTCTTATATATAGTTTTACCAGAACTTGTAATACATTGGGATCTTAATCCCTTCTCTCATTACTTGAAAGTTCACATCTCACAGTAACATTGTTATCTTACTTATCAAAACTGGGTATTCATACCCTCAGTTCATCACTAATCATTGTTACCAATTGTTAGGTAACTATTACCTCTAGGTCCTCAGACCGAGGTATACATGATACTTGTTACACAAGCATCTCACATGGCTCACAAGGCCCATTAAGTGTCTTGTCACCTTTCACTAGGAAACAACATACTCATATGACTCATAAATTCCATGCACAATTTGTTACTTTTACTGAGCAACAACAACATTAAGGCACACAAGGCCAATCAACATTTTTATTATATAAATGCCATAGATCAAATCTGGCTATGTTCATCATCTCATGATATCTGCATGGTTAATAGACATGATAGCAGTCATGAAAGTCACTTATCACATCATGTGATACAATAGTAACACCACCATTCCTTTAATAGGATTAGGGTTTACTATCTAATATGCTTTTCATCCCTTTACCCACAAATTAGGGTTAGGGTTTCCCATTTCACATTAATTAGGGTTTCATGTTTATATTATCTATCCAACCCTAATATATTGCTCCACTCCGCTAGGAGTATTCAATAATATCATAAGTATTTACTCATGATCATTACTCTCATCATATAACATTAATGGTTATCAATTCAAGGTATTAGTTCATCTCTCAACTTTACCATGGTATGTTTATACCATACCCATTATCTTGGCTTAACCACTTTCTCATAGCATGTTAGTCATCATTTATCAAAGTGCAATGAACTCATTACATCTTCATTGTAATAATTACATAACACATACTTCTTGTGTTTCTTATCCAAGTATATTGGATTTGAGGTGCATTAAGGTATATCAAACCTGAAATGCTAAATGTGATATCTATCATGTTTTGATGTATCACTTTTCTCCTCATTTCCATCTTACTTAAATTATTCAACTGACCTTGTATTAAGGTAATCCCCTCTTAATACTTTTAACCACTCACCTATCACTTTCATCATATTTTGCATAGGTTACACATTAAAATTGTCCAGCTATCTTTAATGATATGGACTTATCTAATAATTAGGCATTGTTGATATAGTATAAACCATTATCAATCACTTTAGGTAATTCAACTCTTAGGATGTTATCCACATTATTAATTAGTGTTGCATACATCATTCCTAAGAGTTTCATGTCCTCATCTTTGTAAGGTGTATAGGGTTGTTACACATGCATGGAGTTGGATATATAATAATTTAGGCATCATCTTGTCCCTTATACCCTTGCTCATTAGAGTATTAACATTACCATTCATATGGTTTATCAATTTCACCCTTCATGGGTGTAAAATCCTCATCTTACTTGATGATATTGGCCACACCCTACTTTAATGTATTGGTCATTATACCATCACTAGGGTTTCATATATCATTACATGACATCACCCTGGATTTGAGTCTCACATCACATCATTTATCAGGATTCCACATAATATCATTCTAATTTAGGATTTCACATGGCATTACCCTAGATTAGGGTTTCACATAACATTACCCTGGATTAGGGTTTCACATAACATTACCCTAGATTAGGGTTTCACATGACATTACCCTAGATTAGGGTTTCACATTCAATAACCCACAATTAGGGCTTACTATTCATTCCAATTAGGGTTTCGTATCACATTACCCTGAATTAGGGTTACTCATGTCATCACCCTTAATTAGGGTTACTTCCTTACCTTAGATTAGGATTACACCTAGCATTGCCCTAAATTAGGGTTTGGGGCTTAACAACCTTCTTCATTAGGGTTTCATGATCTCTTTATTAAGGATCATACCCTAATTACATAATTATTCAATTTGAAGATGTTAAGGCTTGACCTTTACATGTTTATTATACATGTATGAATTCCTCTCTCTCATCCTCTCTAGGATATTAACTATGACAAACTTGGTTAGATTAGGTCAACCAACCCTTCAATTAAGTACATTCAATTAGGGTTGACATAGTGTATTGAAGTATTGCTTATTTAAGCTTCAAAGATTAATCTCACCTAAGGTTACTAGTCACTTGGTATCTTAAAAGTACAACCCTAGTGATTATCTTTGAGATAAATCAGTAACAATTATAGGGTCATTTGATCCTTCATCACATTGAGTTATCAATTGATTTGATCACATTGAGTCATCAAATGGTCTTAACCCCCTTTGATCTCTCAACGGTTTGAAACCGTTTGGGTATATTGCCCTTTAAACTGAATGAGATTGGGGTCTCCAAACGGGTTGGGATCGTTTGGACCCAAATGGTCTTGAGACCATTTGGACTCAAATGGTCTTAAGACCGTTTGGTCCAAACCCTCTCAACACTGAATGGACCAAAAAGGTCTTTCAACACTTAAATAATTCAAGGTTTCAATCATTGAATCGACTATCAATTGAGTCTTTGATTCATTCAACAATTGGACTATTGAATCATCCTTCAATTGGACCATCAATTAGGATTTTGAACCCAACTGAACTAGGATTTATAATCAAGGATCATCAATTAGGGTTTTGAATTCGAGGAACCATCTATGGTTAACATTGTGGAACCAATTCAATTGAAATCAATGAATTATCATCAACTTATGATATGACCTGACCTCAAACGGTCTTGAGGTCGATTGGGGGACCTCTAAACGGTCTTGAGACCGTTTTCCCATCTTATCATTGAGATATGTGAAAATCAATTAGGGTTTGTATCATTGGATTGATCAACACATTAGCTATTAGTTGCATTTCAACTTAATATATTTGGATCTTCAAATACTCAACCATACTCAACCCTAGACCTCCAAACAGTCTTGGTTGACCTCCAAATGGTCTTGAAACCGTTTGGGGTGATCTCCAAATGGTTTTGAAACTGTTTGGGTTAATCAACCCAAAATCTTAACTCAATCAATTACAATTTCAGCACCTAACCCGATTAGGGTTTGGTACTTGATGGACCTTCAATGGATGAACCCTTTAGAATCAATCAAATAAAATCATTGTACCATCATTCAACATGTACTATGGTTCTGACCTTAAATGTTCAACCCATCCAAACGGTTTGGAATCCAAACCTTCAAACGGTTTGCAAACTATTTGGTCTCAGAACGGTATGGTGAAACCGATTGGACCAACAATTATAAAACCGTTTGCCTAGGATATTTTTAAGGTGTGTGCTTAGGATGATGTCATCATCATCAAGCTATGATCCTTCATATTTTTCTGTAATTTTCATGGTGGTTCTAACGATTTGATCAAGTGAATTTCAAGAAGAACAAATGATCAACAATTGATAAGGAATTGAATGCAATAACAATAGTAAGGGTTCAAGTTATAAAACCCACCTCCAATTGAGCTCCAAAGCTTCAAGCTCACATAAAAAATAGTGGATGCAACTCCTTTCACTATCCCAAGGCTCATCCTCATGCTTTGAGTGAAAAGGAATGGTTAGAATTGAAGAGTAGATCGAGATAAGAAGAAATCATGCATTGATTTGTGATTTCCACCATGGATTCAAGGTGAAAGAAAGTCAAGAAGCTTACCAAAAGGTTGGGGGTCATCCTCCTGATCCTCCAAAGCTCCCTTGGTCGTTTTCCAAGCAAAGAGAAGAAGGGGATTCGGAAAAGCCTTTGATATCGCTTGTAAAGGGTGTTTTTATAAGAAAAAAATCAATGAGAGAGAAAATGCCTTATAAAAATCTTTTAATTCCAAAATTAGTGTCGCCACTTCCCCCTCAATTCCTTGGATATGAGGCTATAATTCTTGCCACTTATTCCTCTCATTTATCCTCAAGTTAAAGAAAAGAAAATTAAGCACCTTAACCCTTATAATATTAATATCCATAAGTTGGTGGATATTTCTTTTTCTTTTAATATTGTAAATGAGTTATCCACTTCCTTTGGATATTTTTGTTCCTTTGCAAGGCACAAGGTCGTCCATACATAAATGGATTTCAACCAACACAATTTTGGTTGAAGGGCAATGTCGCGAACGATTCACAAAAACAAGATTAACTAATGCGGAAGCGTGTTATTAACATCGGATTACTGAAAATCACTAAAAATTTAAAACTTTTTGCAAGGAGATCCATTCTCAGGAAAACTCTTTCAACAAGAACCATCAAATTACATTCACATCCTGGTTCACATAGTACATTCTCTGTTCCATTTCTTCTCAAGGAAAATATACATCATTTGCTTTACCAAAAGCTCAAGTAACAAAATCATCGAGGCATCATGCCCAAAATCTCAGATCGATTATTAAAACACTATTACTGATTCCTAGGACTTGAGAGTATAGAGACGACACATAGGACTCTATTTACATATATACAAGTCTTGACTAGTATCTCCACCTTAGGATCTATTACTGTCCTTGTTGTTGTTGTTGTTGTTGTCCTTCCCTTATTATGAGGTTTCTATCTCTACCTCGTCCGCATCCACCTAAAAATATTGGATTCTACGGGGGGTGAGACAATTATAAAATTGCCTCAACGAGAGATATAACTCTCCGCCGAAAACATTATTATTGAAGTTTAATAGAAGTAAACTGAACAATGGAAACATATATTCAACAACAGATAGTTCAGTATCTATGCAGATTAGGGTAACATTTCTATTCAAGCATTAAAGCTATACTTGTTAAAGTAGCATGTCTCTTATTCAATAAGGAGTTGAAGAACATACATAACATTTATGTATCTAAAACATGCTAAGTAGAATAACACCAACCAGTGATTCTCATATTTCAATCTTATGCAAATACGCTACATGGCTGATTACATTTTTACAAACATTCTTAAGCTTATGCCCTGAGGAAATGAGAGATACCACTCATACTCCAACCGACCACGATTACGTAAAGCATCGGTACCACACAAGTTCAATGGGAGAGCCATATTCCATGAACTCATTTGTCTCAGCCAGTACGAGACTACTTTAGAAGAGACATCATGTGTTAGACTGCAATTAGCTTTCCAGGGTATATTGGCAAAGTCGCAATAGAGTTATAGCCCATAGCATATACTCTCTTCAGGGTTATGGCCCATAACCAATGTCTGGTATTATATTGAGGAGTTATGGCCCGTAGCCATACTCTTATTGGGGTATGGTTTGAAACCAATCTCATACATAGGACATAGCACGTAGCCATTCCTATGGGGCATAAGGATATATTTGCCCAATTACCCCCGCATATTAAAAAATATGTGTTCCGAGTAAAACTCATTTCACCATTCAGCTAATTCTGACGTTGATGGATCTGTGGTCAGGGCAACTACATTATATAGTATTACTTGATTAATTAAGTACATTATCATATTCTTTTAGCATCAGTCAAGTTTTCAAACATAACTTATTAAAACAAGTGCTACAAAGAATCATGTACTATTTTCATCAATTACTTCTCAGTCTTTATAAGACATTGGGATCTCAGTCCCTCATTTCAATACTGGGAATTATCATCCCTTCACAATATTAATGCCATAATTATATGGATCTGGGCATTCAAACCCTTATCTCATCACTGAGCACTGTTACCACTTTTTTAGGTAACTATCACTTTCAGGTCATCTGACCAAGGTAAATATGATGCTTATTACATAAGCATCTCTCATGGCACTTAAGGCCCATTACTTCTCTTATTACCTCTTACTAGGAAACAAGGTATAGCATGGCACATAAGGCCCAATAAACAATTTCAATACATAAAATGTCATAACTCATACCTGGCTATGTTCATCATCTCATGATACCTGCATGGTTAGTATAGATGATAACAGATACATCAATTTCATATCAACACCATGCAAAACAATATATAACATCATTATTCAAGGGTAACACCACTATTCCCTTACTAGGGTTAGGATTTCCCATTTCTTGTCAATCAGGGTTACTCATTCCCTATGTTCAATTAGGACCAATGACTTATCATTTCATTGTCCAAGGTTAGAGTTTCATGTTATATGGTATAACCCAGAATTAGGGTTTCACATACCTTCACCCTATTTTAGAATTAGGGTTTACTGTTCACATCACATCACCCTAGATTAGGGTTTACATTCAATAACCCATAATTAGGGTTTACTATTCAACCTAATTAGGGTTTATCATCAAACTACCTTGAATTAGGGTTACTCATGTCATCACTCTAAATTCATATCACATCATCCTCCTAGTTTAGGGTTTTACTCAAACTTGCCCTAAATTAGGGTTTGAGTTCATTAATCAACTCAATTAGGGTTTCATGATTTCTTATTCAAGGATCATACCCTAATTGTATATTACATCATTTTGAATGTTTAGGATTAATTGCTACATGATTATCATTCATATATGAATCTTTCTCTCTCATCCTACTCAGGATGTCCACTACTCAATTCTTGATTAGATTGAGCCTATTCTTCATTCAAATACATGCATTTAGGGTTAACATGATGTATTGAATTATTACATCATTATGCACTAATGATTAATCCCACTAAGGGCATCAATCATCTAAGTACATCATGTCTTCATATGGTTTAGTCCAATGAACCATCAATTATATGAGGTATTCAAATGAATTGACTAATTGAGTCTTCAATCACACTAAGTGATCAATTGGATTAACCAATCGAATCTTCAATTGTATTAGGTATCCAATTGAATTGACCCTATTGGGCCTTCAATTACATGAGATGTCCTAAGGAATAAACCATGTTAAACCTCAAAAAGATTTGATTACATAGGCCCTAAACAATCTTAGTTCTTAGAAT
Organism: Alisma plantago-aquatica; assembly: GCA_963693085.1. Lineage (NCBI taxonomy): Eukaryota > Viridiplantae > Streptophyta > Magnoliopsida > Alismatales > Alismataceae > Alisma > Alisma plantago-aquatica. The sequence continues at coordinate 656,403,285 of OY856409.1, forward strand.
TCAATTGGTAGAAAATCATTTGAGCAAATTGTTCGTGAAACCGATTAGACAAAAGATGTGTTGAAACCGTTTGCACTTTGGGTCTCCAAATAGTTTGAGACTGTTTGGTCCCAAACAGTCTTGAGACCATTTGGACTCAAATAGTCTTGAGACTGTTTGGGCTCAAACAGTCTTAAGACCGTTTGGTCCAAACCATCTCAAAACTGAATGGACCAAAAAGTCCTTTCAACACTAACACGATTCATGATTCCAATGGATGAACCAATATCAGTTGAATCCCTAATTTCTCTATCACTTGAACAATTGAATCAACCTTAAATTAAACCATCAAATAGGGTTTTGAACCCAGTTGATTTAGGATTTCTACTCAAGAACCTTCAATTGGGGTTTTGAAATCGAGTAGCCATCAATGTTCAACATTGTGGAACTAATTCAATTGCAACTAGGGAATTATCATCAAGTTTTTGATATGAACTGGCCCCAAACGGTCATGAGGTCGTTTGGATGACCTCCAAACGGTCTTGGGACCGTTTTCCCCATCTTATCCTTGGATTTTGTGAAATTCCATTAGGGTTTAGATCATTAGATTGATCATCAAATCAACACTCAATTGCATTTCAATTTGTATCATTGGACCTTCAATTACTCAACCATACTTAACCCCAGACCTTAAAACGGTCTTGGGTGATCCCCAAACGGTCTTTAGACCATTTGGGTGACCTCCAAACGGTCTTGAGACCGTTTGGGCTCAATCACCCAAAAATCTAAGTTAACCAAATTGCATTTCAGCACTTAACCTGATTAGGGTTTGCTAATTGATTAACCTTCAACTAATGAGCCCTTTGGAATTAATCAATCAAATTGTGTGAGTCTTTAAGCATCATCATTAGGATCGAATTTCCCCAATGGTCAACCCTGGTCAACTCTCCCAAACAGTTTGAAACCGTTTAGTTTCAAACGGTTTGATGAAATTGTTTGCTTTCAAACGGTTTTGTTGAAACTGAATGAGCAACTTAGTTGAAATCGAATGGAATGCAATATCTTTGGGAAATGTGTTGAAGATGATGTCATCATAATCTACCTTCTTCCCTATAGATCTTAGTACTTCTTATTTCATGGAATTATCAATTTCAACCAACAATTAATCAAGAAGATGAAGGAATCAACGAAATTGCAAGATTGATAATTGAATAACAATGTAGAAGGGTTCAAGTTATATAACCCGCCTTTAAATCTGATTCCAAGATTCAAACTCCACGCCTCTAATAGTGGGTGAAGCTTTGACAACTTCCCAATGTATGTTTGCAAGCTTTTGGATGAAAGAGTTGGCTAAAGTTGGAAATCGAGTGGAGAAAACAAGAAATCAAGCATTGATTTTCGATTTTCACCATGAAATCAAGGTGAAAGGAGGTCAAGAACTTACCAACATGTTGGGGGTCGTATTTATCCTGCTCCTAAGCTCTCTTGAGGTCGGCCAAAGCAAGAGGAGAAAAGAAATATGGAAAAAATCCATGTATGGGTGGAAAATGGGATATGTATAAGGAAATCCAAGGAGAGAGAAAATAGAATTAATTCCTTTAATTTACAAAACTATTGCCACATTTCCCCCCTCAACTCCTTGGCCACGAAGCTATATTATTTTGCTTGCAAAACTTCATCTTTATCCAAGAATTAAGGGAAAAGAAATTAAGCACCTAAACCCTTATAATAGTAATATCCATATTTGAGTGGAAATTCTTTTTCTTATAATAAGGTGAGTGGAGTTTTCACCTCCTTGGGATATTTCGTGGTCCTTGCAAAGCTCAAGGACGTCCACACACATCTGAATCCAACCATTTTAATTTTGGTTGAAGGCCCCTTTAATTATCTTATTTATTTTTATATTAAATAGGATTAAAGTTCCAGTTATACTTAAATCTTGATTATTTTAATATCAAGATTCTCTCTCCTCCAACATAATTCAAATGAGGCTCCCCTTTCATTTTATTTACTCTACATGATGCCAAGAAACATGGGGGCCCTCTAGAAGTGTTATTTTGCATATTGAACCCTAGGTTTTGGGTAAATTGCACATTACCCCAAAACTAGGTTTTAATGCACAAACATTGTTTAATCAGCTCTTTTTTTGGTACCCCAAGCTTTCACTAGCTCTACCTATGCATCGTCTTAATTCCCATGATGCTTCAACATATGAGGAACATATTATCATGTACAATTTGCAATTTAACCCTTCAACTTGGGTAATTTGCACTTTAGTCCAAAACAAGTAAAATATCATTTCAACATTATTCAAAAAGGACTAAAATTGAAATATAAGTTCCTCTTGAGCCTTAATTACTTTTCAAGAAATAAGAGCAGGCATCTAATCAACTTTATTATGCAAAACACCTAGGGTTAAAACATAACCCAGGTCAGGGATGTTACAAGTTATCCACCCCTTACAAGGATTTCGTCCCCGAAATCATCAACAAAAATATTAAGAGAAAAGAGTAGGGTATTTCCTCCTCATCTCTTCCTCTAGTTCCCATGTGGCTTCTTCAATGCCACGGTGATTCCAGAGGACTTTTACAAGACATATGTCTTTCTTTTTCAGCTTTTTGATTCTTCTATCAAGAATGAACACAGGTCCTTCCACATATGATATATCATCATTTAGTTCTACTTCCATAGGTTGTAGAACTAATTCTATGTCAGGATGACATTTCCTTAGCATGGTCTTGATTATTTTAATATCAAGATTCTCTCTCCTCCAACATAATTCAAATGAGGCTCCCCTCTCATTTTATTTACTCTACATGATGCCAAGAAACATGGGGGCCCTCTAGAAGTGCTATTTTGCATATTGAACCCTAGGTTTTGGGTAAATTGCACATTACCCCAAAACTAGGTTTTAATCTACAAACATTGTTTAATCAGCTCTTTTTTTGGTACCCCAAGCTTTCACTAGCTCTACCTATGCATCTTCTTAATTCCCATGATGCTTCAACACATGAGGAACATATTATCATGTACAATTTGCAATTTAACCCTTCAACTTGGGTAATTTGCACTTTAGTCCAAAATAAGTAAAATATCATTTCAACATTATTCAAAAAGGACTAAAATTGAAATATAAGTTCCTCTTGAGCCTTAATTACTTTTCAAGAAATAAGAGCAGGCATCTAATCAACTTTATTACGTAAAACACCTAGGGTTAAAGCATAACCCAGGTCAGGGATGTTACAAGTTATCCACCCCTTACAAGGATTTCGTCCCCGAAATCATCAACAAAAATATTAAGAGAAAAGAGTAGGGTATTTCATCCTCATCTCTTCCTCTAGTTCCCATGTGGCTTCTTCAATGCCACGGTGATTCCAGAGGACTTTTACAAGACATATGTCTTTCTTTTTCAGCTTTTTGATTCTTCTATCAAGAATGAACACAGGTCCTTCCACATATGATATATCATCATTTAGTTCTACTTCCATAGGTTGTAGAACTAATTCTGTGTCAGGATGACATTTCCTTAGCATGGAAATGTGGAACACTGAGTGCAATCTATGCAACTCAGGTGGTAACTCCAGCTTATAGGCTACCTTTCCCATCCTCTCAATGATTGGATAAGGCCCCATAAATCTAGGAGCTAACTACCCTTTCTTTCCAAATCTAAGGATACCTTTCCAAGGTGAGACCTTGAGGTACACTCTGTCTCCGAATTGGAATTCTAAAGGTCTACAATGCTTATCAGCGTAAGATTTCTGTCTATCCTGAGCCGCTTTCAACTGTTGTTGTATTACTTTAATCTTCTTAGTTGTCTGCTGAACTAGCTCAGGACCCAAAAGTTGGTACTCCCCTATTTCATACCAACATAAAGGAGATCTACAACATTTTCCATATAATGATTCATATGGTGCCATCTCAATACTGTGCTGATAGCTATTATTATAAGCAAATTCTATCAAGCTCAGGTGTAGATCCCAACTTCCTACAAATTGAAAGACACATGCCCTAAGCAAGTCCTCCAAAGTTTGTATGGTCCTCTCAGACTATCCATCTGTCTGAGGGTGAAAGGTCGTACTAAACCTTAATTGCATACCCAAAGCCTTATGGATTCATTCCCAAAAATGACTCGTGAACTGGGGACCTCTATCAGAAATGATAGTAGCTGGAACCCCGTGCAAACGCACTATCTCATCTATGTATATCTGTGCAAGCTTCTCAACAGTGTAGGTTGTTTTGACAGGAATGAAATGTGTTGTCTTAGTCAACCTATCAACTGTAACCCAAATAGAATCATGACTTTTGGCTGTTCTTGGTAAACCAACCACAAAGTCCATGGTTACATGATCCCATTTCCAATGTGGTATAGGTAGAGGTTGCATTGTTCCTGTGGGATTCTGATGTTCAGCTTTAACCTACTGACACACCGAACACCGCATAACAAACTCAGCAACATCTTTCTTCAAACTAGGCCACCAATACATAACTTTCAAGTTATGATACATCTTGGTGCTTCCTGGATGTATATCATACATCGAGGAATGAGCTTCTTCCAGTACTAACTTACTTAAGTTATCAATATCGGGTACTATCATCCTACCATGATAACAAGCTACCTAATCATCTGAATCATGGAAGCCATCCCGTTTCTCACTACCATACTCTGACCTGATCTGTTGGACTACAACATCAGCTTGTTGTGCTTCTTTAATCTGTTGTCTCAGAGTAGGTTTCACTTGCATCTCGGCTAACAACCCGGATAACAACGATACCTTAAGCTGTACATTATCTTGCCTTAAGGAGATAAACATATCTCTCTTAGAGCACACTAAGGAGTTTAACTGTGCTTTATCTAAGGCTGGTGTTGCTGATTTTATGCTTAAAGCATCAGCAACCACATTGGCTTTCCCTGGATGGTAATCAATTGTACAATCCTAGTCATTGATTAACTCCATCCATCGGTGTTGCCTCACCTTCTCATTCTCAGGGATATTAAGGATCCTAAAGGCTTTCTCCAGCTCAGTCAGCCATAGGTCAGCATCTGCTGGGTCGGTTGTACCAACATACTCTTAGGCTCCTACCCTCCTAAGCTGTTCAAAAGTCTTGCCAGCTCCATGTCTTTCATCATGGAATGGTGCCCTGGGTGGGGGTAATGGTATTCTATCTGTCATGTGAGTCATGGCTACTATAAACTGTCCAAACATAGCTTGGAAGGCTGGATTCCCCATATCAGCTTGATTGAACTGGGGTTGTTCAGGTACAGGCTCCTCCCTATCCTGGTCTCTTGCACCTCCTCCCGGTGCAGCAACACTACTCTCAGCAGCGTGTTCATCGTGTGATCCAGACATATTTAGTTCTTCTTCTCCTCCTATATGAGCAGAAGACACTATTAGATAACTGGAAGACACTAGAACAAACTCAACAACCTTAGTCCTATGTCTCTGTAGACTCAATGAACCTAGAGTTGTGATACCACTAAATTGTCGCGAACGATTCACAAAAACAAGATTAACTAATGCGGAAGCGTGTTATTAACATCGGATTACTGAAAATCACTAAAAATTTAAACCTTTTTGCAAGGAGATCCATTCTAGGGAAAACACTTTCAACAAGAACCATCAAATTACATTCACATCCTGGTTCACATAGTACATTCTCTGTTCCATTTCTTCTCAAGGAAAATATACATCATTTGCTTTACCAAAAGCTCAAGTAACAAAATCCTCGAGGCATCATGCCCAAAATCTCAGATCGATTATAAAAATACTATTACTGATTCCTAGGACCTGAGAGTACAAAGACAACACATAGGACTCTATTTACATATATACAAGTCTTGACCAATATCTCCACCTTAGGATCTATTATTGTCCTTGTTTTTGTTGTTGTTGTCCTTCCCTTATTATGAGGTTTCTATCTCTACCTCGTCCGCATCCACCTAAAGATATTGGATTCCATGGGGGTGAGACAATTATAAAATTGCCTCAGCGAGAGATATAACTCTCCGCTGAAAACATTATTATTGAAGTTTAATAGAAGTAAACTGAACAATGGAAACATATATTCAACAACAGATAGTTCAATATCTATGCAGATTAGGGTAACATTTCTATTCAAGCATTAAAGCTAAACTTGTTAAAGTAGCATGTCTCTTATTCAATAAGGAGTTGAAGAACATACATAAAATTTATGTATCTAAAACATGCTAAGTAGAATAACATCAACCAGTGATTCTCGTATTTCAATCTTATGCAAATACGCTACATGGATGATTACATTTTTACAAACATTCTTAATCTTATGCCCTAAGGAAATGAGATATACCGCTCATACTCCAACCGACCACGATTATGTAAAGCATCGATACCACACAAGGTCAATGGGAGAGCCAGATTCCATGACCTCATCTGTCTCAGTCAGTATGAGACTACTTTAGCAGAGACATCATGTGTCAGACTGCAATTAGCTTGCCAGGGTATATTGGCATCATCGCTATAGAGTTATAGCTGGTAGCATATACTCTCTTCAGGGTTATGGCCCGTAACCAATGTCTGGTATTATATTGAGGAGTTATGGCCCGTAGCCATACTCTTATTGGGGTATGGTCCAAAACCAATCCCGTACATAGGACATAGCCTGTAGCCATTCCTATGGGGAATAAGGATATGTTTTCCCAATTACCCCCACATATTCAAAAATATGTGTTCTGAGTAAAACTCGTTTCACCATTCAGCTAATTCTGACGTTGATGGATCTGTGGTCAGGGAAAGTACATTATATAGTATCACTTTATTAATTAAGTACATTATCATATTCTTATAGCATCAGTCTAGTTTTCAAACATAACTTATTAAACCAAGTGCTACAAAGAAACATGTACTATTTTCATCAATTACTTCTCAGTCTTTATAAGACATTGGGATCTCAGTCCTTCATTTCAATACTGGGAATTATCATCCCTTCACAATCTTAATACCATAATTATATGGATCTGGGCATTCAAACCCTTAGCTCATCACTGAGCACTGTTACCACTTTTTCAGGTAACTATCACCTTCAGGTCATCTGACCAAGGTAAATATGATGCTTATTACATAAGCATCTCTCATGGAACTTAAGGCCCATTACTTCTCTTATTACCTCTTACTAGGTAACAAGGTATGGCATGGCACATAAGGCCCAATAAACAATTTCAATACATAAAATGTCATAGCTCACACCTGGCTATGTTCATAATCTCATGATACATGCATGATTAGTATAGATGATAACAGATACATCAATTTCATATCAACACCATGCAAAACAATATATAACATCATTATTCAAGGGTAACACCACTATTCCCTTACCAGGGTTAGGGTTTCCCATTTCTTGTCAATCAGGGTTACTCATTCCCTATGTTCAATCAGGACCAATGACTTATCATTTCATTGTCCAAGGTTAGAGTTTCATGTTATATGGTATAACCCAGAATTAGGGTTTCACATACCTTCACCCTATTTTAGAATTAGGGTTTACTGTTCACATCACATCACCCTAGATTAGGGTTTACATTCAATAACCCATAATTAGGGTTTACTATTCAACCTAATTAGGGTTTATCATCAAACTACCCTGAATTAGGGTTACTCATGTCATCACTCTAAATTCATATCACATCATCCTCGTAGTTGAGGGTTTTACTCAAACTTTCCCTAAATTAGGGTTTGATTTCATTAATCAACTCAATTAGGGGTTCATGATTTCTTATTCAAGGATCATACCCTAATTGTATATTACATCATTTTGAATGTTTAGGCTTAATTGCTACATGATTAGTATTCATATATGAATCTTTCTCTCTCATCCTACTCAAGATGTCCACTACTCAATTCTTGATTAGATTGAGCCTATTCTTCATTCAAATACATGCATTTAGGGTTAACATGATGTATTGAATTATTACATCATTATGCACTAATGATTAATCCCACGAAGGACATCAATCATCTAAGTACATCATGTCTTCATATGGTTTAGTCCAATGAACCTTCAATTATATGAGGTATTCAAAGAATTGACTAATTGAGTCTTCAATCACACTAAGTGATCAATTGGATTAACCAATTGAATCTTCAATTGTACTAGGTATCCAATTGAATTGACCCTATTGGGCCTTCAATTACATGAGATCTCCTAAGGAATCAACCATGTTAAACCTCAAAAAGATCTGATCACATAGGCCCTAAACAATCTTAGTTCTTAGAATTCAATTGGTAGAAAATTAGTTGAGCAAATTGTTCTTGAAACCAATTAGATAAAACATGTGCTGAAACCGTTTGCACTTTGGGTCTCCAAACGGTTTGAGATGGTTTGGACCAAACGGTCTCAACCAAAAAGTCCTTTCAACACTAACATGATTCATGATTCCAATGGATGAACCAATATCAGTTGAATCCCTGATTTCTCTATCACTTGAACAATTGAATCAACCTTCAATTAAACCATCAAATAGGGTTTTGAACCCAGTTGATTTAGGATTTCTACTCAAGAACCTTCAATTAGGGTTTTGAAATCGAGTAGCCATCAATGTTCAACATTATGGAACTAATTCAATTGCAACTAGGGAATTATCATCAAGTTTTTCATATGAACTGGCCCCAAACGGTCTTGAGGTAGTTTGGATGACCTCCAAATGGTCTTGAGACCATTTTCCCCATCTTATCCTTGGATTTTGTGAAATTCCATTAGGGTTTAGATCATTAGATTGATCATCAAATCAGCACTCAATTGCATTTCAATTTGGTATCGTTGGACCTTCAATTACTCAACCATACTTAACCCCAGACCTCCAAACGGACTTGGGTGACCCCCAAACGGTCTTGAGACCGTTTGGGCTCAATCACCCAAAAATCTAAGTTAACCAAATTGAATTTCAGCACTTAACCCGATTAGGGTTTGCTAATTGATTAACCTTCAACTAATGAGCCCTTTGGAATTAATCAATCAAATTTGGTGAGTCTTTAACCATCATCATTAGGATCAACTTTCCCAAATTGTCAACCCTGGTCAACTCTACCAAATGGTTTGATTTAGTTTCAAACGGTTTTGTTGAAACCGAATGAGCAACTTAGTTGAAACTGAATGGAATGCAATTTCTTTGAGAAATGTGTCCAATATGATTTCATAATCATCTACCTTCGTCCCTACAGATCTTAGTACTTCCGATTTCATGGAATTATCAATTTCAACCAACAATTAATCAAAAAGATGAAGGAATCAACGAAATTGCAAGATTGATAATTGAATAACAATGTAGAAGGATTCAAGTTATATAACCCACCTCTAAATCTGATTCCAAGCTTCAAACTCCACGCCTCTAATGGTGGGTGAATCTTTGACAACTTCCCAAGGTCCGTTTGCAAGCTTTTGGATGAAAGCGTTGGCTAAAATTGGAAATCGAGTGGAGAAAACAAGAAATCAAGCATTGATTTTCTGTTTTCACCATGAAATCAAGGTGAAAGGAGGTCATGAACTTACCAAAAGGTTGGGGGTCGTGTTGATCCTTATCCTAAGCTCTCTTCAGGTCGGCCAAAGAAAGATAAGAAAATAAATCCGAAAAAAAAATCCATGTATGGGTGGAAAATGGGATATGTATAAGGAAATCTAAGGAGAGAGAAAATAGAATTAATTCCTTTAATTTCCAAAACTATTGCCACATTTCCCCCCTCAACTCCTTGGCCATGAATCTATATTCTTTTTCTTTCAAAACTTCATATTTATCCAAGAATTAAGGGAAAAGAAATTAAGCACCTTAACCCTTATAATAGTAATATCCATATTTGAGTGGAAATTCTTTTTCTTATAATAAGGTGAGTGGAGTTTTCACGTCCTTGGGATATTTCGCGGTCCTTGCAAAGCTCAAGGACGTCCACACACATATGAATCCAACCATTTTAATTTTGTTCGAATGCCCCTTTAATTATCTTATTTATTTTTGTATAAAATAGGATTAAAGTTCCATTTATACTTATATTTTGATTATTTTAATATCAAGATTCTCTCTCCTCCAACATAATTCAAATGAGGCGCCCCTCTCATTTTATTTACTCTAAATGATTCCAAGAAACATGGGGTACCCTCTAGAAGTGATATTTTGCATATTTAACCCTAGGTTTTGGGTAAATTGCACATTACCGCAAAACTAGGTTTTAATGCACAAACATTGTTTAATCGACTCTTTTTTTGGTACCCAGGCTTTCACTAGCCCTAACTATGCATCATCTTCATTCCCATGATGCTTCAACACATGAGGAACATATTATCATGTACAATTTGCAATTTAACCCTTCAACTTGGGTAATTTGCACTTTAGTCCAAAACAAGTAAAATATCATTTCAACATTATTCAAAAAGGACTAAAATTGAAATATAAGTTCCACTTGAGCCTTAATTACTTTTCAAGAAATAAGAGAAAGCATATAATAAACTTTATTACGCAAAAATCCTAGGGTTAAAGCATAACCCAGGTCAGGGATGTTACAGGCAATCCAATTAATATAATTATTTTTGCATTATATTGAATTAGGGTTTCAATTATGCTTAAATCTTGATTATTTTAATATCATGATTCTCTCTCCTTAAAAATGATACAAATGATACGCCCCTCTCATTTTATTTACTCTTCATGATTCCAAGAAACATTAGGGACTATTTTGAAGTGGTAATTTGCATACTGAACCCTAGATTTTGGGTAGATTGCATATTATACCAAAACTAGGTTTTAATGTACAAACATTGCTTTATCAACTCTTTCTTGGTACTCAGGCTTTCACAAGCCATTCCTTTGCATCATCTTCATTCTCATGATGCCAAAATACTTTAGGTACATTTATCAAGTAAGATTTGCAAGTTAACCCCCTTATATTGGGTAAATTGCACTTTAGTCCAAACTAAGCAAACATTGCTTCAGCATTATTCAAACATGACCAAAATTGAAACATAAGTCCGTCATGAGCCTTAATTACTTTCCACCCAATAAAATTAAGGATATAATTAACTTTCTTAAGCAAAACTTCTTGGGTTAAGGCATAACCCAGGTCAGGGATGTTACATTTACACTCAACTCTTCCTTTTATTTCCATAGAACTAATCCTTTAATACTTCATAAGTACTTAAATAAGTTCTTTATGGTATTATAGTGACTCTCACTGGAAGTAGAAAGACATCCACTCATCATGTCCATTACATACGAGGTAACTAGATGAGCATATCATATTATCATGTCCAATACATACAAGATGATGAATGCATATATATTTTCTTATCATGTCTGATACATACAAGATAATGGGATGATTACATACATGATAGATCCAATTGAGAATGCATAAGGCATCTATCTACGTGTTCCTATTCTTCATAAGAATTTGGGACACTAGGCATCTGAGAGACTAACTCCATGTAACACGGACAAGTTTTCTCCCACTGAATCTTTGCATACTGAATCCTTCAACACAGACTGCCAATGTATGATCTCTCTTTATCAGGTCAAGAGACTTTCAAGAACTATCTCTATGGATTTCTATTCCTATCACATAGGAAATTTCTTTTTATTCCCTTAAAGAAGGTATTTCCACACCAGTTGCATTTTATTCCTCATCATCATGTGGAATATGAATATGCTCCCACTAAATCTTTGTAATCACATATCCCTTCTTTATTTTAATATATCAGTCAAACCATTTGACTATATAATCAAAGTAAAGACTCCAGTTCTGAGGTGCTTGTATTTAATCAATCATATTGATTAATCTCTTGTAACTTATAGACTGCATTTGCATTAATGGAATTATAAAACCCTTCAAGTTGTGCCACGTACACAACCTCATGTTATTCCTACTAGGAATGCAGTTTTAATATCGATATGCCAAATTTCATAGTCTTTAAGTTCCAATAGCAAGCATGATCCTTTATGGCATATAGTTACTACAATTGGTTAAATAAGGTCATCAGGTTCAACACCTTGAACTCACTTGAATTTATCTCAACCAATCAGCTCTTCAAATGTCATCCCTGTCAGTCTTAACTCTTAAGGCCCAATTGCACTTATAAATAAGTGCTAACATTAAGGCATACCTTATTTGGTTCACATGGAATTCATTTTGGATCTTATGTCTTCAAGACATAACTCAAAATTTGGTTCCTCAACATCATCTAGATAGATTATTGGCTCATCATCATATGACTAATTAATCACCTTTGAGTTTTTAGGATATCATTATCCATCAAGCTCAAGGTGTTTTCTACTAGATATATGAGGTGTATCTGTTACATAAGGAATTTGAGATTCCACAACACTTGTGATTCTTAATCTCCTTTTGTGTGTTTATTTTGTGTAAAGCATGTTCTTTAGAAGAATTCTAGAAGATTAGTTATTTGTTTGATGATCATGCTCTTATTATTTAGAGCATGATTCCTTCTTTGATTTAGACATCATTATGCCTTAATCATGATTTCTCTATGATAAACTATCATAGTTACTCACAAGGTCCTCAAACATTTGGTTTAAGTACCTCGTTCATTGATCATGTCAAAGAATTAATACTTTTACCAAGTTTGTTCTTCATTTATGATATTCTTGAACACTTCAAGATATTCATATTGGTATTTCATTAAATACCATATCTGAAGTATCAACATTTATTCCAATAGGCATGTATATACATCCAAATGTAATATACCTAACAGAGTAGTTATTCTCCCACTACATCTAGTGAAGATTGACTTGTCATCATGCCCAATAAACAAGACATTCATATCTCTTAAGAGTTCATTAACCAAGAGAGTCTAGATTTATCCATCAACATGGAACCTAGAGATGAATTTCTCATTCATTTGTTTAGATGGCAATGCTAATTTATTGTTTGAGTCATCAATAACTATTAGGTATTATTATTTTATCTCATGCATACCAAGTGCCACAAGATAAATAAGGCATTGCCATAAAAGATCATATCTTTGAAATTAAAACATGAACTTTATTGATAGACATCCTTATCATTACAAGATGCAGAAATAAAGTATTTCTATTTATTGGAAAAATGAAATAGTAGTTCATAACTCTATTACATGCCCTTTGGGCTGAAATAAACTAAAAGGTACTTCTATCTATGGCAGAAATACTTGCTCCAATGTTGATGAGTGTTTCTTCTTAGTCCTTTCATAAATACCATCACTTCTTTTTAGTACCTACACATCATATATGTCAAATATATAGCTTGGTATCATATACCTAAGATAAAGAAGCATTTTAAGTTTATTTCATGATACCTGAGGTGGAGACTTCCATCCCCTCCTTCTTCTTCTTTAGTTCATCTATGTAGAGAGGGAAATTTCTCTTCTAATGTCCTGGCTCATGACAATGGTGACACTTGCCTCCCTTGTTCACCCCTCTCTTGGCTTTGAGAGTTGAAGATGACTTGGGCTGTTGGATAGCATCAGAACCTTTCTTTGCTTTTCCTTGCCCTTACCTTTAGACTTTCCCTTCTTTCTACTGATCATCATCACAAATTTGGGTTTGTCTTTCTTTATCTGTTCCTTGGATGTCCTCAACATGCCCAACAACTCTATAAGTGGCCTGTCAAAGTTGTTCATGTTGTATTTCATCACAAACTAACTATAGGATTTTGGAAATGATTGCAATATCACATCAGTAGCCAACTCTTGGCTCAGAGGGAATCCCAATCGAGTTAGGTTCTCCACATACCCAATCATCTTGAGTGTGTGAGGGCCTACTAGATCTCCTTCTGTCATGATGCACTTGAACAAAGCCTTGGAGACATCATATCTCTCTTGTCGTTCTTGGTCTTGATACATGTTCTTGAGATGTTAAACCATCTCAATGACATCCATGTTCTCATGTTGTCTCTACAACTCATAGTACATTGAGCACAACATCAAGCACTTCACATCAATGGCATCCTCAGTATGCTTCTTGTAAGCATCCCTTTCAGCCTTTAGAGCGGTGGGAGTGGGTTCATCTAGCTCTAGTGTATCTAGGACATAGAGCTTTTTCTCTTGAGTGAGAACAATTTTTAGCGTCCTTAACCAGTCGTGGAAATTGTTCCCATTTAGCTTGTCCTTCTCAAGGACCAATCACAACTAAAAGTGATTATTGTTAGTAGCCATTTATTCTACAAAAAGGAAATTAGCAATTTTAATCCAAAACTCTTTTGATTTGATTTGATTTGATTTGAAAATTGATGATATTAATTAGGTCTTTAATTAATTATCACTCCCACTATTTTGATCAAATTGATAGCCCTCACCATCAATTCGAAAGATTGTAGTGCACAACCTTCTAGTGAGCAAGATCTTGATTTCATCTAAGACATGGACTAGCTAGGGCTGTCACCCACAACTAGAATCTTTCAGGTAGGCAACCTTTGCCAATAGCATCATATGCAACTCCTTTCCATATTCGTCTTTATACCTCAAGGTGCTTGACACGATCAAGGTCACCTTGTTAAGTTTGACCCAAATGCCAACACAATGAATATGCACCCTACTAGGGAAAACCCACATATTCACCATCACACTTCCACGAGATAGACATTGCACCATGCAAAGGGAGTGCCCACACTTAGTCGATCAGGCTTTTCATGTGTGCTGCTTTTGGAAGGCATCTTCAACTTAATATGTTTTTTGAGGGGGTTTTAAAATGCTTATATATGCATATATGTATCAAATCACCACATATATAGTACATATCATATACATCTTATATCCCACAAATGAAAATATGCAATAAAGATAAAGCAATGATTATGACCATCCTATTTTAGTTCCTTGGAGCCACAAGGAACTATGGTCATCTAAGATCTACATCACAAGCAACCTATTATTTATGAACATTTGTGCTTGCCAATCCGAGTTTACTGGTTCAACCTTTAAACCGGTTGACTTGCCTCTTGGCCGGTCAGTTAGTCTCCTTCAATTAGTCATCTGTCTCCTCCAGATGGTCAGCTCATATGGTCGTCCGGGCTTCTCTTTGGTCCACCAATCGCTTCTCAGTCAACCGTCTCGGTCCATCAAGCTGTCATCTTCAGTCTCCGTCATAACAAAGAAATAAAGCTAATCCTATTTTACATAATCTTTGTGAAACCTCAAGTTACAATCGAGGGGAGCAAAGGTAGAAGAGAATCTTGAGTTATCTCGAGTTACATTCAGAATAGAAGAAGAGGGTTCATTGCACAGATCGAGATTCAAACAACCATAGCCAACCACACACATGCACATAGGGTTTATAGGCCATAACCATGCTACACATCCACCATCAAAACCATTTTAGTGCAACGTGTGTCGATTGCATATATACTTTTCACATTGTATGTAATACATAAAAGACGGTGAAACTAAAATCTGATCATATTGATTATCCTAAATATAGAGTATTGATGTGGCTCTGATACCACTATTGGGTTTACGTGGTCGGAGTAGGCAGTGGAAACAAAAAATTTACCTGACCATAAACCCATAACCAACAGTTTACATCAACATCTATATAATATGAAGGATGGTTTTTGTGAGATATACCTGGTCCCGAGGCTTGCTCAATGACTATACCTCACAGCAAGTGCGGTCTTCACCCACATGTCTTCGACGACGTCTATGCAGCTTCTGGTCTTACCCCGAACTGCGGTTGACTGTCATCCTCCTGAGCGGAAGAAGTCTCCCGCCTCTATAGATAGTCCACACAGACTATGGGAACTCTAGTTGTCCTTAAGAACAGACTAGAAGGAGTTGTCCCCTTCTGTCAGCGTACTATTCACTGACACACTCTCCTACCACCAGTCACTTTTCTGCAATTGTCTTTCCCTCTTTGATCCTCCTTGGAAGGGTAGAACTTGCTTGGTTTCTCTCGGTTACCACAACCAGAGAGGACAACAACTTTGCAGAGCAACTGATGTTCTGAGTTGTGTCTCTGGAGAAGCCCCCTATACCCCTCTATTTATAGTAGAGGGCAGGGTCAGGGTTCCCAGTCTGTACAAGAGTAGAAGGGTTCAGAATTTCCATGAATAATTTGCATTGCGGCAGGCCAATCAGTCATTTTATAACCAAATCGTTCATTTGGCAAGGTGAGCTGACTGGTTCCCCCAGTGAACCGGTCATTTCACTTCCCAGACCTTCCTACAATTGACTTTCCTTATTCATTTTTAATTAACGCAAAGATTAATTCTTGTCCCAATCGAATTGAACAAGTAAAATGAAAAACTTTTCTCACAAACTGGGAAAACTCAACACTGCTCGTTTGGTCCAGTTGAATCGATCGATTCACTAGAGTGAATCGGTCATCTCACTGACCATGAGCCGATCGGTTCACCCAGTGAACCAGTCGGTTGGTGATCCAGATTGTAAAGAACATAGTCAATTCAGTTCTCAATCAATCTGACACTCTAATCCATTAGTTCACACTTGAACTTGATGATTCTTAGTCAAGTATATTGATTCAATGTTTGATTGAGTACCTAAACACTTTAGTAATCAATCCAAACATCATTCATGGATAAAATCCTCTTCTAGGTTAATCCTTTGTGTCTGACTTTTGGTTGTTACGCTAACAAGTTTTAAACATATAAATGATCTTTTACTCAACCAGCCAATTCCTGTAAGTATACGGGAGTAGTTGTAGTCGAGATCGAACACAAGGAGCTTTAGTAACTAGTTAAACGCAATAGTGCTAAGTTTCAACAATCTAGACCTTTTTCAAAGAGTGATTTGGTTGATTAAACAAAAACCAGAATTAAACTAAAACAGTAAATGGATTTCTTAAAGGGGGTTGATTTCAGATTTAAAATAGTCTTAGACTTAGGATTTCACAAGCACATCATAACATGAATTAGGAACACAAATTTAAATATAAAAAACACTTGCAAAGGAGAGTTGCATCTTATACTTCACCTCTCAGTGTAAGTATAATGATTCTAACTCAATATATCACTCTCGTGTATATATTTCATTTTGGATCACAAACCTACTCCTCAACTCCATAATTTCCACTCTCGTTGTAAGAGAGGAGTTGCCAAGAGAGTAACTCCTTAATCTCCTACCTATCTTCTTAGATTAAGCAAGAAAGCATAAAACATGCATACATACTATCCAACCATACATGCAAGAAGTAAGAACTGATACATTATGACATGGGAGTTACTCTCCCATGCCCAATAATTTGGATCTACTCACTCATGGATATGAAACACAAGTAATAAGATGGAAATATGTAGTTTTTTATGATAAAAAACTAAGGTACAACTAGAGGATTTGAAATGAAAGAAGGAACAAGAAGAAACTCCAGCAAGTAGATGGAGTTTCATGTAAATACACATGCCCACTACCCAAGGCTCTGGTAGAGTTTCAGGAATGATGATTGGCCCCATAGACCACCACTAGCCTTAACAAGGTGGTTTTTCCTCACTCACACGCAAGCCAAGATCAACTTCCTGACTGGTCACCCATCCTAGTACTACTCCAAGCTGAGCATGCTTAACTATGGAGTTCTTCAGTGATGGGCTCCCGGAAAAGGAGGTGCACCTTGGTGATATGGGTAGTCCAATAATTACTTTTAAGATCATGTTATTCGAGGCCTCAAATCCTGGGATGTTATAATATCCCCCACTTAGAATCTTGACATCCTCATCAAGGCTCAACTATATTGCCTCATAATATTTCCCCATTTCAGTGTAGATCCAGAATGGGCCATAGACACCTAGCTCCCGATCACAGAATACCAGTGCAAGGGTGGCTACATCAACCATGTACAACCCTTTTTGACATTCCTGGATCGCACGGCTCAAGACTAGCATGCCACATGCTCATGTGGGCCCCACCTATTGGAGGGGTTATGGATCTTATACCATTTGTAAATACCTGAGCCCACTACCCAAGGCTCTGGAAGAGTTTCAGGAATGACAACTAGCCCCACATACCACCACTAGCCTTAACAAGGTACTTTTTCCTCACTCACGCGCAAGACAGGATCAACTTCCCCACTGGTCACCCATCCTAGTACTACTCCAAGATGAGCATGCTTAACTATGGAGTTCTTCAGTGATAGGCTCCCGAAAAAGGAGGTGCACCTTGGTGATATGGGTAGTCCAATCATTCCTGTTAAGATCATGTTATCTGAGGCCTCAAATCCTGGGATGTTACATTTCATCTCTGAAAATCTCCTCTCCAGCAACCTTCTCTCTCGAGTAGGTTGAAGTCAAATGGGGAAGCTCCAGCTACAACAATAAAGAAAAATTGAGAGGAAAGGAGGTCTTCTCTCAAATAACCATCTTGTCTTCTCCAAATTCACTCGCCTCATCTCTTCTTTGTTCTCCGATGCAAAAATGCTCCAAATGATTTGTGATAACTGTCCCCAGGGAAGGAGAGTCCTATTTGTACAAACAAAATGTTCAATTGCAAATTCTATGGAAAACGGATCCACTTGCAGTGTGTGTATTGGTCTACACGTCATGTGGATAAGTGCATCTTATTAACTGCTTGAGAGACCCAGACTTATGGTGTGTATTTTGGTGATGCACCATAATTCTAAGTACTGACCAAAATTCTCCAAAAATGCCTTACGTCGTGTTTTTGGGCAACACGGCGTGTGTTTGCCTTTGAGAATTTTATCTGATGAGGCCTTACGACGTGTGATTTGGCGATGCACCATAATTTTAAGTTCTGACTAAAAATCTCTAAAAGAGCCCTATGTCGTGTTTGTGGGCAACACGACGTGTGTCTGCCTTTGAGAAATTTATCTGATGTTGCCTTATGGCGTGTGTAACTGTGTTACACATTGTAAATCTTGTTGTTCCTTCAATATCCAACTCCACCTGCATGACTCCAAGGGGAACTATCTAATATATGAATTTGGGGGCATTTTCTTGTCAAAATAGACTGAAATTGATTACATGTGCATCAACAAACAGCCAAGAGTAAGTATACCTTGAATGCATGAAAATCAACATGAGTATGAATGAAAAATGAGTCTGAATGCATGAAAAATGCATGGCAAACAAGATAGAGATATGGTATGAAATGTGCACATCAAATCCCCCCTAAGCTTGAACCATTGCTTGTCCTCAAGCAAAAAAGAAATAGATGTAGGATGTTAATCCAAATAATGGACATATTTCATATCTTCATTTAAGAACAAATAAAAGATTAATATCATGCTAATATCTATTTCACATATGCAGCTGGAAAAAAAACTGAATCTTATCTCTCAAAATAGAAATTTAGTTATGGGATTGCATTCTAATTATATTCAATAAGTCAACTATATAACAATCAGGAGCGACAAGCATGATAGAGCCAATAAAATGATGATATGCCAAAAGTTCCATGGATAATAATGATGAAATGAAAAGAAAGTCTCTTGACATATTTTTCTACTTGCATTGGCTTTATGATACGAATCAAAACATCTATTAGGATTCATGTGCGTGATACTCGGCAGCTGAGTACAGCTTGCGCACATGTGGAGTACCGTTTGGGGATTAATTTCCCTCTTTCTGTGCATCTCCAACCTTCATTGAGTTGGCGGACATGTGGGCGACTTAGCCATCTTTTGGGGTTCACCAAATTTTCAAAAATACCCCCTCTTCAAATGATCCAGGCACCCAATGTTTGTTGTTGTATTGGATTGCTGCACTTTCCTTATTTTTGATTGGGTACCATGTGGCCCTTTTTCTACCCTTGCGAATATTGCCAAGCAAGCTTGAGATAGAAAAGAAGAAATTTTTTTTTATCAGTAAGCGTGAGACTCTTCTATTTCTTTCCATCAAACATCATTTACAAGTGGTAGGGCGGCTCTCCAATATGTATCAAAACAAAAAAACTCAGCAGCAAGTTAGCTATCTATACAGAGGGAAAGCTATCTCTGCAGGCTATCAAATCACTCTGGATGCGTCTCCAGACCCCCTTTGTAGAAGGGTCTGCGTTCTCAAAAATGGAAGTGTTCCTCTGGTGCCATATGTGGTATAGGGCAAGGATGACAAGCAGCTTCTCCTTGCAGCCATTAATGGACAGCAGATCTGCACTGCTTTTCAGTGAACAACCAGTAGCGTCAAACACTCTACTCCAGATTTCCTTTGCAAACTCACACCTCCAAAGGATGTGCTGGGTATTCTCGCTACATGTCTTGCACAAGGTGCAGCGGGAGGCTAAGGAGAGGCCTCTATTTTTGAGATAGCTATCAGTCATGAGGTTGCCATGGAGCATCTTCCAGCAGCTCACCTTCATTCTTGGGGGGGCTTTGCTCTTCCATAACCAGCAGGCCCAACCAACTTCTTCATGAGCTACCCTGCATAGGTTCCATGCATCCTTTAGCTTAAATTCAGTCATATTCCCATAGTGGCATAAATCTTTTCCTTGAGTTAGAGGAATGCTATTACAGATTTCAGTGAGCATCTCCACCCCACGGGTTGACGGGAGCTTCCATTCATTGTCACTGATAATATTGTTTAGGCGAGCTTGTTGGGAGAGATTAGTTCGCATGGCCAGTGAGGGATTCAAAAAGTGATGTAGAAAAGCCCCTTGCACCCAAGGGTCTTTCCACAAGGAGATAGAGCAGCCATCGCCAATTTTATAGTGTACCAAAGGGAGGACTCTGTCTCTATACTTCAGAAGCATCTTCCAAAACCAGCTCTGCCCTTGTCTGGTTGGGCACGACCACAAGGTGTCCTTTGCCAAGTACTTGTTGTGAACCCAACGAATCCAGAGGGAGTTTTTATGATTGGCGATGTCCCACAGCAGACGCATCATACCTGCTGTATTCCAGTCTTCCACCCTGTGAATGCCTAGACCAGCCTCTCTTTTTGGCCTGCAGATCGTACCCCAGTTAACAGTATGAAAATGCTTCCCATCTTCTTTATCTCCCCAGAGGAAATTCCTGCACAAGGTTTCAATCTCATTCATGGTAGCCTTTGGAATAGGAAACACACCTATCCAAAACAGATGATAGGCAGACAGTGTGGACATGATGAGCTCAAGTCTTCCAGCCATTGAGAGAAGTTTAGCCTTCCAGGAATCCAGCTTTATTTTTATCTTATCTATGAGTAGGGCACACATGGACTTAGTGATCCGACCAGCAAAAAGGGGAACTCCCAGGTAGCGGACAAGAAATTTACAAAGGTCAATTCCCATGACATTGTTGAGGTTAGTGGGGGCCCTGTGACTGAGGAACAGCTGGCTTTTGGTAGGATTCAACTTTAAGCCTGAGACCTTTCTGAAGAGCTCCATACACTGCATAATGCCTCTCGCATTGTGGTCATCATCTTCGGTGAAGATGAGTAAGTCATCAGCAAAGATAAGATGGGAGACCTCAACCTTTCCTGAGTGAAGAGGAATTATCTATTTTTGCTCTGCAGCCTTATTTAGGATGGAGGTTAACCCTTGCATCCCAATGACAAAGAGGTAGGGTGCCATAGGGTTGCCCTGACGAATACCACTAGTAGCCTAGATAATTTCGGAAGGAACGTCGTTCATGAGGATTTGAAAGGAGGCGGTGCTCATACACTCTGCAACCCAATGAATCCAGCAGTGGGGGAAGCCCATTTCCTTCATAATATGGAGAATATAGCCTCTATCTATCGAGTCGTATGCTTTACTTAGATCAGCCTTCAGGCACATCTTCTCTTTTGCACTTGGCTTGTCAAAATCATTAACTAGATCATTTGCTAAGAGAATGGCATCAGAGATTTTGTGTCCTCTTACAAAGGCACATTGTTTCAGGCTAATGAGAGAGGGGAGAATGTTACCCAAGCGATTTGCCATGATCTTGGAGATCACTTTGTAGGCGAAGTTGCACAAGGAAATAGGCCTCCAGTCTCCCATCTTTTGAGGTTGCCTGACTTTGGGGATCAAGGCTATGTACGTTTTATTCAACTCTTTCAGCATCCTCCCCTTCAAGAAGAAGTCTTTAATGGCTCTATAGAAATCCTCTTTAATTGTCTCCCATGAGGTCTTGAAGAAGTGGGCATTCATGCCATCCGGGCCTGGGGCCTTACCCACATCAGCACTCATGACTATTTCATAGATTTCTTCATCTATGACTAGGGTGCATATGTCTTGGATTTGTGCTTCGGACAATTTGAGGATGCCCTGCCAATTGAGAGTACCAGGCTCAGCTTTCTTCAAGTTGAAGATGTTTGCATAGTATTGGACAAAGACTTTAGTGATGTCAGCCTCATTCTTAAACACGTTTCCCTCATGTTCCACTAGCTTGATTTGATTTCAGTGCCTTCTTATTCTCATCGATGCATAGAAGAACTTGGTGTTAGAGTCGCCATTTTTGAGCCAAAAGATGCGTGATTTCTGCCTGATGATAGACTCCTCCACATACTTGGCCTTGAGCGCCTCTTCCTTTCTTCCTTTAGCAATATCCCATAGCAAGGCATTCATAGGGTCTTTGTCCGACTCTTCCTATGCGTGTAGAGCGTCTTTGACTTTATTTGCATCTGAGTTGGTGAAATCCCCAAGTTGTTCCCAGTTTCATGTTTGTAGGTGTCTTTTAGCCAGCTTAACCTTCTGAGACAGAATGTACAGGGGGTGCCCGAGATATGATTGTTCCACGCATTTGAGATAGTTTTTGTAAAGCCAGGCAGTGAGGCCCAAGCATTGAAGTACCTTGTCAGGCATTTGGATTTTGGCTTGACCTCATCCATGTGAAGCACCAGGGCATGATGATCACTGTAAATGGTAGGCATAGTTTCGAGCCACATATTCTTGAATGAGTCCAGCACCTGCATAGAACAGAAGGCTCTATCGATCTTACTCATGGTTTTGTTAACCCCAGACTGTTGGTTGTTCCAGGTGAAGAAAGGACCCTTGGCCTCAATCTCTACTAAATCAGCTTCATTGATGGCTTCATTAAAGTCCCACATAGATTTGGCTGAGGGGGCACTCCTGCCAGCTCTCTCCTTATTCCGCCTAACAACATTAAAGTCTCCTATCACAATCCACGGAGCCTTTGTGTTTGCACTGACCTCCCTTAAGTATGTCCACAGTTCTTCTCTCTTGGCGTCTTTGTTGTCCACATAAACAGCAGACACTTCTAAGGTCCTATCATCAAAGGAAACGTTGAAGTGGAGGAGCTGTCTAGTTTCTTTGAGTAGCGTAATTTGGTAATCCTTATCCTCCCACTGAACAAGGATTCTTATTCTCTTGCAGTTCCTAGAGTTGTCAATCCAACTCATATGGGGCCATGTGTGTTTCATAGATCTTCCGATCTTGTTCCTTCTAATTTTGACTTCTGTAAGGATGGCAATGTCAGTCTTTGCCCTCTTAAGCTCAGCTCGGACCACACCCTGCTTGCCCCAGCTGGACATACCACGAGTGTTCTAAGCTGTAATGGTGGGGAGCTCAACCATGAGCACCTTGGGTTGGCTTGCCGCCAACCACGGCTTCCCCAATGGGTTCTTCTTCTTCTTCAAGGTTTTGATACTTATTCTGATTCGCATTGTCTTTGGTGTTTGTGCTGGATGTGCTCTGACCTCTAGTCCTCCTTCTGTTCGGGCTGACAGTCTTCTTAGGCCTTTCAAAACCTATTGGTTCAGCTGGCTTTACAACAGCAGGTTGCTCAGATTGCTTTCCCGCAGGGCTCTCTCCCAAGTCAGTAGTAGTGTTGCTCTCTATTGCATTTTGTCAAACGGTTTGTGTCTGCAGCACAGGCTGAACAGATTGAGGCTACTCTCTCACTTGCACAGGTTGTGGTTGCTCTGCCACTTGAGCTTGTTGAGGCTGTTCCGCTGGTTGGGGTGGTGTCTTTAACCCACAAAGGGATTTGTCGTGGCCGAAGTTACCACAATGGGGGCACTTCTCGGGCACCCACACGTATTCTACCTTTACTTCATAGCTTTCTCCTAGTTCCGTCTTCAGTTTGACAACTGTTGGGAACGATGAGGATGTCGCCATCAGAACATTTATCCTTGCATAATCAATCTGTGATCGAGCTTTGGTTTGGCGATCGAGACATTATGGTTTGCCGAGATAGGACGCTATCCTCGCCAGCATCGGTTCACTCCACAACTCCAAAGGCAGGTTCCAGACTTTGAGCCAGACCGGCAGGGAGGTCAGACGCTCTTGCTCCAGCGGCTCGCCCTTCTCCCACTTCTTGAGTATCATGGGTTTACCTTTGATATGCCACGGTCCTCCTTCAAGCACGTTGGTGAGGTCATTTGCGTCTTTGAATTTGATGATGAAACTTCCGCTTGATCGACCAAGGATCTCCATGGTACCTGCAGGCTTCCATATTTGGGACAAATGTTGTTGCAGTGTGGGGATGTGCGGACGGAACCCGATAATGTATCCCGCCAGTGTATTCCTCCATAGGGCAGCGTTCTCATCCACCTCCGACTGAGGGATGACGATAACATCTCCATCGAGTTCGATCTGCGCCTCCGGAAGCCTAGTATCCACATCGCCTACTAGATAGAAAAGAAGAAATTCAATCACTTATAGAGATATTCTAAATTGGAGAAATGAAATATTCATTATAATATTGGCATCATCATGCTAATGGCTAATCAAAGCTCTATACTTCACGAATTCAAGATTTTTGAATATTTACTTGATTGAGAAATAGAGACAAAAAATTCAATTCACTTTTCAACATGATATGGGATGTGGAGATGTGAGCAATGATAGCCAAAAAAATTTAGAATATATGAAATAAGACAATAAGTTGTCTTAATATCCTTTATCTTCTCATGTAATGTTGGTTCAAGCAAAGGGAGAAAAGATAAGACACAAATTCATTTGTTCAAGATTGATTTTGAAACATGACATGTAATGCTAGGAACCAAAATACATAAGCAAATTTCTAAAACAAATGACAATGGAAGGGAAATGACATCAAACAAAATGCTAGAAATAAAAGATACAAGACTACCGGCCGG
Organism: Alisma plantago-aquatica; assembly: GCA_963693085.1. Classification (NCBI taxonomy): domain Eukaryota; kingdom Viridiplantae; phylum Streptophyta; class Magnoliopsida; order Alismatales; family Alismataceae; genus Alisma; species Alisma plantago-aquatica. Next base: position 656,428,193 of record OY856409.1, read on the forward strand.
TAGTACCCCCCCCCCCAAGCTTGAAGATTGCATCGTCCTCACTGCTCAAATCAAACTCAGAAGTGACACAACCCGGTACCTCATGGTGCATAGAGAAACATAAGAGAGAGGGGTCAATACCCTCCTGAGGTCTAGGGAATATTTCATCAACAAAAGTATGAAGGGAGTCCACTGAATAAATAGAAGCCTCCTGCTGCTGAGGAGGGGGTTGTGGTTGAGCATAATGACCTTGAGATAGATGCCAAGCATCCAGGCGAGACACCATGTTGTACATATCTTCCATCTGATGTGAGAAACCATTGTACTGCTATTGTAAACCTCTATAGATGTCATGTAGACCGCTATATTGCTGTTGTAAACTGGTGTAGGAGTCCTACAAACCAGTGTACTACTACTGGATACATGTGTACTGAGTCTGAATCTATGTGTACTAATCCTGCAAGGTAGTCATTTTCGTGTCCTAGCTGTCAAAATGCTGCTGGACATAGCCATAGAGTTTCTACATGTCCGCATATCTCCATGAGAGCTCAATCTATGTCCTAGTAGAAGGAGGAGGAGGAACTACTTCTATCTCAGCTGCTATAGAAGAACCTGGTGCACTATTAGAGGAAGGTTGCCTTGCATCCTGAGTAGCTACAAAATACTTCCAATTTTCCTTCTTCTTTGTAGTCACCAGCTCGAGATTTGGCAAAGTAATGGTCTTTTCCTTCCCGTGGACCGGTAGGAAATAAAAACCTTTAGCCCTCGCCCCAATCAAAGTAGCTTCTTTAAGAACCCTACAATCAATCTCAACCTTCTCCCCCAAGTATTCAATGCCTGAAAGATCAACTTTTAGTGCCTTGGCCAGCTTGGTGATGATACCCCCAATCATTATATCACCCTTCTTCTCCTTCCTAGCCTTCTCTACCTTCTTACAAAAACGATACCCCATGTTGACAATATAGTCATGAACTGCATCCCATAATAAGAAACAATCCAATTTTCCCACAACCCCCATAGTTTCCTTCCTGCCAAGAATAGACAAAGAGAGAATTCTATGCAAGACTTTAAAAAGAAGGTTGTGAATTTTGGATGCACGGGCTGATGTGGGGTCAAAGGAGGTCTCCTTAGTAATTTGGCTCCAAAATTCATTTGCATCAAAGTTAGTAGGATACCCAATAGACCCAAGATAATTAAACTCGAGTAAACCACGGAACCGCTCAAATGTCATACTATAAGGTGTGTCTAACAATCTACATAAAATAATGCCAAAAGGTTCTCCGGTCTTCTTAGGGTCTACGTCACTAGAAAAAGAGGTGAAGAATTCATAGACTAGCCTGGGGTAGGTGGGGACACCATCTATGCAACAATTTAGTCCTAGAAGCTTAAGATATTCCTTTAGTTCATCTACAATGCCCAAGTGATCTATCTCATTCTAGTCAAAGAAATAGGAGCTTACCACCCTCCTAGAATGAAGAAGAGTGTAGACGCCCTCCTCCTCCTCCTCAAAGAGATACTGTCTCTAGAATTGGTTTGAGGAATAAGATTATCCAGTGTGTGGGCACTTTGTTGTGAGTTTGGTGTGACCCATGTTGAAAATTTGGCTTGACAGGGTAAAACACGACATGTTCCGTGGATTTACATGCCTTAAGGAACCGTGTTGGTCGAGGAAGCTTTGACGATGGTTATGCCGTGTAACTGGAGTTCACATGATGTGTTGAATGGTGGTTCTTGATTCGACTGTTGGTGGCCTCCTTGTGGTCACGACATGCGTAGAGGGGAGCTTATGACATGATGAGCAATGGATTTTCCAACTGTTATTGTTGATCTCATGGCGTGAGGGATAGGGGACACGTCGTGGGGTCCTTTGCTGGAGGTGCATCAGTGGTGAGGAGCTTGAAATCTAGCTTGTCGATGGTGGTGTCTTGTAGGTGTTGCACACGAGTAGAGCGGCGACACTACACAAGAGAAGAGAGGTGACACTATAGGTGCCACACAAGAGGAGAGCAGTAACCCTCTCGGTCAAAATGGAGGAGCTCAGTGGCAGCGCTCTCGGCTAGAATGGAGGTAGAAGGAAGTGGCAGAGTGAGTTGAGGAAGAAGGTAGCGAGATTGCACATGTCATGAGTGTGAGAGAAGCCTTCGCAAACTAGGGTTTATAATCCTCTTCTCGCAAAAACTTATGTCGTGTTAATCAAGATACACGACATAGGGTTTAATTCAACCACCTTCGTGAGGACCCCAAATTTCAAAAATCATGGCATGTGGAAAGGTCCAACATGTCGTAACTTGCTCGAATCACCACGTCATAAGAATGGAAACCACATCATAAGTTGAAGTCCTATGACATTCTGTTCAATTTCTTTGATTTATTGAACACGACATGTTGATATGGTGTTACGTCGTGCTAGTGATAACACACACCGTGTTTTCTGACCTCCACGTCATGTTTCCAAGTTGTTGTAGCTTGCAAAATCTTGAATAATTCACACGTCGTAATGTGACTTTATTACGTCACACAGTCGAAACACGTCGTGTAATTCGACTACACGCTGTAATGCGAGCAAACGGTTGTTTTTGTGATAAACTTTGAAATAAGACTACATGTCGTGTTAAGTGGAAATAATATTGTGTTTTCTTCTGCCTCATAGCTTCTTCCTGAGTCACACGGCATAAGGAAGTAATCAACACGCCGTGTTTGTCATAGTTTCTTTAGATTTTTGTTGAATTTTGATATCTTCTTGAGTTATGTTAAGTACCCAAAACAACAAAGATTTGGGGTATGGAATTTGTAGGAATCTCAGAGAACTTGCACCATGAAGTTTATTTTGAACAGGAATTGAACAACTAGAAAGGAAAATAAAAACAACTATCTAAATGTGGGGATAACTCCCATAAAGGTCTTCCATTTAAAGTTTGGAAGTAGACTCTTCTTTCTTCTCATGGGACTTCAGAGAGGGAGCAAGATGCCCCTTCTGGAATCAGTTCTCCTTCATCATAAAGCTTGCATCGGTGTCCATTGACTTTGAAAACTCCATCTTTGCCTTGCAATTCAACAACTCCATATGGAAATATCTTCATTACGAGAAATGAACCGGACTACTTAGATCTCAACTTTCCAGGGAATAACCTCAATCTGGAGTTGAAAAGTAAGACTTAGTCTCCTTCTTTGAAGTCTTTTCTTTGGATTCTCTTGTCATGCTAAGACTTTGTTCTTTCCTTGTAGAGATTTTCATTCTCATACACATCTAATCAGAGTTCCTCTAACTCTTACAGCTGTAATAGACATTTCTCACTGACTTTCTTCATATCAAAGTTTGAACTTGATAGCCCATAGAGCATGGTGTTCTATCTCCAGTGGAAGGTGACTAGACTCACCATACAAAGTAGTCTTGTAGGCTGTCTGGTATGCCCATAATGCATCATCTATCTTCAGAGCCCAATCCTTCCTTGATCGAGCTGGACACAATCTTCTCTAGAATACTTTTTAGCTGTCGGTTGGAGACTTCTACTTGCCTGAATGTTTGAGGATGGTAAGGTGTAGAGATCTTTTGAGTGACTCCATACTTGGATAAAAGATTATTAAATTTCTTCTTAATAAAGTGTGTGCCTCCATCAGAAATCACAACTCTAGGAACTCCAAACCAGGGGAAAATGATTTTTTGGAATAGCTTGATTATAGATTTTGCATCCGGTGTGCGGGTTGGAAATGCCTCAACCCATTTAGAGACATAATCACAAGAAACCAAGATGTATTGATAACCACAGGAAGATGGGAAAGGTCACATATAATTGACTTCCCACACATCGAATACCTCAATCTCCAAGATGGAATTCAGAGGCATTTCATCACGCTTTGATATTCCTCCAGCGCGCAAGCATTTGCCACATGCTTTGATGAAGTGGTTGACATATTCGAACAAGGTTGGCCTATAAAAACTAGCCTAGAGAACCTTTGTTACAGTGTTCTCTCCTCCAAAATGACCTCCGTAAGGAGAGGCATGGCAATTATAATTGATTGTGGCAATTTTCTCTTCAGCAACACACCTCTGGATCAGCCCATCACTCCCATGTTTGAACAACAAGGGGTCGTCCCATTAGTAAAACTTTACATCATGGAAAAACTTCTTCTTCTGTTGGTATGTCAGGTCTAGAGGCAGCTGCCCTATAGCAAGAAAGTTTGCAATGTCTGCAAACCATGTTGCTTGTGTGGATGATAAAGCATAGAGTTTCTCAATCAGTAATTGGTTCTCAATAGGCAATGAATTTCAAACATCTATGGCCAACCTAGATAGGTGATCAACAATGTTTTTCTCTGTCCCTTTCTTATCCCAGATCTCAAGGTCAAACTCTTGAAGAAGCAATATCCAACGGATGAGACAAGGCTTGGCATCTTTTTTGTTAAGCAAATACTTTATTGCAGCATCATCTGTATACACAATTACTTTGGATCCTACCAAATACTATATGAACTTGTCAAAAGTGTACCATATTATAAGCATCTCTTTCTCGATGGTTGTATAGTTGATTTGTGCCTCATCTAAGGTCTTGCTTGCATAGTGTATGGCATGAAGGTTCTTATCCTTCTGCTGTCTAAGAACTGCTCCTACTATGTAGTCACTCACATCACACATTAATTTGGAAGGAGAACTCCAGTATGGTGGTTGGATGATTGGCGCTGAGACAAGAGCTTCTTTGAGCTTATTGAAGGATGTATGGCAGTCATCATCGAATATGAACTCAGAATCTTTTGCAAGCAAGGAACACAATTGATGTATGCATAAATTGTTATTATTTTGATATCTAATTTGGTTATTTTCCGTGTCATTTGTGCTTAATTGAATATCTTTTTAATACATATTTTACCAAATTAGTAAAAATCACGTGTGCATCATTTCTTATATTTTTACATGTATTTTACATGCATTTTACATATTTTAGTTATTATAATAATTATTTGATTTTATTCATTGATTATTTTATTGCAGATAATTATTATTTACTGGAGCAAAGTCGATACCATCGACTTGCAACTCGATGGTAGCGACATGACATCAGAGTACAAATATTTTTTTCTCCAGATTGAAAGGGAAAAGGATGTTTTACTGTGAAGAAGTCGATACCATCGACTTCCAACTCGATACCATCGACTCAGACGTTGCGGACCAAATTTTAATGTGTTAAATCTAACACATATTGTATTAAAAATTATATTTTTAGGTTTCCTCTTGACCTAAACATGTACGACGGCTATAAAAGACACTATTAGAACCGCAATTGAGAGATGTATCACGGGGAGATGATACGGCAGCCGAACGGAGAGAGAAAAGTAGAGGAACCCTAAACGGAAGACCTCGGAGGCGTTTTGGCGGCGGAAATGACGGCAAATTCTCTCCATCTTCTCCAGATCCACTATTTAACCCTTTCTCCTATTTACTGTATCTCGAAATTCATGTTTTGCATATTCTCGAGTTACTGTAATACCATGTCGTCTATTTTTGGCTAAAAATCATAATTCCTTAGGACCCGGGAGTAGCCCGGGTAATCGTTGTATGATACTTTTTATATAGTTATCATAATTTGTCTCTTAAATCTGTGGTATGATTTCGTTTTATCCATTATATCATTATTATTGATCACCCTAATGATAATATAATGCCTTTAATTGCATTGAAAGAAGAATTAACGGTTGAAAAGAGACGAGATTCACATTAATTAATAAATCCCTTGAACAAGGTGATGTACGGTTAATGGTGGAAACCCAGAGTCAAAAACTTGACACGCGTATAATGTGCGTGTAATGGAAAATGGGAAGAATAAAAAAAATATAAAAAAAAGAAAATAAATACAATATCCTAGAGTGGACGATCCTAACTTTTCATAGTGTTAACCATGCCAACTCCCCGACAACGACGCCAAAAACTTGACACGCGTATAACGTGTGTGCAATACGCAAGTGTACGTGTCGAAGTAATATGGGATTATGAGTCTCGAGTTATCGAACACAGGGAGTTTTGAGGTTAAAGACTATTGCTAATTAGGATTGATCAGCTAAGTCAAAAACAAGAGTTGATTGAAATAGAAAATAAAAATAAAATAAAATAAAACAATCGATTAAATGGTTGGTTTAATCAATTAAAAATGGAATCCTTAGGATTGCGGTTTCACCGCAGGTTCTCATTGTACTAATTCCTACACAATTATCCTAATTCGTCTCCTATTCTGGGTAGTGGCCTGTAGTCAGAATTGCTCACTGTCGTGATATAATTCACTACCTAAGTCTAGGTCGGTTCCACCGTCGTAGTAACATATACCCTAAACTAGGTGCATTAGAAACAACCTCTGGGTTTCCACCATTAACCGTACATCACCTTGCTCAAGGGATTTATTAATTAATGTGAACCTCATCTCTTTTCAACCGTTAATTCTTCTTTCAAAGCAATTAAAGGCATTAGATTATCATTAGGGTGATCAATCATAATGATATAATGGAGAAAATGAAATCATACCACGGATTTAACAGACAAATTATGATAACTATATAAAAAGTATCATACAACGATTACCCGGGCTACTCCCGGGTCCTAAGGAATTATGATTTTTAGCCAAAAATAGATGACATGATATCACAGTAACTCGAGAATATGCAAAACATGAATTTCGAGATACAGTAAATAGGAGAAAGGGTTAAATAGTGGATCTGGAGAAGTGGAGAGAATTTGTCGTCGTTTCCGCCGCCAAAATGCCTCCAGGTCTTCCGTGTAGGGTTCCTCTACTTTTCTCTCTCCGTTCGGCTGTCGTATCATCCCCCCGTGATACATCTCCCAATTGCGGTTCTAATAGTGTCTTTTATAGCCGTCGTACATGTTTAGGTCAAGAGGAAACCTAAAAATATAATTTTTAATACAATATGTGTTAGATTTAACACATTAAAATTTGGTCTGCAACGTCTGAGTCTATGGTATCGAGTTGGAAGTCGATGGTATCGACTTCTTCACAGTAAAACATCCTTTTCCTTTTCAATCTGGAGAAAAAAATATTTGTACTCTGATGCCATGTCGCTACCATCGAGTTGCAAGTCGATGGTATCGACTTTGCTTCAGTAAATAATAATTATGCAATAAAATAATCAATGAATAAAATCAAATTATTATTATAATAACTAAAACATGTAAAATGCATGTAAAATACATGTAAAAATATAAGAAATGATGCACAAGTGATTTTTACTAATTTGGTAAAATATGTATTAAAAAGATATTCAATTAAGCACAAATGACACAGAAAATAACCAAAATAGATATCAAAATAATAACAATTTATGCATACATCACACCCCTAAGTTTGAATATTGCTCGTCCTCGAGCAACACTACTCTTGGATTTGTTTTAAAAAGTCAGCAACCGCCCGCCACCAGTCGGTCTCAAACCGGTCCTTGCCAACCACTGAACAAGTAACTACTCTAAAGCGATCAATAATGTTCATAATAGATGTCCACAATGAGATTAATAAAAAACACTATCAATATGAAGCAGTTAATATCATGGCTAGTAGGACACATGCTTGATGCACCATGTGATCTCCCTATCTATATTGCTCTGATCTACCTAAATAAACTACTTGGAAGCAGATCCCCAAATAAAAATGGATGAGGGGATTAATTGTGATGGTGGCCTACCATACAGAGCAATGGGTGGAAAAAAAGGGTGGCTATGAAATCAGGAATCACAAGAATAATTCAAATCATTTATGCAAAAAGTAAAAATATGATGCACATGTATGATGGATAAAATGTGAATGTATGACTTCTGATGACTATTTTTTTGTGGAATGATGCATGCAATGAATGTCTCATCCTAATTATGAGTATAAGTGGAAAGGTGCTTACAAAAAAAATCCATAATTCCCTTATTTGTTGCTTAGAGAGAATATGGCATTGAAATTAAAATCATTTTCCTCCTTTTCTCCTATTTTTTATTTTTCTTTTTCAATAACTCTTTTTTTTCCTTACCCTATTTTTAGCAAGATGAACAGTTCATGCTTGGGTTTTTTTTATTTAGAGAAGGAGTAAGGAGATACAACTTTTTTTTACACTCTTTCATGACAAAAGATGGTAGAAGATAATAAATATGAAACACCTTATGAAATATGCAATGCAAATGAAACTATATGCGATTTTGTTATGCAAACTACAAATGCTCAAAAGAGATTATATGATTTTTTTTTTCTAATGCATAATAAAATGAACTAAGTATATGCTTCCTATCATGCCATGTAATGCATACAAGAGGAAAATAACTTGGATTAAACTTGATCATCCTATGGTGGTGAATGAAGATGAATGGAAGGTTGATGAGATCACATGAATAAGAGACAATGTCTTTCCCAACCATGATATGTCCCTCTTCTATCAACTTGTGTAACAGGGTAACCTTAGAGTTTATTTCTAAAATTCACATTAAAGATCATGTTACTGTTTGGCTGGTTTGGACTCAAACATCATCATCATAACACAAGCCATAGGGTTAAGTTAGGTTTTTCATTCAATCAGTATGTCTTCAAGCTGACTAATCCAAACAATTCCTCCAGTTATGTACTCTTAAACATAGAAAATTTAGCTTAAAGTGCAAAGCATAAGAGCACATTCAAATTTTTATTTAGAATTTTCAGAATTGATACCACATCATCAACAAACGGCTAATCCTAACCAAAATTTTATATTTTGTCCACAAGTACACTAGATAGAAGTGGACTCTAAAAACAAAATGAAAAATCTAATTTTTTTGAAACAAAAACATGTAGATGTACGATATAAAGAAAAGATACAATAGGTAAAGATAGAAGCATTGTTCCATTCCTCCCCCTAAGCTTGAATATGACATTGTCCCCAATGTCAAAAGCAAAGGAAGATAAATGGAACAGATGTACCGATATGTGAGATGAGATTCAGGACAAAAGATGAGTGGGAGGGATCCACATTAAGACATGCCCTCCAATAAGCACTCAAGCTCGGTGAGTTTCGATGCTTGCTCAACTTGTGAGAAGTCACTAATGAAAACTCGACACTACCAACAGTGAAGTTGGTGGTACCGGCTCAATGCATCTCTGCACACTGAATACACATATCAAGGTACCTTTTTTACTTGTATCAAAAATAGATATCACAATCTACAAATAGGAATGTAAAAGTAGAATTGAAAGTTTAACAAAATAAACCTAATTGGTGGGTTGCCTCCCACAAGCTTCCTTGTTTAACGTCCTAGGATGGACACATGTCAATTAACAATAATCAGGTGGTCGTGGAGGAGGGTGAAGCTCTCTCCGCCACTTCCTTCTAAACTTTTGGTTCCTTGCAACAATGATAAAAAACAAATAATAGTCAGAAGACCAACATGTATGGTTGACGTTCCATTTCAACAGTAAATTATCACTGCAATGAACATGAACATGAACACGACTCACAATCAAGCCTTGATGTGGGCGCACATGTAGAAATAGATAGCCATGAGGTGAAAGGTATAATGAAGATTGCTCCTTAATTTCTATGACCATCCCCAATGGATCACTCCCATCTACACATAATGGAGGGATTACATCAAAGGTGAATTTATGTGCCTCCCCCTCTTCTAATAATTCAATCCCCCCACATTCATTAATATCCTCACAAAAATTTTCAAAATCATCATATGGATATATATCCCATATAGGATCCTCAATAAGGAAATGAAGAGATGGGTCTTGTGGTGAAGGAGTTATGTGATGGGTATTGGGAAATTCCTCCACCTTTTCATTCTTAGTATCCTCTTCCTCACTCTCTTCCTCCTCTCTAAGATCACTATCAAATAAAGCACCTTCTGTATCCTCCTCTCCTTCACTCATATTCCAAACACATGTATCAAAATTGTCTTCCACCTTATTTGCATCATTTTCCTCATCTTCCTCATCAGATCCCCAATCATAATCAAGATCAATCCTAGGAGTCCATGGTGTGGGTTTGGGCTCAATGGAAGGACATGATAGAGGTGATTCTAAAACTTCTTCTAGTATGTTATCCTCACTCTCTAATTCCTTATCCTCAATCTCAATTTCTTCCATTTTCTCTATTCTACCCCATCCTCCATTAGAAATAGGACCTTTGCGATTTAAAACATATTGAACCAAAATCCTAATATGCTCACGATGAATTTCCTTTGAGATTTTCTCATAATGTAATGAAGGTGGACTCAGACATCTATAACCTACATGTGCATTTCCACACTCAAAACAAATAGGGGCCATGTGTTTTTTTTTTACTTTTTATTTAAAATGAAAAAAAGACTAACTATAAAGAAATATTTAGATGAATATGTACAATGCCTAAACTAACAGTAAAGCGTTATGTAATGGAAAATGGGAAGAATAAAAAAATTATAAAAAAAAGAAAATAAATACAATATCCTAGAGTGGACGATCCTAACATTTCATAGTGTTAACCATGCCAACTCCCCGACAACGACGCCAAAAACTTGACACGCGTATAACGTGTGTGCAATACGCAAGTGTACGTGTCGAAGTAATATGGGATTATGAGTCTCGAGTTATCGAACACATGGAGTTGTGAGGTTAAAGACTATTAGTAATTAGGATTGATCATCTAAGTCGAAAACAAGAGTTGATTGAAAAAGAAAATAAAAATAAAATAAAATAAAACAATCGATTAAATGGTTGGTTTAATCAATTAAAAATGGAATCCTTAGGATTGCGATTTCACCGCAGGTTCTCATTGTATTAATTCCTACACAATTATCCTAATTCGTCTCCTATTCGGGGTAGTGGCATGTAGTCAGAATTGCTCACTGTCGTGATATAATTCACTACCTAAGTCTAGGTCAGTTCCACCATCGTAGTAACATATACCCTAAACTAGGTGCATTAGAAACAACCTCTGGGTTTCCACCATTAACCGTACATCACCTTGTTCAAGGGATTTATTAATTAATGTGAATCTCGTCTCTTTTCAACCGTTAATTCTTCTTTCAAAGCAATTAAAGGCATTAGATTATCATTAGGGTGATCAATCATAATGATATAATGGAGAAAATGAAATCATACCACGGATTTAACAGACAAATTATGATAACTATATAAAAAGTATCATACAACGATTACTCGGGCTACTCTCGGATCCTAAGGAATTATGATTTTTAGCCAAAAATAGACGACATGGTATCACAGTAACTCGAGAATATGCAAAACATGAATTTCGAGATACAGTAAATAGGAGAAAGGGTTAAATAGTGGATCTGGAGAAGATGGAGAGAATTTTATGTCGTTTCCGCCATCAAAATGCCTCCGAGGTCTTCCGTGTAGGGTTCCTCTACTTTTCTATCTTCGTTCGACTGTCGTATCGTCCCCCCCCCCCCGTGATAATCTCCCAATTGCGGTTCTAATAGTCTTTTATAGCCGTCGTACATGTTTAGGTCAAGAGGAAACCTAAAAATATAATTTTTAATACAATATGTGTTAGATTTAACACATTAAAATTTGGTCTGCAACGTCTGAGTCGATGGTATCGAGTTGGAAGTTGATGGTATCGACTTCTTCACAGTAAAACATCCTTTTCCTTTTCAATCTGGAGAAAAAAAATATTTGTACTCTGATGCCATGTCGCTACCATCGAGTTGCAAGTCGATGGTATCGACTTTGCTCCAGTAAATAATAATTATCTGCAATAAAATAATCAATGAATAAAATCAAATAATTATTATAATAACTAAAACATGTAAAATGCATGTAAAATACATGTAAAAATATAAGAAATGATGCACAAGTGATTTTTACTAATTTGGTAAAATATGTATTAAAAAGATATTCAATTAAGCACAAATGACACAGAAAATAACCAAATTAGATATCAAAATAATAACAATTTATGCATACATCAACAATGGTTTTGCAATCTTGGAGAAATCTTTAATGAATCTCCTATAGAACCCTACATATCCAAGGAAACTACAGATGTCCTTGACTGAAGAAGGAGTAGACATCTTCTCAATAGCTTCTACTTTGGCCCTGTCAACTTCAATACCCTTGTTAGAAATAATATGGCCTAGAACTACACCGGATTGTACCATGAAATGGCACTTCTCCCAATTTAGAACTAGGTTAACCTTTTTGCAATGGGTTAAGACTTTAGATAAATTGCATAAACAATTATCAAAGGAATCTCCATAAACACAAAAATCATCCATGAATATTTTTATTATGTTTTCAATGAAATCAGAGAAAATAGCCATCATGCAACGTTGAAATATTGATGCGGCGTTGCAATGACTGAAAGGCATGCGACGGTAAGCATAGGTCCCATAGGTGCATGTAAATGTGGTTTTCTCTTGGTCGGGAGGGTAGATTGGAATCTGGAAAAACCCAGAATATCCATCTAAGTAGCAAAAGTAAGAATGATTCGCAAGTCGCTCAAGCATCAAATCAATAAAAGGCAAGGGAAAATTATCTTTGTGAGTTGCTTTATTCAAGCGTCGATAATCAATACACATACACCAACATGTGACTATATGTGTTTGTATTAACTCGTCATTATCTCCTTTAATAATAGTTGCACCCCCCCTTTTAGGTACCACATGAATGGAACTAACCCAGGGGCTGTCGCTTATAGGATAAATGATACCAGCATCTTTCAACTTAAAAAATTTCTTCATAACCACTTCAAGCATGTTTTGATTTAAATGTCTAGGTGGTTCAACAGTAGTTTTAGCATCATCCTCCATGTTTATTTTATGCATACAAATGGAAGGATGGATGCCCTTTAAATCATCAATAGTGTAACCAATGATATCTTTATATAAACGTAATTCAGTAAGCAGTGTATTTTCTTGTTCATTAGTTAACTCATCATTGATTATGATTGGAAAAGTAGAATTAGGGTCAATAAATGCATACCTTAGCCTTAATGGAAGGGCTTTGAGTTCTACCTTTCTTCCAGCTATTTTTTCTTTGGCTTTATCATCAACAAGTGAAGTATCTTCATTAATAGCATTTGGTTGATCAATAGAAAATGCTTTAGAATTTTCAGAGTCATTATTGGTAGTTTCATCATTATCACAATAGTTAATTATCAAATCAGCATCATCACGGTCTTCTTCCACAATAGAGTCAATAGAATCAACAAAATAGAGCTCTTTCACTTGTGAAGGTGCTTTCATGGAATTAAACATAGAAAACTCCATGGCTTCTTCACCAACCCTAGAGTGTAAGCTTTCCTTCCTGGACATCAATAGGGCATCCAAAAGTCCTCAAGAAGGGTTTTCCAAACAGAATGGGATTAGAAGGAACTTCAAGCATGTCTAAAACAACAAAATCACAAGGAATGTAGAATTTACCAATTCGCACTAGCACATCCTCCACAATACTTTTGGGATATATGATTGAGTGATCGGCTAACTGGATGGCCATCTTTGTAGGCTTCAAATCTCCAAGATCTAGTTCCTACCATAAGGTAGACAGAATGAGACTAATACTAGATCCAAGGTCAATAAGACCTTTATCAAACATGGTATTGCTAATCTTGCAAGGTAGAGTGAATTCTCCCAAGTCATCTAGCTTCACGGGAAGTCTGTTTTGAATGATTGAACTCATTCTTTCAGAAAGCATGACAGTTTCAACTTGGTCTATCCTCCTCTTCTTAGTGAGAATGTCCTTCAGAAACTTGGCTTATGACAACATCTCTGCTATGACTTCATCCAATAGAAGGTTGACATGGAGTTTGTTTAGGATCTCCATGAATTTTCTGAACTTTGAACCCTCCTTATTATTTGCAAGTCTTTGTGGAAATGGTTCATTTTCTTTGTAAGAAGGTGGTACCTCAGTTGTACCTTTTTCTTTGTCATCAATGAGGGTGTCAATCTTCTCTTCATTAGCAACCTCAACACTCTTCTCCTTGGGTGGAGAAGGTCTTTGAATTTTAGCTCCACTCCTCAAGGTGATAGCATTTACTTGCCCTCTTAGATTCACTTCCGGTTGGTCTGGAAGAGAACCGGACGGTGTGTTCTTTTGCTGCACCAAAGCTTGCTGGGCAATTTGGTTTTCCAACATCCTTGTATGAGTGGAAACGCCATCCACTTTAGCAGAGAGTTGAGCAATTGCATCTTTCAACAATTTGTCATTGCTCCAGAACTCTTCATTTTGTTGTTCTTGAGTGGAGATGAATTATTCCATCATAGTCTCCAAAGAAGATTTGTGGGGTTGTTGTTGTTGATAACTCCTATTGTTGTTGAAGCCCGACAGATTCTCGTTTGCTTATCAGTTGAAGAGTTGTTGCTACTGCAGTTTTTGTTGTCCTTGTTGAAAGTTTTGGGCATTTCTTGTATTCCGGTAAGTGAAATTAGGATGATCTCTCCATCTCGGATTGTATGTGTTGGAGTAGGGGTTTTATAGTTGTTTATTCCCATGTATCCCAACGACATTGACATGTTCTTGGTTCTCCTCATTCATATTAGGAAAAAAATAAGTAGAAGAAGTATGTCCAGCAAGTCCACAAGCTTCACAAATTACCTCAACAACTTGGATCTGCATTGTAGTAATCTTCTCAAACTTTTGTGTAAAGATATAAGGACACGGACCTGCGTTTAGGGTTTACCCTATTTATTTTACTTGATCTTGATTTTTTTGTGCTTGCTAATCACCTTTAATGGTGATTAGGGTTATGTTGTGCTTTGTTGAGTGTTTGAGGGGCTACTTGAAAATAACCCAAGTTTAAGGTTTTGTGTGCAAGTTCGCCATCTTGTGAGATGTTTTCCTCTCTTTGCTTCCTCTAGGGTTGAGGGGAAGGCTTAGGCTTGTTGTTTGAGCTCTCTGGGCCTGAGTTGAGCTTGTTTGGGCCTTGAGGTGCCTTGTTTGGGCTTGCTTGAGCCTTGTGTCGGCCAAGTGAAGCTTGTGTCGCCCAACATGGTGGTGTGTCACCCAGGTGCCCTGGTGTGTCGCCCAGCAGAGCTGATGCATGTGTCGCCCATGTTGCTTGGTCTTGGTTGGTGGACACTTGGTGCATATCTTGGACAAGTGTCTCTTGGCTTGCTAGAGTGTTGGCTTGAACCCTAGGACAAGTGTCCCTTGGGTGGATGACACTTAGCATAGATATACCTTGGTTTCTCCTCCCCTTCTTTCTATATAAGTAGCTCTTTCCCTTGCTTTAGCTTCCTTTGCTCTTTTGGTCTCTCCTCCACCTTGAGTGCACGACACTCCTCTCCTTCCTTGCTTGTGTTGGTCAATACACTCTCCTGGAGTAGCAGTGGTGGCCGATACCCTCTTGGAGAAGCTTGGTGGACGATATCCCTTGGACCTTGGAGTGCTTCTTCTTCCTTGGAGCTTGGAGCTTAAGGCGGGTTGCATAACTTCCAACCCTCACTTCATTACTTCTTGTTCTTGTTCTTGTTCATAAGTTAGTAGCTTAGATTTGTACCTTGCTTGTGTTTCCTTTGGTGGCCGATCTCCCCTTAGGGTTTAGGGTTTCTTTGTAGCTTAGTATACCTTGTGATCTAGGGTTTGTGCTCCCTTGAGTTGGAGGTTGAAGGTGACCTAGGGTAGGCGATACCCCTTCTTTGTTGGTGTGTTGGACGATATCCTTTTGAGTTGGACGACATGGTACCTTTGTCTTGGTGATGGACGATATGGTACCCTCCTTGATGGACGATAGGGTGTGTATGATCATGGTGTTGGGCGATACCTTGCCCTTGTGTTGGGCGATAGGGTGAACTAGGGTTATGTTGGCCGATATGATGGTGACCATGATGGGCGATAGGGTTCCTCTTGTGATGAGCAATACCCACTACTACAGAAGTGCCTTTTAGTGTCGGTTGTTTAACCCCCTTTGGCGTCGGTTTCTGAACGACGCCTATGTGGGCGCCGCTAAAAGGTTGGACACTTCAGCGTCGGTTAAAAAACCGACGCCTATTTAACATAAAGGCGTCGGTTTATTATAAAACACCGACGCCAAAAGGGTTCGCGCCACAGAAAACAGCGTCATCTAGGACGCTTTCTGCGTCGGTTATATACTAAACAACCGATGCAGAAAAGTGTCCTAGATGACTCCCATTTCCTGTAGCGCGAACACTTTTGGCGTCGGTGTTCAACAAAAAACCGACGCTGTAAGTCTGTGCTGACGGTTATCGGTAAATAACCGACGCCTATATCTATTTTTTTTTATAAATCTGTTTGCAGGCCTGCTGTGGCTGGTCAGCAGGATGTGAACCTGCAGTTCAGTTTTTTGAACTGCATGTTTACGACATCCATTGATATCAGCCTACAAACAGGCCACAAACCTGCAAAATTAAAATAAAAAGATTCACACAAGTAGATACATTCAGACATCAATTCAATTGTCACGTTCACACATATAGAATCATTCAAATACATGTTTTAACATTCAGAAACATTCATTTACAAAGTATCATTCATCATCACTATCAACATCCCAATTATATCTTACAGTTGCCACTGTTTGTACAGCTATTGCCCATTCTTCTCTTACTTCATTTAATGCTTCCCTCGTATATGGAGCATGTACATTTTTTTAAGCGTTTGCCTATAGTGTGGTCAGTTTTAAACACCTGCAAAGAGAATGATGTATATATATAAGTAATAATATAAAAATAAGATTGATATATTTCATACTAACTAATGAGACTATATATAATACCTCATGTATGGTATCGATGTCCAATGCGGCATGTTTGATAATCATCTGCATAAATCGCATCACATAGTATGCGCATGCCCAGCCATTGTCTTGTGTAGCGCACTATAAATTGAAACATACAAAATAATACAACTAAGCACAATTCACATCAATAATATATACATTGGAGTCGGGGAGTCGGGAACTTACTTTTACGTTCTCCCAAGATAATGGTTGGTTCTTTTTCCTTGGGACCTTTCCTCCAGCATTTTTGAATGCATCTAAACCCCTACATGTTAATATAACACACTAAGTTGCATAAGTAAATAGTAATGTAATAAAAGATGTTAACGGATATAAAAAATGAAATATTTCTCACCAGAATAATGCCATTCTCATTACGTGTCCAATTTTAGTGTTTAATGTACTTCCTGCGGGATCTAGATAATAAACAGTGAACGTCCCAGGGACAATAACTAGTAACTCCCAATGTCTACCACTAGAGGTAAAAAGTTAACAATTAATAACTCAAAATGCAAAATAATAATGGAATTTTCTTAAGTCCAAATTATAAATAAAGCAAACTTACTTGACATTGAATGGAGCTATTATTATCGTCTTCATTTGAGGACCAAAAATTGTAAAAGCATCTATACAGTATTGTTGAACACTATCAGGGTCTTTAGCTACCATACTAATCAATGATGGAATCAAAAATCCCACATGATCATATGCAAATTGTTTGCAATGATCTTCGATTAAGTAGCTGCAAAACATATAGACGTATGCATTAATATATAAGAAACTAGATCACCGGATCTTACACAAGGTATATGGATGTATAAACAAGATCTCACCTTATCCATGTCTCTATCATTGATGTATTCAACCAATCATACATAAACAGCTCAATAATATCTTATATAAATAAAGAGCTGTCGTATGATTGACCTGCATAATCTGCATCTAAAGAAACAATTATAGGGCAAAGTATATTATGTGCCCGTAGCCAACATGCCATTCCCCTACAAGCAGGACCTAACGGGTATTGTAGGTCAGTTGGAACCCAAGTTGGTAATGCGGGAATTGGAGGTGGAGGCCTAGGTGCTCCTGGTGTCTTCTTTTTAACCTGTATATATAATTTCAGATCAGTTGACATCATATATACACATTAACAGTCTAAATCAATGTAAATTTATCTTACAATTTCAGTCGTGTAGAGGACATCTGCTTTGGGCCACAATATGACCCCGCTTTCTGCCTCACCAAGTGTATCAATATCTGGGTGGGCATATGGCAACTCAACTTCCCTCCAATCGGGTAATACATGTATCGGGCTCACACGAATGTAGCCCTGCGGCATTGGAGTCCCATGAAACGTTGCCCCAGGAAGGGACTGGTAAGCTTGCGCCTCTGCAACAACATAGTTTTCCATTCTTAAGCGGCATGGCTTCAATGCCTACAAATTTACGTAAAGAATGTTATACATATATACATATCATCTTGAAAACATATCATCTTGAAAAGACTAGCTACAATGTCATAAACAATACTTACAGTAGACGTGTTAGGCGATGGGTCTCCAGGATTACTTGCAGTCTGTGCACCAGGAGAAGAGTGGGTCGGCATAGGCTGATTGGAAGCCTGAGATGCCTGCCACCGCAGCAATTCTTCCTTGACCTTCTCAGCAACCACATCGTTGAGCTTCTTAGCAACTATATCCTCGACTCTCATATTCTCCTATACATGGATAAAACAAATATTAGCTTTTTATTAATGAATTTCCTTTTGCAGTAACATTATAAAAATAGAATATGTTACCTCTTCTTGAGAAAGTCCCGCTCTGGGTTTGCGCTGGGATGGCCCAAAGAATGCTTTGATGCCCACACCAGCGCCGGCACCTCTAACACGTCCAGGATGCTCTGGGTTACCCAGAGCAACTGTCAATTCATCCCTTGTGCCCTGAGGGATGAACGTGCCTTGTTTCCTCTGCTCGTGCAGCTCCCGCTAATCACCATAAACAAAAATTGGTAAGTTAACACCACAAATAATCAATATTCAAATGATTGCTCTAAGAGTTGTATTTTACCATTTTTGCAGCCGCCTCAGCAGTTTCGGGCTTCTTTATTTCACCCTTCTTGTTTTTCCTGCCAGCTATCCAGATATCATGGCGAGGGAAGGGTGTGGCCGCAGACTCCTGAGTAGTCGCAGACTCCTGAGTAGCCGCAGACTCCGCCTGTAGTCTTTGGCGAACGCTTGCATAGCCTTTTGGACCCATAGTATGGTCATGTACATTCAGTGCACGCCTTGCTTTTTGTGCGTCACTGAGGGCCTAGTTAGTATGCACATTTATAATTAGGTTAGTAGCACTAAATGTTAATCTTGAATAGCTGAATACAATGTATATTAATTAAAATGGGAGTGACGCCTAATACCTTGAATTCTTCAGATTTTCTTGAAGCAACAAAATTGTCCCAATCTTCTTTGTCCAAGAAGTTCCATTGTTCAAGGGCTGACTTCTTCTTCTTATCACCCTGTCTTATGTATTCTCTGTTCAAATTTGTCCTGTAATTCCTAAGCATCTTTCCAGCGCGTTGCATCACACTTTTACGATGCAACATCTCATCCAATGCAAACAGATTCTGTAAAATAGAAATGTTATTAACTAGTACCAAAAATATAATTGCAAATAATAGAATTTGTAATCTACAAAATAGAATTGCAAATAATAATAACTCACGCATAAATCTTTCCATATCAAGTCTTTCTTTGCCTGAGGAACTTTATGCCAATTATCATACTTAACACCACAATGGCTTCGAGTGACAACCCCAAGATAGTTTATAAAATTATTGCGGTTCACTCCAATTGCATTCCCTCCATTATCAAACTCCACAACCAATTTGGATCCACAGCCACTCAGCGCAAGTAACTTTTTCAATAGAGTGATACCCCTTTTCTTGTTAAGTTTTTGTTGCTGCGCATCAAGTTGCTCAATTGCTTCAGTGGGTAGCTGTGCATCATCAACCTAAAATTTGACAAAAATAAACACACTGAATTAAGCCAATATAGAAATACAAGATATATGACATAACTAGAAGATAATGAATTTTATAGAAATACGGGATATGTTTTTAGAACTTACGTTGGTATCCTTGCCATGCTCGTCATGGACAGCATGCTCATCATGGACTTCATGCTCATCATGGACATCATTCTCATCATGGTGAGCCATTTGAAAATTTCATTAAAAAGGAAAACATTTAGCATTTGTATCAACTAGAATAAGGAAAACATTTAGCATTTGTATAAACATACATGTCTCTAAAATTGTGATCTTTTATCAATTAGCAATCCTTCAATGTACAAGTAATATAAAAAACAATGATTGTTCACATTCTAGGCCAACAAACACATGTGATGTCATTCTTATATATAATAAATGTGTACCACCTATCCCATCCTTGAACACCTAATCTCACTAGTAAGTGTATAATGTGTATTGGGTTTTCAAGAAAATTTCGGCAGCATTTCCCCGCTGTTCTCTAAGTACATATGTACTTAGAGAACAAACGGGGAAATGCTACCAAAATTTTCTCGAAAACTCAATACACATTATACACTTACATCCTAAGTGAGATTAGGTGTTCAAGAACAGTCCCAAACCGGGGACTATCCAAGATTTACTCCTAATGAGTAAATCTTGGACGGGTTTCTAGGCCAACAAACACAATAATAGATATCTACAATGAAGTCGGACTCCATACAAACAGTATATAATTTAGTGATTGTTCATTCTAATTTATATCAATGTACAAGTAATATAAAAAACAATGATTGTTCACATTCTAGGCCAACAAACACATGTGATGTCATTCTTATATATAATAAATGTGTACCACCTATCCCATCCTTGAACACCTAATCTCACTAGTAAGTGTATAATGTGTATTGGGTTTTCAAGAAAATTTCGGCAGCATTTCCCCGCTGTTCTCTAAGTACATATGTACTTAGAGAACAAACGGGGAAATGCTACCAAAATTTTCTCGAAAACTCAATACACATTATACACTTACATCCTAAGTGAGATTAGGTGTTCAAGAACAGTCCCAAACCGGGGACTATCCAAGATTTACTCCTAATGAGTAAATCTTGGACGGGTTTCTAGGCCAACAAATAATGTGTTGTCATTCTTATACCTAAAATCCTAGTTCTTCAAATTAGGGTGATTATTGATGTCTTTAAAAGCATGATTGGCAATTTAGGGAAAAGTTCATCATTTAAATTCCAAGCATTCACATGTGTGCATTACAGTTCATCATTAAGCAAGAAGGGTGATTAGGATTCTCAATATACTCAACAATAAAATAAGTTAAACATGTGTGCATTACAGTTCATCATTTACATTCCAAACATGTCACATGTGTGCATTACAGTTCATCATCAAGATATCTATAACTTACTTAAACATTCAATTATGAAGTAAATATACACTTAATTAAGAATAGCATGACACACAAAGTTGTAGTCAACATCATTATGTTTTGTTCTATCATGGACTATCAGATTGGTATATCACATATGTATCAGTACATTATTAAATAAACACAATCAGTAAATAACTTTTAGCAAAAAATCCACTAGACGTGCAGCCTAGACGTGCCCTGGCGCCGCCCAAGCATCTGCCCAGAGGCCTATCTAGGCAGGGCACCTGGGCTTGGGACCCTAGGCGTGCCCTGGCACCTACTCAGGCACTGCCTGCGTGAGTTCTAGGTTGGCGGCGGCAGAGAAAAGCAAGGCAGAGGACAAAAAAGGTGGTGAAGGTTTGTGGGTTACCTTGCACGAGGACAGCACGAGTAAAGCTGCTTCTACCGGCGGGGGCGGAGGTGACGACGACAGCACCATAGCTGCTTCTACTGGCGGCGACGACTACAGGAGAGCAGGGGCGGTGGGCAACGACCGGCGGCGACGAGCGGACAGCAGCAGTAGCAGGGGCGGCGGAGAAGAAGGGCGCCGGAGAAGAAGGACGCCAGAGATGGGGCGCCGGAGAGAAGCGCCGGAGAGCAGCAGCAGCAGAGAAGCGCCGGAAAGTCGCCGCAACAGGGAAAATCGCCGCAATAGGGTAGCAATGAAACAGAAGAAAGGGGAAGAGTCGGGCGATCGCTGGGGGTTATAAGTTCGCAAATCGCGTCGGTTGTTTACAACAACCGACGCCTAAACATCTTTAGCGTCCGTTGGTTGAAACAACCGACGTCCAATTGGACAATATTTTCATGGAAATTTTTGGCGGGAACCACCTTCAGCGTCGGTTAGAGAGGGATAACTGACGCTGAAAATGACACTATTTTTTTTATCGAAAAATGGATTTCGCGGGCGACTTTAAGCGTCGGTTGTTTATAAAAAAACCGACGCTTAATACAAAGCGGTACCCGTGTCTGGCTGGTCTTCGAATATAGACGTCGGTTTTATTAAACAACCGACGCCTGATATGTTAGGCGTCGGTTTTCCTTAATAACCGACGCCCAGAAAAGTGACACTGAATGCTATTTCTGTAGTAGTGACCCTTGTTCTTCTCATGGACGATAGGCCTTAGTATCTTGGTGGACGACAGGGCCTAGTTTGGTGAGTTAGTTGGGTTGCACGATATGCAACATGGTGCTAGCTGATAGCCCTGACGGGCGTTACCTCTTGGGTTGTGACGCGTGATAGAGTTGGGTTGTGACGGGTGTCACGCCCCTGGTTTGGGTATGTGTCGGCCGATAGGCCTGGATAGGTAGTTGCACATTTTAAGGAGTGTTTCCTTCTCTCTCTTGGCCGTTGTGAGGTTGTTAGCTGGGTGTTAGCCTGGAGTGTCGGGCGTCGTGATGAGCTGTGACGGGCATTGCCCGATAGGGTGTGACGCGCGACACCCCTGATGCACGACACTCCTCTCTTGTGACGCTGTGTCGGGCTGGGCGCTGGGTGCAACACAGCGTTGCTGCTTTCTCATGCCCTAGCCGTGTGAGCTAGCTATAGTGAGGGATGTGAGTTTTAGTGAGGGTGGTATGGTTCTTTAATAACAGTTTCTAGTGTGATGGAAGTGGATGCTTATGCACCAATAAACGATAGTGATGCCTTGATTAGTAATGATAACAATGATAACGTTAATAGTGCTATTGATAGCAAAGATGTTAATAATGTAAATGATGGTGATGTCTTGTTAGTAGTGGAAGCAATAATAATGTTAATGATGATGCTAAGTGACAGTTACACTAATAGTTTGCTTAATGATATAACAATAAAGATAATAGTGGATGATGATGCTGATAATAGTAATGATGGTAACAAGAGTAGTAATGACATGTATGATGTAAGTCTTATGCTCATTTGTTAATGGAAATGTTAAATGGTAGTTACATTAATGGTGGCTTAATGATAAAGATAATAATGATGATGATAGTGGATGGTAACAGTAATGACATTGGTAACAATAGTGTTTGCTCTGTATACTCAACATGATTTCTATATAAAGTGAATACCTTGATTATTTGTATAATGTTGAGATAAGGGTGAGCATGGATATGGTTTGTTAATGATGTGCTTAATACACTTGATCACCAAATAGTGTAAGTCTAATAAGTAGAGTATCTTGAATGGCATATCATGATAGTAGGTGTAGTCCTTATGTTGAAGCTATGGTTATTGTGTATCCTAACCATGCAGGTGATGTTTAGCCATGAAAGGGCTATGTGACACATGTGATGAGTAACATTAATTTGATAGTTATTTTATGAGATTATATGTATGATGTATTTGTCCCACGATGATGATGTGAGCCTTGAGAGGCAGTGACAGTAAATGATGAGGGATTGAGATCCTGTGGTATGTGATGATCCTTGATATGGATCTGGATGGTTGGCAAGAGGCCAAGTGGTAACATGTGATGTGGGATCCTTGTGATGGATCAGGTTGATGTGGTTTCCATAATAATATAATGTTGTTTACTTTCTGTTATGTTTTGCATGTTATATAACTTAGTTGAATCCTGCAATCCATCTCAAAGATACTAATTAATTACAGTGGAATTATATCATGTAGTTTGCCCTGGCCATAGATCCATCATCGTCAGGACTTGGTGATGGTGAAACGGGTTCTCCTACGGGATAACCTGGAAGCACATATTATTGAATATGTGTAGGTTGCTCCTAGCCTGAAAATGAGGAGGTAAGAGTGTAACTTCGGTTGTAGACTCAGATACATATGTAGAGCATGGTGAACATGCCCATGACTCAGGATATGTGATGTGAAGAGCATGAATGCGTTCATGGCTCAGAGCACGGTGAACAGGCCCGTGGCTCAGTTGTACTTAGCGCCGAGACCTGTACCAAGGCGGGCTAGAGTGAGGGTAGCCTATGGAACTGATCCCGTGGCTTAGACCACTTCAGCATGTGACTAAGGTCCTGCTTGTGTTCTACTCATGTACTGACCACAAAGTGGGAGGTAGTGGAGTCCGGCTCTTCCATTGACCTTGTATGGCACCGGCTTTAGGCTTCGCAGCCAGAGGTTGGATTTGAATGGTACGATTCAAATCCTCAGGGCATAATAATACGTAATACAGCCGTTTAGTATTTACTGCTTAGGATAAACACGAAACATTGGTTGAGGCCTTGTTTGTGTAGTTATTTCTGTTATATCTGCAAGTTACTTCTATATTCATCAGGTATGTGATAATATGTCGTATCTTGATAATCAGGTTATGTGGTAATATATCTTGTTCTGATAATCATGTTACATATATCTTATCTTGTCAATCTTGTTCCATTGAGAGATATCTGGTTATATGCTTTTGAACAGTTGGTAAGCTTGTCGGTAAGAATAGCTTTGCTTTATATAAACTACTCATGTTGTATATATTAAATAGTTATTTGTTGTTATGGTTTATCTTGCTGAGGTTCTGTAGTTGCGGTGGGGAGTTATGTTTCCCGCTGGGACAATTGTTCAATTGTCTCACCCCGCTGGTTTAACCCCTTTTTAGGTGGTCGAGGTAGACGTGGTCGTGGTGTTGCGGCCGAGCAGCTTGAGGAGCAGTAGAAGGCAAGTGTTGGACATGCTACTGTTTTGGATGTTTTGTAGTAGAGTCTAGAGTCATCCCTGTACTCTCAGGTCCTTGGCAGTGTTTTGACGATGTTTTATGATGAACGATCGATGATGTTTGTATATCCTACTGTTGTCCGGATATTGGCCTTTATGTATATGAACAGGTGGTGATCTCATGTGATGGATGAACAGCTGTTTCTGTAAGCTGTAGACATGTATCAGATCTCGTGTATGTATATATATGACATGTTTCTGTGCAGGATGAGGACTGGAAAGTAATAGTTTCACAGTTTATCTATTTTCCACAATCAGTTTTAATTAACCTGTATTTTCATAATCTGTAGTTATGGTGATTTCCGCACGTTTTCACGTAACACCTCGTTATCTATATGATAATGGGATGTGTTGCCACAAGTTTGGTATCAGAGCTTGAGGTTCGCTGAGGCTACAGGGATTTAGGACTAGGTTGAGTTGTTCTTATGTGTGTCCAGGTTTTCTTACAATATCTTCTTCCCTCAGCAGAAGAAAAGTCAAGATGTCTGGAAACCATGAAGGACACTCTGCTGAGTACAGTGATGCTGCATCTGTTGATGGAGCAGATGGACAGGCACATGAAGATCGGGTTCCTGAGGTTCCCCAATTTAACCCAGCCATACTTGAACATCCTACTTACCAACAGCTTATGGGGCAGTTAATGGCTACGATGAATCTCATGGTTGAGCGATTACCAGTGCCTCCTCCGCGAGCACAGGTTCCCCATGGAGAAGCATAGGGTATTGGGAAGACCTTCGAGCGGCTTCGCCGAGTCGGAGCTTCGAATTATGCTGGAACGGATGATCCAGCGGATGTAGATCTGTGGCTGACAAGTCTTGAGAAGGCTTTCCGGATTCTTGACATCCCCGAAGCAGACAAGGTAAAGCATGTTGTCTACCTTCTGAAGGGTAGTGTTGGTCACTGGTGGACCATCGAGGAAGAGAAGCGGCCTGGTGAGGTGATCTGTTGGGAAGTGTTCCGACGCGAGTTCATCACCAGATACTTCCCAAAGACGTACCTGGATGAGAAGGTGAGTCAGTTCGAGAATCTGAGGCAAGGAACGATGAACATCACTGAGTATGAAGCCAAGTTTATGGATTTGTTGAGGTTTTGTGCTCACATGGCGGTGACAGAAGAGGAACGGATCAGACGTTTCGAGAAGGGTTTGAGTGCTGAGTTGAAAACCCATGTGTCTGCGTTGGAGAATTGAGAATGGTTTGCTACGTTCGTGGAATCTGTTCGAAGGATTGAGAGGACGGTATGGGAGAAAAGGGAGTCTATGTCTCTTAAAAGACCTTCTCAGTTTCAAGGATGGAGGTTTGGTGGTTTTAAGAAGCCTAGGTTTTCAGCACCGTCAGCAATGAGAAGTGTCGGTGTACCCTCTCAGTGGTCTCCGAGTAAGGGAAGAGGTTATGTTTCTTCAACATCTAAGGCGCACAGTTCAGCTTCAGTGGCAGTGTCAGGACCAGCTAGGCCACGGTTTGAGGACAGATCATGCTATCTTTGTGGACAGACCGGACATCTCAAGCCGCATTGCCCAAATAGAGATGTTGAAGTGACACAGCAGCCGGGGCAGAGTTTTCAGAGATCAGAGAGACCACAGCCCAGTGGTAGCAGAGGACGAGGACGCGGTCAAGTGTCTCAGGCTGGATCATCTTCTCAAGGAAGCAGAGGTCGTGGACAGCAAGCAACGACTCGATTCTATGCCATAAGTCAGCCGGAGGCGATAGTCAACCCGCGAGTGGTGACAGGTCAGATGGAGTTATTTCATTCTGATATGTCTTCTTCTTGCTTTATATCTGTTCTGGTTGACCCGGGTGCTACACACTCTTTTATCGCATATAGTATGCTTGAAAACTGTCGTTTATCTGTTAGTTGTAAGAAGGATAGCTTGTGGTTAGAAACCCCTCTTGATGGTTCCTCTTTGCTTCGAGAAGAGTGTCCATCTTGTGTTTTGTCTTTTTCGGGACATCATATCCAAGTGGATCTTATACCACTTGATATGCATGGTTTCGATGCTATCCTTGGGATGGATACCTTGGAGAAATATAAGGTTGTCTTGGACTGTGGTTCCAAGCAGGCGGTGTTTGATGTTGCCGGAGAGAAGTGGACCTTCCAGGGAGATAGGAAGATTCTTCCGACGTGTTTGGTATCAGCTATGGTGGCAGACAAGTTGTTACGACAGGGATGTGAGGCATTCTTAGCTCACGTGGTGGATACCGTTGTGGTTACCAAGGCAAAAGGTCCTAGTCTTGAGGAGGTGTCAGTTGTTTGAGAGTTTGCAGATGTGTTTCCTGAGGAGTAACCTGGTGTTCCTCCACCATGAGAGATTGATTTCGAGATCAATCTGGTTCCAGGAACACAGCCAGTTGCACAATCAGCATATAGGATGGCTCCCGCAGAGATGGCAGAGTTGAAGAAGCAGTTGCAAGAGTTGTTGGAGAAAGGTTTTATCCGACCGAGTACGTCGCCGTGGGGTGCTCCCGAGTTGTTCGTTAAGAAGAAGGATGGTTCAATGCGGTTGTGTATAGACTACCGATAGTTGAACAAGGTCACGATCAAGAATAAGTACCCGTTGCTGAGGATAGATGATCTGTTTGATCAGTTGCGTGGTGCTACAATGTTTTTGAAGATCGATCTACGGTCTAGATATCATCAGTTGAGAATAAAGGCAGATGACATACCAAAGTCAGCTTTTAGGACGAGGTATGGTCATTTCGAGTTTGTGGTTATGCCGTTTGGGTTAACCAATGCGCTGGCAGCTTTCATGGATCTGATGAACAGAGTGTTCCGTCCGTTCTTGGATCAGTTTGTTGTAGTCTTTATAGATGACATCTTGATCTATAGTCGGGACAGGCTAGAGCATGAACAACATCTTCATCGAGCGTTGACTCTTCTTCGTCAACATCAGTTGTATGCCAAGTTCAGTAAGTGTGAGTTCTGGCTGGATGAAGTGACTTTCTTGGGTCACGTGATATCTGCTGAAGGGGTCAAAGTAGATCCGAAGAAGGTGGAATCCGTTGCGGATTGGGAACAACCGAAGACACCAACAGAAGTTCATAGTTTCCTTGGTTTGGCAGGATACTACCGGAGGTTTATCAAGGACTTCAGTGCGATCGTGTTGCCGATGATGAAGTTGACCAGGAAGGGCGTACCTTTTGTTTGGGATGATCGATGTCAGCAAGTTTTCTAGAGTTTGAAGGAGAAGCTGACCAGTGCTCTAGTGTTGATCTTGCCAGAGCCTGGGAAAGGCTATGTTGTTTTCTGTGATGCTTCCAAGAAAGGTTTAGGTTGCGTGTTGATGCAGGAAGATCATGTGGTTTCTTTTGCCTCGCGACAGCTCAAGAAACATGAGGAGAACTATCTGACTCATGACTTGGAGTTGGAAGCAGTGGTTCACGCGCTAAAGATTTGGATACACTATCTGTATGGGGAAGCATGTCAGATCTTTACGGATCATAAGAATCTGAAGTATATCTTTACACAACAAGAGTTGAACATGCGACAATGACGATGGATGGAGTTGATCAATGATTACGACTGCACTATCGAGTATCATCCTGGTAAGATGAATGTGGTAGCTGATGCGCTTAGTAGAAAGTCTTCTTCTCTTTCTTCAAAGAAGGCACAGTTGAGTTCTCTGGTATGCCATAGGCGAGATATGTTTGTTTCTCTACGACAAATGAATGTGCAGATGGAAGTTTCTTTGTTGTCTGGTCTTTTCGCACAGATGCAAGTTAAGCCTGCACTGAGACAGTAGATCAAGGATGCACAACAAACAGATGATGTGGTACAGTTGATCAGATCAGAGTTTGGCAGCGACAAGCGTGATGGGTTTCATGAGTCCGAGGATGGGCTAGTCTGCTATCGTAATAGGATGGTGGTTCCTAATGTTGATGAGCTGAGAAAGTTGGTGCTCGAGGAAGCATACACATCGATGTATGCTATGCATCCTGGTGTCACCAAGATGTATCATAGTCTGAAGGACTTGTACTAGTGGCCCGGTTTGAAAAGAGATGTAGCCGAGTTCGTGGAGAGATGTGAGGTGTGTCAGCAAGTGAAGGCCGAACATCAAAATCCAGCAGGTACGTTGCAACCTTTGTCGATACCGCAGTGGAAATGGGATCATATAAGCATGGATTTCGTAGTTGGTCTACCCCGAACAACTAGGAATCATGATTCCATTTGGGTGATAGTGGACAGATTGACTAAGTCTGCCCATTTTCTACCAGTGAAGACGACGTATACAGCTGAGAAGCTAGCTCGAGTATATGTGGATGAGATAGTACGTTTGCATGGAGTGCCAGCAACGATAGTTTCTGACAGAGGTCCTCAGTTTACAAGTCATTTTTGGGAACAGTTGCACAGAGCTTTGGGAACGTAGTTGAGGTTCAGTACAACTTTTCACCCGCAAACAGATGGACAGTCTGAGAGGACTATACAGATTTTGGAGGATCTTCTTCGAGCTTGTGTCTTGCAGTTTCTAGGCAACTGGGATGTACATCTGAGTTTGATAGAGTTTGCCTACAACAACAGTTATCAGCGGAGCATCAACATGGATCCTTACAAGGCTTTGTATGGAAGGAAGTGCAAATCTCCTTTGTGTTGGTATGAGTCTGGTGAGTATCAGCTTTTGGGTCCTGAGTTAGTACTTCAGACGACAGAAAAGATCAAGGTGATACATCAACAGTTAAAAGTGGAACAAGACAGACAGAAGTCTTATGCAGACAATCGTCGACGACCTTTGGAGTTCCAGGTAGGAGACAAAGTGTATCTTAAAGTCTCGCCATGGAAAGGTGTGCTGAGGTTTGGTCGGAAGGGTAAGTTAGCACCAAGTTATATGGGTCCTTACTCAGTCATAGCACGTGTTGGCAATGTGGCTTACGAGTTAGAGTTGCCTCCAGAGTTGCACAGGTTGCATCCAGTGTTTCATGTCAGTATGTTGAAGAAAAGTCATCCGGATTCAGGTACAGTGGTACAACCAGTTGAGGTTGAGCTTGATGCAGATGTGACCTACGAGGAAGGTCCTGTGGCGATCCTTGACAGAAGAATCAAGAAACTGAAGAGGAAAGATCTGGTTCTTGTGAAGGTTCTTTGGCAGCGTCGTGGCATTGAGGAAGCCACGTGGGAGCTTGAGGAAGAGATGAGGAGAAAGTATCCCTCGCTTTTCTCTTCGGATTTCGGGGACGAAATCCCTTAAAAGGGGTTAGCTATGTAAGGACCCTGACCTGCGTTTAGGGTTTACCCTATTTGTTTTGCTTGATCTTGATGCTTTTGTGCTTGCTAATCACCTTTAATGGTGATTAGGGTTATGTTGTGCTTTGTTGAGTGTTTGAGGGGCTACTTGCAAATAACCCAAGTTTAAGGTTTTGTGTGCAAGTTCGCCATCTTCTGAGATGTTTTCCTCTCTTTGCTTCCTCTAGGGTTGAGGGGAAGGCTTAGGCTTGTTGTTTGAGTTCTCTGGGCCTGAGTTGAGCTTGTTTGGGCCTTGAGGTGCCTTGTTTGGGCTTGCTTGAGCCTTGTGTCGGCCAAGTGAAGCTTGTGTCGCCCAACATGGTGGTGTGTCGCCCAGGTGCCCTGGTGTGTCGCCCAACAGAGCTGATGCATTTGTAGCCCATGTTGCTTGGTCTTGGTTGGTGGACACTTGGTGCATATCTTGGACAAGTGTCTCTTGGCTTGCTAGAGTGTTGGCTTGAACCCTAGGACAAGTGTCCCTTGGGTGGACGACACTTAGCATAGATCTACCTTGGTTTCTCCTCCCCTTCTTTCTATATAAGTAGCTCTTTCCCTTGCCTTAGCTTCCTTTGCTCTTTTGGTCTGTCCTCCACCTTGAGTGCACGACACTCCTCTCCTTCCTTGCTTGTGTTGGTCGATACACTCTCCTGGAGTAGCAGTGGTGGCTGATACCCTCTTGGAGAAGCTTGGTGGACGATATCCCTTGGACCTTGGAGTGCTTCTTCTTCCTTGGAGCTTGGAGCTTAAGGCGGGTTGCATAACTTCCAACCCTAACTTCATTACTTCTTGTTCTTGTTCTTGTTCATAAGTTAGTATCTTAGATTTGTACCTTGCTTGTGTTTCCTTTGGTGGCCGATCTCCCCTTAGGGTTTAGGGTTTCTTTGTAGCTTAGTATACCTTGTGATCTAGGGTTTGTGCTCCCTTGAGTTGAAGGTTGAAGGTGACCTAGGGTGGGCGATACCCCTTCTTTGTTGGTGTGTTGGACGATATCCTTTTGAGTTGGACGACATGGTACCTTTGTCTTGGTGATGGACGATATGGTACCCTCCTTGATGGACGATAGGGTGTGTATGATCATGGTGTTGGGCGATACCTTGCCCTTGTGTTGGGCGATAGGGTGAACTAGGGTTATGTTGGCCGATATGATGGTGACCATGATGGGCGATAGGGTTCCTCTTGTGATGAGCAATACCCTTGTTCTTCTCATGGACGATAGGCCTTAGTATCTTGGTGGACGACAGGGCCTGTTTGGTGAGTTAGTTGGGTTGCACGATATGCAACATGGTGCTGGCCGATAGCCCTGACGGGCATTACCTCTTGGGTTGTGACGCGCGATAGAGTTGGGTTGTGACGGGCGTCACGCCCCTGGTTTGGGTATGTGTCGGCCGATAGGCCTGGATAGGTAGTTGCACGTTTTAAGGAGTGTTTCCTTCTCTCTTTCCTTCTCTCTCTTGGCCATTGTGAGGTTGTTAGCTGGGTGTTAGCCTGGAGTGCCGGGCGTCGTGATGAGCTGTGATGGGCGTTTCCCGATAGGGTGTGATGCGCGACACCCCTGATGCGCAACACTCCTCTCTTGTGACGCTGTGTCGGGCTGGGCGCTGGGTGCAACGCAGCGTTGCTGCTTTCTCATGCCCTAGCCGTGTGATCTAGTTATAGTGAGGAATGTGAGTTGTAGTGAGGGTGGTATGGTTCTTTAATGACGGTTTCTAGTGTGATGGAAGTGGATGCTTATGCACCAATAAACGATAGTGATGCCTTGATTAGTAATGATAACAATGATAACATTAATAGTTCTATTGATAGAAAAGATGTTAATAATGTAAATGATGGTGATGTCTTATTAGTAGTGGAAGCAATATTAATGATGATGCTAAGTGACAGTTACACTAATAGTTTGCTTGATGATATAACAATAAAGATAATAGTGGATGATGATGCTGATAATAGTAATGATGGTAACAAGAGTAGTAATGACATGCATGATGTAAGTCTTATGCTTATTTGTTAATGGCAATGTTAAATGGTAGTTACATTAATGGTGGCTTAATGATAAATATAATAATGATGATGATAGTGGATGGTAACAGTAATGACATTGGTAACAATAGCGTTTTCTCTGTATACTCAACATGATTTCTATATAAAGTGAATACCTTGATTATTTGTATAATCTTGAGATAAGGGTGAGAATGGATATGGTTTGTTAATGATGTGCTTAATACACTTGATCACCAAATAGTGTAAGTCTAATAAGTAGAGTATCTTGAATGGCATATCATGATAGTAGGTGTAGTCCTTATGTTGAAGCTATGGTTATTGTGTATCCTAACCATGCAGGTGATGTTTAGCCATGAAAGGGCTATGTGACACATGTGATGAGTAACATTACTTTGATAGTTATTTTATGAGATTATATGTATGATGTGTTTGTCCCACGATGATGATGTGAGCCTTGAGAGGCAGTGACAGTAAATGATGAGGGTTTGAGATCCCGTGGTATGTGATGATCCTTGATATGGATCTGGATGGTTGGCAAGAGGCCAAGTGGTAACATGTGATGTGGGATCCTTGTGATGGATCAGGTTGATGTGGTTTCCATAATAATATAATGTTGTTGACTTTCTGTTATGTTTTGCATGTTATATAACTTGGTTGAATCTTGCAATCCATCTAAAAGATACTAATTAATTACAGTGGAATTATATCATGTAGTTTGCCCTGGCCATAGATCCATCATCGTCAGGACTTGGTGATGGTGAAACGGGTTCTCCTACAGGATAACCTGGAAGCGCATATTGTTGAATATGTATAGGTTGCTCCTAGCCTGAAAATGAGGAGGTAAGAGTGTAACTTCGGTTGCAGACTGAGATACATATGTAGAGCATGGTGAACATGCCCATGGCTCAGGATATGTGATGTGAAGAGCATGAATGCGTTCATGGCTCAGAGCACGGTGAACATGCCTGTGGCTCAGTTGTACTAAGCGCCGAGACCTGTACCAAGGCGGGCTAGAGTGAGGGTAGCCTATGGAACTGATCCCGTGGCTTAGACCACTTCAGCATGTGACTAAGGTCCTGCTTGTGTTCTACTCGTGTACTGACCACGAGGTGGGAGGTCATGGAGTCCGACTCTTCCATTGACCTTGTATGGCACTGGCTTTAGGCTTCACAGCCAAAGGTTGGATTTGAATGGTACGATTCAAATCCTCGGGGCATAATAATACGTAATACAGCCGTTTAGTATTTACTGCTTAGGATAAACATGAAACATTGGTTGAGGCCTTGTTTGTGTAGTTATTTTTGTTATATCTGCATGTTACTTCTATATTCATCAGGTATGTGATAATATGTCGTATTTTGATAATCAGGTTATGTGGTAATATATCTTGTTCTGATAATCATGTTACATATATCTTATCTTGTCAATCCTGTTCCATTGAGAGATATCTGGTTATATGCTTTTGAACATCTGGTAAGCTTGTCGGTAAGAATAGCTTTGCTTTATATAAACTACTCATGTTGTATCTATTAAATAGTTATCTGATGTTATGGTTTATCTTGCTGAGCTTCTGTAGTTGCGGTGGGGAGTTATGTTCCCCACTGGGACAATTGTTCAATTGTCTCACCCCACTGGTTTAACCCCTTTTTAGGTGGTCGAGGTAGACGTGGTCGTGGTCGTGGTGTTGCGGCCGAGCACCTTGAGGAGCAGTAGAAGGAAAGCATTGGACATGCTGCTGTTTTGGATGTTTTGTAGTAGAGTCTAGAGTCATCCATGTACTCTCAGGTCCTTGGCAGTGTTTTGATGATGTTTTACGATGAACGATCGATGACGTTTGTATATCCTGCTGTTGGCCGGATACGGGCCTTTATGTATATGAACAGGTGGTGATCTTATGTGATGGATGAACAACTGTTTCTGTAAGCTGTAGACACGTATCAGATCTCGTGTATGTATATATATGACATGTTTCTGTGCAGGATGAGGACTGGAAAGTAATAGTTTCACAGTTTATCTATTTTCCTCAATCGGTTTTAATTAACCTGTATTTTCATAATCTGTGGTTATGGTAATTTCCGCACGTTTTCGCATAACACCTCGTTATCTATATGATAATGGGATGTGTTGCCACAAAAGACATCAAGCTTAGCTGCAATTAGATCAACTGCATCAACACTATGCTTTCCTATTTGCTTCTCGATTGTAGAACTCGGTGTAGATGATGGTTGTTCTTTCCTATTCGACCCCCAATGGCAATGGTTGAGTGTTATATCTTCAATGATATCATAAGCCTCACTATAAGACTTATTCATTAAGGCTCCATTAGCAGCGGCATCCATTGTCATGCGAGTGTTGTAGAACAATCCATTGTAGAATGTTTGAAGTAGCAGCCAATTAGTCAATTGGTGAGGGCAAAGGCGTTGTAGATCCTTGAACCTCTCCCATGTGTCATACAAAGTTTCTCCATCTAACTAAAAAAAGTTTGTAAGTTGGCTTCTCAGTTGAGATGTCGTGCTTGGTGGAAAATAATTTGTAAGGAAAGCATTTAATAATTGGTCCCAACTCTTGATGGACTTCTTTGGGAAGAGATAAGAGCCATGCCTTGGATCTATCTCTCAAGGTGAAGGGAAATAGCAGTGACTTTATTCCATCAGCGGATACACCAGTGATCTTGAAGGTGTTCATGTACTCCAGGAATTCAGCTACATGAAGATTTGGATCTTCGGTGGAGGTACCCACAAAACGAGTTTGCTGGATCATCTGCATCATAGAAGGACTAATAGAGAAGTTGTTTTCCTCTATTGCAGGTAGATCAATGACTCCACAAATATTTGTGGCAACTGGCATGGCGAAGTCCTTCAAAGGACGGTTGTCCTCCATGGTTGGATCTTCTTGTGTGGATTCTTCAAAGGATGAAGAAGATGGTGGTGGTGAACATGGTGGAATACCCTCTACCAGTGATCACTCTTCTCTTCTTTCTCTCCTCAAACTTGCAAGAGTGTGCACAATTTCAAGATCTAGAATCACAGATGGTTGAAGACCCCTCTTCGAACGACGCATACAACCTGAAAAGAAGTAAGAGATATTGAGAACACAACTAAAAAGTATATGAAAATTTGAAAATAGAAATGATGATCTAGTCTTGAATACTTGTTAACACTTTTTACTCTAATTACATTAACCGTAGCTCCCCGGCAACGGTGCCAAAAACTTGTTGGTTGTTATACTAATGAGATTTAATCATATAAATGATCTTTTACTCAACCAGCCAATTCCCGCAAGTATACGGGAGTAGTTGTAGTCGAGATCGAGCACAAGGATCTTTAGTAACTAATTAAACACAATAGTGCTAAGTTTCAACAATCTAGACCTTTTTCAAAGAGTGATTTGGTTGATTAAACGTAAATTTAAAATTAAACTAAAGCAGTAAATAGATTTCTTAAAAGGGTTTGATTTCAGATTTAAAACAATCTTGGACTTAGGATTTCACTAGCACATCATAACATGAATTAGGAACACGAATTTAAACACACCAAACACTTGCAAAGGAGCACTGTATTTATACTTCACCTCTCGGTGTAAGTACAACGATCCTAACTCAATATATCACTCTCGTGTATATATTTTATTTTCGATCACAAACCTACTCCTCAACTCCATAATTTCCACTCTCGTGGTAAAGGAGGAGTTGCCAAGAGAGTAACTACTTACTCTCCTATCTATCTTCTTAGATTAAGCAAGAAAGCATAAAATATGCATACATAGTGTCCAACCATACATGCAAGAAGTAAGAACCGATACTCAAAAGGTAGAAATGCAAGATTTTAGTATTTAGAATGAATTATCATGTTCCATATATGTCATGACATGGGAGTTGCTCTCCCATGCCCAAGAATTTAGATGTACTCACTCATGTCTATGAAACACAAGTAATAAGCTGGAAATCTACAGTTTTTCATGATAGAAACTAAGGTACAACTAGAGGATTCAAAATGAAAGAAGGAACAAGGAGAAACTCCAGCATGTGGATGGAGTTTCGTCTCTGAAAAGCTCCTCTCCATCAACCTTCTCTCTCAAGTAGGTTGAAGTCGAACGGGGAAGATCCGGCTGCAACGATGAAGAAAAATGGAGAGGAAAGGAGGTCTTCTCTCGAATAACTGCCTTATCTTCTCCAAATTCACCTCTGCTCAGCTCTTCTCTGTTCTCCGATGCAAAAACACTCCAAATGATCCGTGATAACTGTCCCTAGGGAGGAAGAGTCATATTTGTCCAAACGAAATGTTCAATTTCAAATTCTATAGAAAATTGATCCACTTACGACGTGAGGATTGGTCTAGACGTCATGTGGATAAGTGCATCTCAACAACTACTTGAGCGACCCAGACTTACGACGTGTAATTTGGTGACACGCCGTAATTCTAAATACTGATCGAAATTCTTCAAGAGTGCCTTACATCATGTTTTTGGGCAACACGACGTGTGTCTGCCTTTGGGAATTTTATCTTATGAGGACTTACAACGTGTGATTTGGCAACACACTGTAATTTGAAGTTCTGACCAAAAATCTCCAAAAGAGCCCTACGTCATGTTTCTGGGCAACACAACGCGTGTCTGCCTTTGAGAATTTTATGAGATGAGGCCTTACGACATGTGTAACTGTGTTACACGTCGTAAGTCCTGCTGTTCCTTCAATATCCAACTCCAGCTGCACGACTCCAAGGGGAAATGTCCAATATATGCATTTGGGGGCATTTCTTGTCAAAGTAAAATGAAATTGAGTACCCGTGTATCAACAAATAGCCAAGAGTAAGTATACCTTGGATGCATGAAAATCAACATGAATATGAATGAAAAATGAATATGAATGCATGAAAAATGCATGACAAACAAATAGAATATTTTAATTAGGAAAGTCTTGTCAAATAGAATATTACTGGGACAACTCGGTTGCTGGGGCTTCTAAATTAAAAACGACCGGGTAGATTGGGTAGTGGGATGAATATTTTAATTAGGAAAGTCTTGTTAACAAGCTGAGAAGTCAAGTCAGGAAGCCCCGACTGTGTTCACCACCGGCGACGGAAACATTGAGTGAAGGCGGAGCATTAGCTGTTTCCTTGCAAATGGGTTGAATAGTGAGCATGACCCGTCACTGTAGCAAGTCTCTCTCCTCACATTTGCAACTGCATCTCAGGCGAACCAGAGCCGCGCCGGTCTCTGGGCCGCTGCCGCTAGCCACTCGGCGTGCTTTTAGAGCATGCCCTCACCTTGACTACAGTGACCGAGCCCAGACCTCCTGGTCGAGTACCCCTTACCGTGCTCTCTCATCTCGACCACCGCGAATCATCGGAATCCGGAGGGATGTCAGCGCTGACGCTACCGTCTCTAGCGCTAACTCGGCCATCACGCGCCTGGCCGCCCAGTGCAAGATTCAGGATGCCCGTCGCGTGTTCGACCAGATGCCCACCCGGGACGTCGTGTCCTGGACCGCCATGATGTCCGCCTACATCCACTGCCGGATGCTCCGCGACGCCCGTCTCCTCTTCGATCACCCGTCTGCCATCAGGAATGTAGTGACCTGGACGGCCATGCTGTCCGCATACGCCCGGGCGGGGCGAGTCCGGGAAGCGGAGGCACTGTTCCAGGAGATGCCCGAGAGGAACATCATATCCTGGAACACCATGATGTCCGCGTACGCCGACCGCGGGCGCACGGACGAGGCGCTAAGGGTGTTCCAGGAGATGCCCGCCAGGAACGTGGTCTCATGGAACACGGCCTTGACGGCGCTCGGGCAAGCCAGGAGGGTCGATGAGGCCTTGAGCCTGTTTCGGCAGATGGAGGAAAGGGACGTTATTTCCTGGACCGCAATGGTGGCTGCCTTGGCGCAGAATGGCAGGGTGGATGAGGCCCGTGCATTGTTCGACGATATGCCCGAGAGGAACGTGGTATCCTGGAACGCCATGATCTCGGGGTACTCCCAGAATAAACGGCTGGACGAGGCTATGTACCTGTTTGAAATGATGCCTGAGAGGGACATTCCATCTTGGAACGCCATGATCACGGGCATGATTCAGAATGGGGAATTGAGTCGTGCTCGGGCTTTGTTTGATGAGATGACAGATAGGAACGTCGTCACGTGGACTTCTCTCCTCACTGGATATCTCGAAGATGGCCAGAGCGAGGAGGCGCTGAGAGTATTCAGGGGAATGCTGCATGACGGTGTCAGGCCCAACCAAGGAACATATGTTACTGTTCTTGCCGCTGTCAGCGACCTGGCGTCTTCAAGAGAGGGGAAACAGATCCATCAGATGATAAGCAAGACCCATTTGCAACGCAACGAATTCGTCGCCTCCGCCTTGATAAGCATGTATGCTAAATGCGGGGAGATCGTTATGGCCACGCAGGTATTCGATCAAACGACAGAGAGGGACCTGGTTTCATGGAACAGCATGATTGCTGCTTACTCCCACCATGGCCACGGCATGGCAGCGCTTCAGCTGTTCGAGAAGATGAAGGACAGCAGGATTAAACCAGACGGGACGACCTACGTCGCTGTTCTGTCGGCATGCAGCCATTCGGGTCTAGTCGAGAAGGGTCTCCAACTCTTCGAATCGCTCTTAACAGATGGTTCCATCGCAGTGAAGGAGGACCACTATGCTTGCTTCGTCGACCTCTTCGGCCGTTCTGGGCGACTCGAGGATGTTGCGAACCTCATTGACAAGCATAACATGGGGGCGTCATCAGCTTGTGTATGGGGGGCGCTTCTTGCAGGTTGCAACGTTCATGGCAACGTGGAGATTGGAAAATTGGCTGCCAGGAGGTTGATGGAAACGGAGCCCGGTAATGCGGGAACATACGTGCTCTTGTCGAACATGTATGCTCACCTGGGTAAGTGGAAGGAGGCGACGAAGGTGAGAATACGGATGAAGGACAAAGGTTTAAAGAAACAGCCTGGGTGTAGTTGGATCGAGGTTGGAAACATGGTGCACGTGTTTGTGGTGCGCGATAAGTCACACAAACTTCGGGAATCAATTTATCAATTACTCATGAATCTGCACCTAGAAATGATGGGAAAGCAAGATCAAACTGAGTATGAATTTAGTTTGGACGCTGACCATGACTCTTGTTATAATGGTTTATTGATTCTACAATAACCTCAGATCATCCAGATGATTGTGTCATAATTTAATTGTTTCACCTCTAAGTATACTGCTAATTAAGTTGGAATTACAAATTACCTCATTACCTGAGGCGCTAGGAGCCGTTTGGGTAACCCCTTTTAAAGTAGTCAATAAATTACGATATTTAAACAGCCAAATTAATAACGAATGCAGTTTTTGATTACATTGTTTGGGCACCACATGTGTTGTTGTGGCTTCTCGGCTATGACCCTCCCCAAGGCTGTTGTTTCTAGGTATTGTGGCGTCTCTATGCAAGGAATAGGGAGATGGGTATCGGGAAAGGGAGTTCTGCAGCCAGAGGTCCACAACAACACAGGAGAAAACTACAGTCATACTGCCGAGTTTCATAAAGGCCCCGTTTCTCGCTAGCTAGATTTATTGAAATCATATATTTTGTCCATCCTGTATCGTTGAAATGTTGTATTATCAAAACCCCGCAGTGTAAAATTATATGTTTGGTTTGGTAGATTTTGTAAGTGTGAAATTTATCTTTTTTGATGTTTGCTGTCTTGCCCATGATGGATTTTGGCATCGAGAATTTTGATAGAGACTAAAATGCGAGATTCCTATTCTGATTGAAAATCCTGAGATTAACCCCATTTCTCCAATCCTGCAAACCAAATATAAAATTTGTAGAAATGGAGTCCAAAATACAATTCAATACGGCAAAATCCAAATAACCAAACGTACCCAAAATCATGTACCAGTATCCAAACGATCTCAGTATAAATGTATATAAATGTATTCAGAATGCCGTCGTGAAATACAATACCGTACTAAATTACTGCATCCAAACAGCCTTCTAGTGAATTGTGTCAGACCCGTGGAGCTATTATCACGCATAGATAAATCATCCGCGGTTGTTATTCTCCTTTTCTTCGTGGGAATCCCAAAGAGTTACATAGCTACAATTATGAAGAAATATCTTTGACAGTTAGCTTAACTGGTTAAGCATGTTGTTTGTGAAGTAGAAGTTGCGGGATCGAATCACACTGCATTCCGTCGGGGGACACTACATATAATAGGGATAAATAAGACTTTGGTGTTAGCTATTGGCCGTTCTCCCTCCTGATTATCTTAACAGGGGTGAAATTCCCCGAATTATTTTTTTACTATTACGAGGAAATGGACATCTTGAATTTTGTCCCAAGTTACGGATGAGCATTAGACCAGGCATGACCGATCTGACCCATGTCCCCAGCCTCATAACTCAATTAAGACCCGGTCCATATGTTACATAGGCGACCTGAGTTAACTTTTTTCACCCTAATTTGTATAGGGGCCACGGTAAATCTAAATCTGAAAATCCAGTTACCCATATCCATACATATACATGTACGCATTAATACATGTTTATACATTATATATATTTTTACATATTACATTCAAGTACTAAAATTTTAAAATTTATTTTCTTCCAAACATGTTTGGTATGTCCTATAAATAAGCCCAGGAAAATAATGTACAAATTACATTTAAGCTATATTTATCCACTTTTACTTGCAATAATCTGCAACACCATCTGAACTTATAGTTAGGATGTATAATACTCGCAATAGACATGATATAATAATCATCACAGCTCGACAATTGTGGAGTATTTGATAGCATATATGCATTTTTAATCAACAATAAGTTGTAGATTTTTCATGAATGGTTGAATGGTTTTTAGTATTATCTTATATCACGAGATATGACTCTAATTAACAATCATGTTAAATCTAGAAAACATCATTTTTTATCTAAATGATTAGATTTAGTGAACAGTTGTAAGTGCACCAATTTTACTTGCACTGCATATATATTGCATGTACTATTAATCACATACTTCTTAAACTTTGTCACACACACAAATATATATATATATATATATATATATATATATATATATATATATATATATATGGTATGTATTTGCTGCCCGTGTGGGTAGATTTAGTCTTGCTACCTGTGTCTCTCACGACTTATAGTTTTCAACCTATTTACTATTTTGTGCCACCGACTTCTTCCTCTCGCGTTGCGCCGCGTTGCCGTGAAGCACCCTGGCGTGAAGCTCCATTGCGGTGCTCTTCCTTCAGTGCTTCTTGTCTTTGTCGAGGCCAAAGCAAAGTCGGAGATAAAGACTGCAACAGAGAGCAGAGACTGAGGATGTAACATCCCTGGCCTGGGTTATGTTTAACCCTAGATGTTTTGCTTAATAGATTTGATTATATGCTTGCTCTTATCCCTTAAAAAGTAATTAAGGCTCAAGAGGAACTTATATTTCAATTTTAGTCCTTCTTGAAAAATGTTGAAATAATGTTTTGTTAGTTTTGGACTAAAGTGCAAATTACCCAAGTTGAGGGGTTAACTTGCAAATTGTACATGATACAATGTTCCTCAGATGTTGAAGCATCATGGGAATGAGTATGATGCAGAGGTATGGCTTCTACAAGCATGAATACCAAGAAAGAGCATGTTGAGCAATGTTTGTGCATTAAAACCTAGTTTTGGTGTAATGTGCAATTTACCCAAAATCTAGGGTTCAATATGCAAAAAATACCACTTCAAGAAGGTCCCTCATGATTCTTGGCATCATGTAGAGAAAATAATTTGATAGGGGCGCCTCATTTGAATCATTTTTGAAGAGAGAGAATCTTGATATTAACATAATCAAGATTTAAGCATAATTGAAACCC
The DNA here is from genome assembly GCA_963693085.1 of Alisma plantago-aquatica. Taxonomy (NCBI): domain Eukaryota; kingdom Viridiplantae; phylum Streptophyta; class Magnoliopsida; order Alismatales; family Alismataceae; genus Alisma; species Alisma plantago-aquatica. The sequence goes on from OY856409.1 coordinate 656,470,035, forward strand.
TAATTCAATTTAATGCAATAATAATTATATTAATTGGATTTCTCTTCAACCAAAAATATAATGGTTGAGTTTATATATGTGTGGACGTCCTTGTGCCTTGCAGAGGCAACAAAAATATCTTAAGGAGGTGAAGAACCCACTCACATTATTATAAGAAAAAGAAATATCCACTCACTTATGGATATTAATATAATATGATTTAAGGTGCTTAGTTTGTTTTCCTTTAAATCGTGGATAATTGAGAGGAATATGAGGCAAGGAAGATAGCCTCATATCTAAGGAAGAGAATGGGGCAAGTAGCAAGAAAGTTGAGGAGATAATTCCTACTTTCTCTCTCTTAAATGAATTTTCAATAAAATATATATATATATGCTCCTTTATCCATAAGTTGAAAGGGTAATTTTGAAACCACTTTCACTTCTTGCTTGCAAAAATGACCAAGGGAGCTTGGAGCAACAGGAGGACTACCCCCAACCTGTTGGTAAGCTTCTTGACCTTCTTTCTCCTTGATTCCATGGTGGAAATCGAAAATCAATGCATGATTTCTTCTTATCTCCATTCCATCTTCAATTCTAGCCATTCCTTTTCACTCAAAGCTTAAGGATGAACTTGGGATAGTGTAAAGTGTTGCTTTCACCATTGAAGACGTGGAGGTTGAAGCTTTGAAGCTCAATTGAAGGTGGGTTATATAACTTGAACCCTTGAACTTTGTTATTGATTCCATATCTTTAGCAATTGTTGATTCCTTCCTTATTCCCGAAACTTTATTTGATTGATTGATGCAACCACCATGAAAATCACAACAAGATTTGTAGGTTTATAGCTTGATGATGATGATATCATCATAAGAACACACCTCCACAAATTTATATTGCAAACAGTTTCATAATTTTGGTCCAATCAATTTCACCAAACCGTTTGGAGACCAAACGATTTGCAATCCGTTTGGAGTGGTTGACTATTTGGAATGGTTGACCGTTTGAGGAAATAAGCTGATGTAATTGGATATTGATCCAATGGTTTCAATTAGTTTGATCTTAGTGGTTTCAATTGAGAATGATCCCTTAAATGCAAACCCTAATCGGGTTGAGTGTTGAATCCTTAAGTAATTAAATTAATTTTTGGGTTGACTAGACCAAACGGTCTCAAGACCGTTTGGAGGTCACCCAAACGGTCTCAAGACCATTTGGAGGTCAACCAAGACCATTTGGAAGTCTGTAATGAAGTATGATTGGATGGCTGAAGATCCATTGATATCATGTTGAAATACAATCAATAGCTAAAGTGATGATTGATTCAATGATGTAAACCCTAATTGATTTTCACAAATTTCAATAAAGGTTTGAGTCAAACGGTCTCAAGACCATTTGGAGGTCATCCAAACGACCTCAAGACCATTTGAGGTCAGGTCATGTTATGGTTTGATGTTGATCCAATGAATTCAATTGAATTAGTTCCACAATATCAATCATTGATGGTTCCTCGATTTCAAAACCCTAAGTGATGGTTTCTTGATTATAAACCCTAGTTCAATTAGGTTCAAAACCCTAATTAAATGTATAATTGAAGGGTTATTCAATGGTTCAATTGAAGAATAAATAAGTAGTTCAATTAATAGATGGTTTAATGATTGAAACCCTGCATTGATAAAGTGATGGAAGACCTTTTTGGTCCATTCAGTTTTAAGAGAGTTTGGACCAAACGGTCTCAAGACTGTTTGAGTCCAAATGGTCTCAAGACCGTTTGGGATCAAACAGTCTCAAGACCATTTGAGACCAAACGGTCTCAAATCGTTTGGAGACCCAAGTGGTTTCAAGTGTGGATTGTCCATATGGTTTCATTATTTTTTTGCTTAAACAATTTCAAACCATTCAATGTCTGAGTGACCAAGACCGTTTGGGGTCTAAGTGACCAAGACCATTTGAGGTTCAATTGGTCAAACCATTTGGACACCTAAGGTGACTAAAGGTCAATTAGCTAATTGATTATTAATGATGCAAATCAAAGGTGATTACAATGGTTGTACCTTTGAGGTACTAAGGTAATTAGTACCTTTGTGAGTGGTTAACTCTTGATTCTTATGAAAACAATGATTTAAGATGTTGTGACAACCCTTCATTCAAGTTTATTGGACCTAATATAAATAGGATTGAAGTAATTGACATCCTAGAGAGGATGAGAGAGAGAGGAATTCTTACATGAGTATATATTAATCACGTGGAGATTAGGGTATGATCCTTAGTAAAGAGATCATGAAACCTTAATTGAGGGTGATTCCATGTGAAACCCTAATTGAGGGTGATGCCATGTGAAACCCTAATTGAGGGTGATGCCATGTGAAACCCTAACTGAGGGTGATGCCATGTGAAACCCTAATTGAGGGTGATGCCATGTGAAACCCTAATTGAGGGTGATTCCATGTGAAATCCTAATTTCAGGTAATGCTATGTGTAACCCTGATATAGAAGGATATTATGTGAAACTCTAATGTAGAGTGATATTATGTGAAACCCATAAATATGGGAGATGTTGTGTGAACCTTAATTTATAAACATGGAAAACCCTATTCCTAATAATGGAATAGTGATTAATATATTGACAAGTGCAACACCTAAAGAGGTTGATAATGGATATCCTTATATCAATAGTTCCTAACTCAAAGATGAGTCCATATCATTAGCAAAGAGTTGTATTTTCTAAATAAGTGACTTATGAACAATATATTACATGATAAATGTGATGAACTGGTGTATAAAGTATTAGGATGGGAAATATCCTAATACAAGCTAAGTTGATGAACTCAAGTAAGATAAAGGTGACGAGGGAAGTGATACATCAAAATATGATAGATATCACATCCAACACCTCAATATTGATATACCTAGATGTGTTTTAAATCCAATATATTTGGATGAGTGAAACATGAAGTGTGTCATGTCAGTTGTTTCATTGAGATGTAATGCACTTTGATAAGTGTAGGCTATCATGCCTTATGAAGAGGTTAATCCAAATAAATAAACTATGATGTAATCATATTCTGGTAAAAATGAGAGAGAAACTCATACTGTGTGTTGATAAATCATTTAATGATGAATGATGAGAATAAATAAATATGATTGAATACTTATGTTATTAATGTTGGCTCCTAGTTGTGTGGAGCATTGAAATAGGACTTGATCATTAATAATGAGATCTTAAGAACCTAAATGGTTATTTATGGAAAACCCTAATGGAGGGTGATGATATGCAAGAGAAATCCTAACCCTAAAAAGGGAATAATGGTATTACTTTGTGTTGTATGGTACTGATATGAAAGCATTATAACTGTTATCATGAAGTACCAACCATGCAGGTATCATGAGAAGATAAACATAGCCAGGTATGAGCTATGATGTTTCTTTTCATTAAAGTTGTTAATGAGCCATAATATACCTTGTTGCCTACTAAAGAGGTAACAAGATGTGAATTAAGATTTGTGTGCTATGTGGAATGTTTTTGTAGTAAGAATCATGCTTACCTTGGTCAAATGACATGAAGATATTAAGTTACCTGTAACATACCCAAAACTTGACCCTATATTAAATACTTCCCCTTTATGTATGATCTTTCCCTTAAAATAATATTAGGCACATATGGCATTGTGTGATAAAGATAACTTCTCTACTTGGAGTTTTAGGGTGGATGAATTAATAAGAAATATACTAATTTTTGAGCTTTTTCCTAGGTTGAGCCTTTATATACACTTTCTTAGTGATTATTTGAGGAAACTAGAGAAATACAAATTTCAATGATTACCTTGGGAGAAGGAATGTAAGGAATACAAAAAATAAACATAGAACATACAATTAATTAAATTGAACACTTAATGACAACAAAAGGCAAATTTTATTCAAGAATCATGTCTCTTGCATCTCAATTAGCTTCCATGCAAAATCTCAAGTAAATCAAACCGTGTTTGCACCCCCTACTAAAATTAAGAAGACATAAGTTCTGTATCAACTAAGTTTGTTGGATCAAATCTATATTAACATTTCTCTACCACCAATTTTTTTTCTTGCCCGTAGTCACGCGTAGCCCTGGCTTGACTGTGTCTTCCCGATCCTCCACGAGATCTCCTCCCTCTGCATGACCCGGTCCCTCCCTGTCGCAGGTCTTGCGCTGAGGGCAAAACCACGGGCCGCGGGCACAACCTTTTCCCCCTCACTCTCTTCTCTGCCTCGTCCTCTCTTATTCCCTTTCTCTTCCTTTCCTCAATGTTCCACAAATACTAACTACAGAAGCTCCCTGCACCTAGCATCAATTGGGCTTCTGGAAGACTTCCGCCGTCCCTTTTCTCCTCCACTCCTTTCTTTCCTTGGTCTTCCAATTCCTTCCTTCCCTCACCGTAAATGTCCTTTGTTCTCTGATATTACACCCTGTCGTAGATGCAGGGCACACAAGTTTGGATGCCAGCAACTGGAAATCCACTGCCAGTACAGCTGCGCTCGGTGCAGATGCCGACCACAACCATTAGGGCCATCTTCTTCCTTCCTTCGTCCTTCTTTGCCCAAACCTCCATCTTCTTCTCGGTTCCTACAGCTGACCGCCTAACAGAGGAAATCACAGCTGCCGTCTGCTGTTGGCGGTGGACCTGCAAGTCCCAGATCGGTGACCTTTCTCTCCTCTCCACGCCTAGCCCGATCTCCTTCTCCCTCCTTGCACTGCCACCTATGGCCACAAGACCTCTCCATCATGACCATCGATGGACATACAAGAAAGAAGGACGTTGACTCCTCTTGATAACCTCTCATCATCTTTCCACAATCATCAGGAAATCTGGAAGCCGACTCCTCCTGCTACCTTTACTGCCGCTAGCAGTGGTAGACACCCGACAACCTACACTTCATCCCTACCTTGTTTGCTGCAGTGATGCTAGATATCCACATATCGCCTTCTCACTCTATTCCATGCTCCTCCCTCACGATGAAAACTGCCAGGTGCACAGGCCATCGCCGGCTCCATGGCTACCAATGAGACATGAGGACGGGACATCTACACATCCTAGAACTGTAGACATCATATATATATTCCCTTCATGGTCATCCTCTCTTCATCCATACACACAACCAACAATCACATGTCTTAAGATTTCCTTCACACCCAAATCTCCCTACTCCTTCTTCATCATCGGGGGTGAAGCCCGAACCCCACCAGCTGCTCTCTCTCTCTCAACACACTGCTGACATCTGCAACCTCAATCCCATGAAGATCATCCTCATCCTTACCGCCTGTTAGACATGAATGGTTGCTACAACCAAATCTGTCGTGAAGAGGGTGACCTAATGCCATGTCTCAATACTAAAAGTCACCAACTAGAGTCATTGTCGATTAGACTAAAGGAGCTTGGAGATGAAGCAACCACCTACTTCACCTGCAACGGGGTCAAATTTGTCCATGAGAAGTCTACTTTCTATCATGCAATGCTACTATGGAGCAACTAGAAATGGTTCAACAGAGATCAAATGGATGAACGAGTGGTATGTCAACCTATCATTACATGCATTTGGATTTATTTAACATTTTAATTAATCACACAAATACATATAACATGATTAAATTAGCATTGGTTTAGATAATCTGAAATGGTTATGTATGTTATTTAGTCATATATCTTTACAATATGTATATAAGTTGATGTATATATTGTAGTAAATTAATACGGCCATAACCTAGACAAGTGATTATGTAAACATATATATATCTTATGATATATGCATTTAAGTAGTAGTTAATGAATATGTAATCTTTGGCTACATAATACCAATCCATAAAGATAATAACTAGAAGATTTTATGTAGACAACATTCTAAAACCGATAATTGAAATCATTCTATAAATCACCTTAGATATTGATTATATGATTAGCATATTCTAAGATTCAATAATCATTAATGAGCATTTCTAAATATATCAATGTGTTTGTTTTAAGATTTTAAAACCCTAGATGACTTGTTAGTTGAACTATATATGACTCTACGGTATCTCATATTACTATGTGGAATATATGTGTATTCATATACATAACATGATCTAAGTATGAGTGTATGACCAATATAAATATGTAAAGGTATGTCCTATTAAACCTTAGACGGTCCTACTAAGGTTATTATCACCAATAATAGTTGATCACGACTTTCACACTAATAATTAAAATATGAAATCCACATCAGGTAAGTAATAATGGGTTTAAATATACTCTCGTTTATGTTTTTCTTGGTGTTTGTGGACTAATAGGTATATAGACCATTTATAGGATGAGAAGGATGATTGTTTATTTGACCTCTAGAAAATAAAGAGTTAGTCATGAAATCAGGTATGTACATCCTCTATTTTAATTTGGGCATTATTTGACTAAAACCTACTCTTCTTTTAATGAGGCATCTCTTGAACTTTTAATTCCACTTGAAATTCATTTACTTGGACATTCATATCTCATGTTCCTTATTCATTATATTCATGTGGTTGATGAACTACTATGTTTATATGGGTTCTTGGACCCCCTTGCTATGATTGCCATTTTATGAAGAATTGACTGAACTTCTAGTCTTGCCTCTCTATTTTATGCATGCCACATATCTGACTAGAATATCTAGAATAGTGGTACTTATGTACAACCATACTTATATAGGGCGTGCATTTCCGCCCGGGGTGTGCGTTTCCACCCTTATTTCTTTTAGGCCATGATCCTATGGTGTTATGGCCCTGTTTTAGGTATATTTAGTCTACATTGTTATGCATGCAAATGTTTATTGTTTTAATATGAATATGTGGATGATTGTTATGGCAAGACACACTTTTATTATCATTGTTGTAATCTGAATTTAATATGCCTCATTTCTTTTGCTTCATTTATTTTGTTACTTTTCTCTTGAACAAACCTAATTGCAAATAGCCCCCTTTTCTTGTGGGTACATCTCATTTTGCACTTATAACCCTATATAATTCCCAAATTGTTTTCTATATGTACATACTCAGCCTTTGCTGACCTCTTTGTTGTTTCCTATGTTCTGGGTGATGTTCCCTTCCACCCAGGTTTAGGTACATTGGAAGACAAGAGCTCAAAAAGATCACTAACACGTCATGAACTTAAGGATAGCTTAGTATGGCTGGGATACCCTCTGCTACTGACTTTTGTTGTACTTAGTTCAAGTTTTTCTAAAATCACCTATTATGACGAGGAACAATTGTATAAATGAATTATGAAGTGACTTTGTAATAGTTTTGTTTCCGTTGCTTTATCATTACATGGCTCTTGTATTATATCATTTGAGTGGACCCTCGTTTGGGTCTCACTCTTTACAAAATGGTATCAGAGCCTAAGCAATCGGTAACTTGACTATTTCAAGTTATCCTAGGATGACCCATAATTAGGTAGGTGACCCTTAGAGGTTATTGGCAAACTGATTACCTAGTAGTAGAATACCAATTAGGGTTTTCAAACACTAATTATTTGGGGTACTTACACTCCTCAACCCACCTAAATGGACAGACGTTAGCCTCTAGTAACCCTTAACACCCATTCCCTCTTTATCGGGGTGGGATAAAGCCACACATAATTGAATCTTGTAGTGTTGGTTCTCATGTCATAATTTTCTAGGATTCTTCCTTAGAGCTATGAAGTGTGATTTGATTGAATAGTCATATATTCAAATTACCTTAGTTCTCACTTTAACCCCTTCTATTTGTTGTTACCTAGCACGCCTCAAATACATCCATTTTGGGTTGAGCATGCGTGAAAAACAACATAAACCCCTAATGTAATTTCTAGAGTTGAGATTAATTCCTTGACACTATGTGATAATTAGAATTAACTCTATTATGGTTAGGCATGACTTTCCCTCAACATGGAGTACCTCATCATAGTTATGCCCCAATGCCATTTATCTAATGGTAGGGTACCGATCTCATTGAGCTTGTTATGTCTCATACATGAGAATTATTTGGTGAAAGTTATAACTTTGGTAGATATCCTTAAGTGTTCACCTCTCTAACCCACATAGTGCAATTAGTTTACCTAGTGATCGATATGAGTAGGTTGACTATATAGGTTACATTATCATGGGAAGAACAATGGATGTAAACCAGCTAGTAATGAGAATAAATTCATCCTATAACATTGGGTAATCTTATGACTTCAGTAGGTCCTGAGATAAGGCATTTTGAATTATGATTAAGAGTGTCATGGGTAATGGTGTATGCCATGCATTATTAGGATTTTATAGAAGTTGATTGTGTGTAATAAGAAGTTGTTACCCTCGTATGCCTTCGAATTAGATATGTAGACATATTCCCTTTTAGGTGATAGAAGGAGTAGACCCCTTTTGTAGAATGCAATGATGATAGAATAATACTATAGGTACCATCTGGTGGATAAGTGGTGGACTTGGTTATCGAATTGATTTTTGGCGCCAATTTTGGATTTTCATCGTAAGATTTTTTTCTCTTTTTCTTTCCGTCAAACTTATTTTCATTATTAATTTATATGTACAAAGGAAAAGTTTTCATATTTTATCGAAGGTTTTAGAACCAATTCATTGCCACAAGGAAGTTTGTTTTGTAGAGGAACCCTTTGAATGAAGAAGTACTTGAATGGAATGATGGACATGAAACCCTAGGACTAAGTGTTGTGTAGAGAGTACGAAGAAGCCTTGGATACTTAAGACATCAGTTCACCCTTTTGCACCTATAGATTATGTACCAAGTTATAGTTTAAACCTTTTAAGGGGTGGGGTTTCATATAGTTTATTCATTAGGAATCAAACTAGCTGTAGGCATGACCATGATTAATAGCGGTTACAATAAGTAAAACCTGAATAAATCCTAGTATTAATGACAAACATATGTGAAGGCTACCAAACTGAGAATTCTAGACGAGCCTTGCTAATCATACCATCATAAGAATCACCTCGAAAATTAATTTTTTTTTATTTTATCTCGGGTTATCCTCGGAAGATGTATGTATGTCAGATAAGGAAAAAAATATTACACTTAAAAGCTCAAATCAATATTCTATACCCCAAACCGCTAATAATTTAATGGTAGGGATGACTACATAGTATAAGCTGGGATGAACATACTCAGGATGGTTGAGTTTTTGAGCCTTCCCATGTGACCATTTTAAATAATAATATGATAATGTTTGTGATGATGATGATGATGATGAGGATAATGAGTAGATGAGAAGATGGTGACCATGATGATGTGATGATGAGGATATGGAGAACAAACTAGCACTAGGATCTAGATGTGAATGAATTTTGGGGACAAAATTCCTTTTAAGGGGTGGAGTGTTGTAACATACCCAAAACTTGACCCTAGATTAAATACTTCCCCTTTATGTATGATCTTTCCCTTAAAATAATATTAGGCACATATGGCATTGTGTGATAATGATAACTTCTCTACTTGGGGTTTTAGGGTAGATGAATTAATAAGAAATATACCAATTTTAAGCTTTTTCCTAGGTTGAGCCTTTATATACACTTTCTTAGTGATTATTTGAGTAAACTAGAGAAATACAAATTTCAACGATTACCTTGGGAGAAGGAATGTAAGGGATACACAAAATAAACATAGAACATACAACTAATTAAATTGAACACTTAATGATAACAAAAGGCAAATTTTATTCAAGAATCATGTCTCTTGCATCTCAATTAGCTTCCATGCAAAATCTCAAGTAAATCAAACCATGTTTGCACCCCCTACTAAAATTAAGAAGACATAAGTTCTATATCAACTAAGTTTGTTGGATCAAATCTATATTTACATTTCTCTGCCACCCATTTTTTTTCTTGCTCGTGGTCACGCGTAGCCCTGGCTTGACTGCGTCTTCCCGATCCTCCACGAGATCTCCTCCCTCTACGTGACCTGGTCCCTCCCTGTCGTGGGTCTTGCACCGAGGGCACAGCCACGGGCTGTGGGCACAACCTTTTCCCCCTCACTCTCTTCTCTGCCTCGTCCTCTCTTATTCCCTTTCTCTTCCTTCCCTCAATGTTCCAAAAATACTAACAGTAGAAGCTCCCTACACCTAGCATCAGTTGGGCTTCTGGAAGACTTCCGCCGTCCCTCTTCTCCTCCACTCCTTTCTTTCCCTGGTCTTCCATTTCCTTCCTTCCCTCACCGTAAATGTCCTTTGTTCTCTGATATTACACCCTGTCGTAGATGCAGGGTACACAAGTTTGGACGCCACCAACTGGAAATCCACCGCCAGTACAGCTGCGCCCGGTGCAGACACCGACCGCCACCATTGGGGCCATTTTCTTCCTTCCTTCCTCCTTCTTTGCCCCAACCTCCATATTCTTCTTTGTTCCTACAGCTGACCGCCCAATAGAGGAAATCACGGCTGCCGTCTGCTGTTGGCGGTGGACCTGCAAGTCCCAGATCGGTGACCTTTCTCTCCTCTCCATGCCTAGCCTGAACTCCTTCTCCCTCCTTGCGCTGCCACCTATGGCCAAAAGACCTCTCCATCATGGCCATCGACGGCCATACAAGAAAGAAGGACGTTGACTCCTCTTGATAACCTCTCATCATCTTTCCACAATCATCAGGAAATCTAGAAGTCGACTCCTCCTTCTACCTTGACTGCCGCTAGTAGTGGTAGACACCCGACAACCTACACTTCATCCCTACCTTGTTTTCTGCAGTGATGCTAGATATCCACATATCACCTTCTCACTCTATTCCATGCTCCTCCCTCATGATGAAAACTTCCAGGTGCACAGGCCATCGCCGGCTCCATGGCTACCAACGAGACATGAGGATGGGACATCTACACATCCTAGAACTATAGACATCATATATATTCCCTTCATGGTCATCCTCTGTTCATCCATACATGCAACCAACAATCACATGTCTCAAGATTTCCTTCACACCCAAATCTCCCTACTCCTTCTTCATCATCGGAGGTGAAGCCCAAACCCCACCAGCTGCTCTCTCTCTCTCAACACACTGCTGACATCTACAACCTCAATCCCATGAAGATCATCCTCATCCTTACCGCCTATTAGACATGAATGGTTGCTACAACCAAATATGTCATGAAGAGGGTGACCTAATGCCATGTCTCAATGATGAAAGTCACCAACTAGGGTCATTGTCGATTAGACTAAAGGAGCTTGGAGATGAAGCACCCACCTACTTCATCTGCAACGGGGTCAAATTTGTCCATGAGAAGTCTACTTTCTATCATGCAATGCTACTATGGAGCAACTGGAAATGGTTCAGCAGAGATCAAATAGATGAACGAGTGGTATGTCAGCCTATCATTACATGTATTTGGATTTATTTAACATTTTAATTAATCACACAAATACATATAACATGATTAAGGTTAGCATTGGTTTAGATAATCTGAATTGGTTATGTATGTTATTTAGTCATATATCTTTACAATATGTATATAAGTTGATGAATATATTGTAGTAACTTAATACGACCATAACCTAGACAAGTGATTATGTAAACATATATATATATATATATATATATATATATATCTTATGATATATGCATTTAAGTAGTAGTTAATGAATATCTAATCTTTGGCTACATAATACCAATCCATAAAGATAATAACTAGAAGATTTTATGTAGACAACATTCTAAAACCGATAATCAAAATTATTCTATCAATAACCTTAGATATTGATTATATGATTAGCATATTCTAAGCTTCAATAATCATTAATGAGCATTTCTAAATATATCAGTGTGTTTGTTTTAAGATTTTAAAACCCTAGATGACTTGTTAGTTGAACTATATATGACTCTACGATATCTCATATTACTATGTGGAATATATGTGTATTCATATACATAACATGATCTGAGTATGAGTGTATGACCAATATAAATATGTAAAGGCATGTCCTATTAAACCCTAGACGATCCTACTAAGGCTATTATCACCAATAATAGTCGATCATGACTTTCACACTAATAATTAAAATATGAAATCCGCATCAGGTAATTAATAATGGGTTTAAATATACTCTCGTTTATGTTTTTCTTGGTGTTTGTGGACTAATAGGTATATAAACAAATTATAGGATGAGAAGGATGATTGTTTGATTGACCTCTAGAAAATAAAGAGTTAGTCATGAAATCAGGTATGTACATCCTCTATTTTAATTTGGGCATTATTTGACTAAAACCTACTCTTCTTTTAATGAGGCATCTCTTGAACTTATAATTCCACTTGAAATTCATTTACTTGGACATTCATATCTCATGTTCCTTATTCATTATATTCACGTGGTTGATGAACTACTATGTTTATATGGGTTCTTGGACCCCCTTGCTATGATTGCCATTTTATGAAGAATTGACTGAACTTCTAGTCTTGCCTCTCTATTTTATGCATGATACATGTTTGACTAGAATATCTAGAATAGTGGTACTTATGTACAACCATACTTATATAAGGCGTGCATTTCTGCCCGGGGTGTGCGTTTCCACCCTTATTTCTTTTAGGCCATGATCCTATGGTGTTATGGCCCTATTTTAGGTATATTTAGTATACATTGTTATGCATGCAAATGTTTATTATTTTAATATGAATATGTGGATGATTGTTATGACAAGACACACTTTTATTATCATTGTTGTAATCTGAATTTAATATGCCTCATTTCTTTTGTTACTTTTCTCTTGAACAAACCTAATTGCAAATATCCCCCTTTTCTTGTGGGAACATCTCATTTTACACTTATAACCCTATATAATGCTCAAATTGTTTTATATATGTACATACTTAGCCTTTGCTGACCTCTTTTTTGTTTCCTATGTTCTGGGTGATGTTCCCTTCCACCCAGGTTTAGGTACATTGGAAGACAAGAGCTCAAAAAGATCACTAACACGTCATGAACTTAAGGATAGCTTGGAATGGCTGGGCTACCCTCTACTACTGAATTTAGTTATACTTAGTTCAATTTTTTGTAAAATCACCTATTATGGTGAGGAACAATTGTATAAATGAATTATGAAGTGACTTTGTAATAGTTTTGTTTCTGCTTCTTTATTATTACATAGCTCTTTTATTATATCATTTGAGTGGACCCCCTTTTGGGTCTCACTCTTTACATTACCTGTTACGTGGTAACAGGTATTCTATGATGAATTAAGGGTTTGAATACCCATATTCTATAATCATGATGATGAACTGGGCAAGAAATGGAAAGGTACTTGATGATATAAGGGATTAAGATCCCAATACTTTGTTGAAAGAGTATGGCTACAGGCCATAACTCCACAAAACAATGCCAGGCATTTGCTATGTGATCTAAGCCTGAAGAGAGTATATGCTGCGGCTATAACTCTATAATGAAGATGTCAATGTATTATGGTAAGCTAATTGTAGTTTGATACATGATGTGAAAAATATAATCAGCCATGTAGTGTATTTGCATAAAGTTGAAATACGAGAAACATTGGTTGATGTTATCCTGCTCAGTATAGCAGATAAATGTTATACATGATCTTCACATTCCTTAGGGGATAAATGACATGCTGCTCTATCAAGTTATAACTGCAATGCTTTAAACAAGATTAATGTTCTAATCTGTTAGACAATGAATTAACTACTGTTAAACAATTATGATTCCTCTGTTCAAGATTTATCTTAATAAACTGCAATAATAATGTTTCTGGCGGAGAGTTATATCTCTCGCTGGGGTAATTTACAATTGTCTCACCCCCGTGGGAACCACATTTTTTAGGTGGACGCGGACGAAGAAGAAGGAATCCTTCAGCAGGTGAAGGACAACAACAGCAGCAACAGGGTCAGCAGTGAATTCTCAGGTGGAGACACTGGTTGATATGTATTGTATAGATGTACATAAAGTCCTATGTGTCATCACTGTACTCTCAAGTCCTCGAAGTAGTAGTCAGTGCTTTTGAGATTTTTTCTTAGTGCTTTGAGATTTTTATACTTCCTGTGTTTAGTTAACAGAGCAGTTCATGCTTGTAATTCTTAGAAAAGGATGATACAGGACATGTACTTGTGAACCAGTATGTAATTAAGTTACTCTGGTTCTTTATGAAAGAGTTTTCCTATGTGTGGACCTCTTTGCAAAATGGTTTTAATTTTTAGTGATTTTTGGTAATCCGTTGCTTAGTGATCGCTTCTGCTTAGTTAATAATGTTTTATTCGAACAATGCATCACAATTTAGTGGTATCAGAGCTCTACGTTCGCTGAGTCTATAGAGACATAAGACTAAGATGTTGAGTCTGTTCTAAGTGTCTTCCAGTTCATCTGATAGTATCTTCTACTCATATAGGAGAAGAAGAACTTGAAGATGTCTGGATCACACGAAGAACATGCTGCTGAGAGCAGCGTTGCTGCACCAGGAGGAGGTGTAAGGGATCAAGCTAGGGAGGAGCCAGTACCTGGACATTCCCAGTTTGACCCAGCTATGATAGAGAATCCAACCTTCCATACCCTGTTTAGTCAGTTTATGGTGACTATGACGCATATGGCGGATAGGATGCCACCACCTGCACCTAGGGCACTAGCCCACAATGAGGGATATGGAGCCGAAAAGACTTTTGAGAGACTTTGCTGGGTTGGAGCCATAGATTATGCTGGTACAGCTGATCCAGCAGATGCTGATCTGTGGCTGACGGAGTTGGAGAAGGCTTTCAGGATCCTTGATATTCCTGAAGCCGAGAAGGTAAGACATGTAGTGTACCTCCTAAAAGGGAGTGCTGGTCACTAGTGGATATTAGAAGAAGACAAGAGGCTAGGTGAAGAAATTGGATGTGAAGTATTCCGATGAGAGTTTGCCAGTAAATACTTCCCTAAGACGTATCTAGATGAGAAGATCAGACAAGGACAAATGAACGTTAGTGAGTATGAAGCTAAGTTCATGGAGTTGTTGCGGTTTTATCCGCATATGGCGGTTAATGATGAGGAAAGAATTTGACATTTTGAGAAGGGATTGAATGCTGAACTGACCATTCCTGTGTCTGCTTTAGAGATTAGGGAGAGGTTTGCCACTTTTGTGGAGTCGGTAAGGAGGATAGAAAGGTATGAAATTGAGAAATGACAGACCAGTGGTAAGAAAGTATACACTCAGTTTCAAGGACAAAGATCCAAAAGTTTTAAGAAGCCGAGACTTTCTGCATCGGTAACACCATCAAGATTCAATACCCAGATGCAATGGACGTCAAGTAGGGGTAGGGACCGTAGTATTGCTCCAAGTAGAGCCTCCAACATAGCATCAACATCGGTGACTGGATCTCGTAGACCCTATTTTGCGACTAGGATCTGTTACCAGTGTAGACAACCAGGACATCTAGCAAAGGATTGTCCAGATGGGAATACAATGGTGACTCAACCCCAGGGGCATAGTCAGCAAGGCTCACAAAGGAGGCAAATTTCTAGTAACAATAGAGGACGTGGACAAGCATCCCAAGCTGGTTCATCAACACCTAATAATCAAGCATCAGGTCAACAACCAACAACTGTGAGGATCTATGCAATGAATTAATCTGATGCAATAGTCAACCCTTGGGTTGTGACAGGTCAGATGAAATATTTTCATTCTGATATTTTATTTCATGATTCTATGTGTTAAAAATAAGAAAGTAGTTGTTTTTGAACTCCCTCTGACTAGTCCTATAAGGACACAAGGGATATGAGAACTTACATTTTACTCAGTATTCCTTAAAATTCTTTATAATCTCTCTTATCTGTGTGCTAAAAGATGAGATATAGAAGTGATGCCTGAAGAAAATCTGAGAATGAAAAATCCTGTGTGTATAATGATAAAAAAAGTGAGGAACATGATGGTAAATAAAGTGCATATTACCTAATCTCAATACTTGTATACCCTAGCCAAGTATATGATTATTGGAGATAGGGCAAGTATGGAACTCTTAGATTGTTATCTTTCTAATTACTCTGATCAAGTAGTCATTCTGAAATAATCTAGTGAGTATAATGAAATTACATAGGAAGTGCTAAGTGAACTTTCCTAATTACAAAAGGAAATGCTAAGTGAACTTTCCTAATTACATAGGGAAGTGCTAAGTGAACTTTCCCAATTACATAAGGAAGTGCTAAGTGAACTTTCCCAATTACATAGGGAAGTGCTAAGTGAACTTTCCCAATTACATAGGAAGTGCTAAGTGAACTTTCCTAATAACATAAGGAAGTGCTAAGTGAACTTTCCTAATAACATAAGGAAGTGCTAAGTGAACTTTCCTAATAACATAAGGAAGTGCTAAGTGAACTTTCCCAACTAATAGGGAAGTGCTAAGTGAACTTTCCCAACTAATAGGGAAGTGCTAAGTGAACTTTCCCAACTAATAGGGAAGTGCTAAATGAACTTTCCCAACTAATAGGGAAGTGCTAAGTGAACTTTCCCAACTAATAGGGAAGTGCTAAGTGAACTTTCCCAACTAATGAGGAAGTGCTAAGTGAACTTTCCCAACTAATGAGGAAGTGCTGAGTGAACTTTCCCAACTAATGAGGAAGTGCTAGGTGAACTTTCCCAAACAAATAAAGGATTGTTGAGTGAATTACCTATGTTTAATATATATGTTTTCTCCATTGATAAACAACCTTGGGTAATAATAGGGGTATGTTCCTTTATGTTTCTTCCTTTCATTAACATGGTAATCAAGTAAGTATTATGATGTTTGATATGCATGGATTAGAATTAATCCGTTGATGGATACTTAGAAAAGTATCAGTTTGCTTTGGACTTTGGTTCCAAGATAATGATATATGGAACAAGTAATGTCCTAAAATAAAAGAAATACTTTGTGCTTGTGTACCTTCAGTGGTAACAACAGAGAAATGAATATGAAAAAAATGAGATGTGTTCTCAACGCATATGATGAATACCAAAGTAAGGATTATGGAACCTGAGAAATAATAGATGATTTATGTTGGTTATCTATATTGGACAACTATGAAATCAATCTAGATACATAAAATAATATGGACATCATATGTTATGTGAATACTTGATGGTATGATAAATGAATAAAATCTGTCTCTCCTTTTCCTGGGATTTCGGGGACGAAATCCTTGTTAGGGGTTTATAATTTGTAACATCCCCGACCTGGGTTATGTTTAACCCTAGATGTTTTGCTTAATAAAGTTGATTATATTCTTGCTCTTATCCCTTGAAAAGTAATTAAGACTCAAGAGGAACTTATATTTCAATTTTAGTCCTTCTTGAATAATGTTGAAATAATGTTTTGTTAGTTTTGGACTAAAGTGCAAATTACCCAAGTTGAGGGGTTAACTTGCAAATTGTACATGATACAATGTTCCTCAGATTTTGAAGCATAATGGGAATGAGTATGATGCAGAGGTATGGCTTCTACAAGCCTGAATACCAAGAAAGAGACTATTGAGCAATGTTTGTGCATTAAAACCTAGTTTTGGTGTAATGTGCAATTTACCCAAAATCTAGGGTTCAATATGCAAAATACCACTTCAAGAAGATCCCTCATGATTCTTGGAATCGTGTAGAGAAAATAATTTGAGAGGGGCGCCTCATTTGAATCATTTTGGAAGAGAGAGAATCTTGATATTAAAATAATCAAGATTTAAGCATAATTGAAACCCTAATTCAATTTAATGCAAAAATAATTATATTAATTGGATTACCCTTCAACCAAAACTATAATGGTTGAGTTTATATATGTGTTGACGTCCTTGTGCCTTGCAAAGGAAACGAAAATATCTTAAGGAGGTGAAGAACCCACTCACATTATTATAAGAAAAAGAAATATCCACTCACTTATGGATATTAATATAATATGATTTAAGGTGCTTAGTTTGTTTTCCTTTAAATAGTGGATAATTGAGAGGAATATGAGGCAATAAAGATAGCCTAATATCTAAGGAAGAGAATGGGGCAAGTGTCAAGAAAGTTGAGGAGATAATTCCTACTTTCTCTCTCTTAAATGAATTTTCAATAAAATTCATATATATGCTCCTTTATCCATAAGTTGAAAGGGTAATTTCGAAACCACGTTCACTTCTTGCTTGCAAAAACTACCAATGGATCTTGTAGCAACATGAGGACGACCCCCAACCTGTTGGTAAGCTTCTTGACCTTCTTTCACCTTGATTCCATGGTGGAAATCGAAAATCAAGGCATGATTTCTTCTTATCTCCATTCCATCTTCAATTCTAGCCATTCCTTTTCACTCAAAGCTTAAGGACGAGATTGGGATAGTGGAAAGTGTTGCTTTAAACATTGAAGACGTGGAGGTTGAAGCTTGAAGCTCAATTGAAGGTGGGTTATATAACTTGAATCCTTGAACTTTGTTATTGATTCCATATCTTTAGCAATTGTTGATTCCTTCCTTATTCCCAAAACTTTATTTGATTGATTGATGCAACCACCATGAAAATCACAGAAAGTTTTGTGGGTTTATAGCTTGATGATGATGACATCATCATAAGCACACACCTCCACAAATATCTATTGCAAACGGTTTCAAAATTTTAGTCAAATCGGTTTCACCAAACCGTTTGGAGACCAAACAATTTGCAAACCGTTTGGAGTGGTTGATTGTTTGCAATGGTTGAAAATTTGAGGAAATAAGCTGATGTAATTGGATATTGATCCAATGGTTTCAATTAGTTTGATCTTAGTGGTTTCAATTGAGAATGATCCCTTAAATGCAAACCCTAATCGAGTTGAGTGTTGAATCCTTAAGTAATTAAATTAATTTTTGGGTTGACTAGCCCAAACGGTCTCAAGACCATTTGGAGGTCACCCAAATGGTCTGAAGACCATTTGGAAGTCAACCAAGACCATTTGGAAGTCTGTAATGAAGTATGATTGGATGGTTGATGATCCAATGATATCGTGTTGAAATACAATCACTAGCTAAAGTGATGATTGATTCAATGATGCAAACCCTAATTGATTTTCACAAATTTCAATAAAGGTTTGAGTCAAATGGTATCAAGACCATTTGGAGGTCATCCAAACAACCTCAAGACCGTTTGAGGTCAGGTCATGTTATGGTTTGATGATGATCCAATGAATTCAATTGAATTAGTTCCACAATGTCAATCATTGATGGTTCCTCGATTTCAAAACCCTAAGTGATGGTTTCTTGATTATAAACCCTAGTTCAATTGGGTTCAAAACCCTAATTAAAGGTCCAATTGAAGGGTGATACAATGGTTGAATTGAAGAATAAATCAGTAGTTCAATTGATAGATGGTTTAATGATTGAAACCCTGAATTGATAAAGTGATGGAAGACCTTTTTGGTCCATTCGGTTTTAAGAGAGTTTGGACCAAACGGTCTCAAGACCGTTTGAGTCCAAACGGATTCAAGACCGTTTGGGATCAAATGGTCTCAAGACCATTTGATACCAAATGGTCTCAAACCGTTTGGATACCCAAGTAGTTTCAAGTGTGGATTGTCCATATGGTTTCATTATTGTTTTGCTTAAACAGTTTCACACCATTCAATGTCTGAGTGATAAAGACTGTTTGGGGTCTAAGTGGCCAAGACCATTTGAGGTTCAATTGGTCAAACCATTTGGACACCTAAGGTGACTAAAGGTCAATTAACTAATTGATTATTAATGATGCAAATCAAAGGTGATTACAATGGTTGTACCTTTGAGGTACTAAGGTAATTAGTACCTTTGGGAGTGGTTAACTCTTGATGCTTATGAAAGCAATGATTTAAAATGTTGTGACAACCCTTCATTCAAGTTGATTGGACCTAATATAAATAGGATTGGATTAATTGACATCCTAGAGAGGATGAGAGAGAGGAATTCTTACATGAGTATTAATCATGTGGGGATTAGGGTATGATCCTTAGTAAAGAGATCATGAAACCTTAATTGAGGGTGATGCCATGTGAAACCCTAATTGAGGGTGATGCCATGTGAAACCCTAATTGAGGGTGATGCCATGTGAAACCCTAATTGAGGGTGATGCCATGTGAAATCCTAATTTTAGGTAATGCTATGTGTAACCCTGATATAGAAGGATATTATGTGAAAGTCTAATGTAGAGTGATATTATGTGAAACCCATAAATATGGGAGATGATATGTGAACCTTAATTTATAAACATGGAAAACCCTATTCCTAATAATGGAATAGTGATTAATATATTGACAAGTGCAACACCTAAAGAGGTTGATAATGGATATCCTTATATCAATAGTTCCTAACTCAAAGATGAGTCCATATCATTAGCAAAGGGTTGTATTTTCTGAATAAGTGACTTATGACCAATATATTACATGATAAATGTGATGAACTGGTGTATAAAGTATTAGGATGGGAAATATCCTAATACAAGCTAAGTGGATGAACTCAAGTAAGATAAAGGTGACGAGGGAAGTGATACATCAAAATATGATAGATATCACATCCAACACCTCAATATTGATATACCTTGATGTGTTTTAAATCCAATATATTTGGATGAGTGAAACATGAAGTGTGTCATGTCAGTTGTTTCATTGATATGTAATGCACTTTGATAAGTGTAGGCTATCAGGCCTTATGAAGAGGTTAATCCAAATAAATAAACTATGATGTAATCATATTCTGGTAAAAATGAGAGAGAAAGTCATATTGTGTGTTGATAAATCATTTAATGATGAATGATGAGAATAAATAAGTACGATTGAATACTTATGTTATTAATGTTGGCTCCTAGCTGTGTGGAGCATTGAAATAGGACATGATCATTACTAATGAGATCTTGAGAACCTAAATGGTTATTTATGGAAAACCCTAATGGAGGGTGATGATATGCAAGAGAAATCCTAACCCTAAAAAGGGAATAATGGTATTACTTTGTGTTGTATGGTACTGATATGAAAGCATTATAACTGTTATCATGAAGTACCAACCATGCAGGTATCATGAGAAGATAAACATAGCCAGGTATGAGCTATGATGTTTCTTTTTATTAAAGTTGTTAATGAGCCATAATATGCCTTGTTGCCTACTAAAGAGGTAACAAGAGGTGAATTAAGCTTTGTGTGCTATGTGGAATGTTTGTGTAGTAAGAATCATGCTTACCTTGGTGAAATGACCTAAAGGTATTAAGTTACCTGTTATGTGGTAACAAGTATTCTATGATGAATTAAGGGTTTGAATACCCATATTCTATTTTGGTAAGCTAATTGCAGTTTGATACATGATGCGAAAAATATAATTAGCCATGTAGTGCATTTGCATAAAGTTGAAATACGAGAAACATTGGTTGATATTATCCTGCTCAGTATAGCAGATAAATCTTATACATGATCTTCACATTCCTTAAGGAGATAAATGACATGCTGCTCTATCAGGTTATAGTTGCAATGCTTTAAACAAGATTAATGTTCTAATATGTTAGACAATGAATTAACTAATGTTAAACAATTATGATTCCTATGTTCAAGATTTATCTTAATAAACTGCAATGATAATGTTTCTGGCGTAGAGTTATATCTCTCACTGGGGCAATTTACAATTGTCTCACCCCCGTGGGAACCACATTTTTTAGGTGGACACAAATGAAGAAGAAGGAATCCTTCAGCAGGTGAAGGACAACAACAACAACAGCAGGGTCAGCAATGAATTCTCAGGTGGAGACACTAGTTGATATGTCTTGTATAGATGTACATAGAGTCCTATGTGTCGTCTCTGTACTCTCAGGTCCTCAGAGTAGTTGTTAGTGCTTTTGAGATTTTGGCTTAGTGCTTCAAGATTTTTATACTGCCTGTGTTTAGTTAAAAGAGCAGTTCATGCTTGTAATTCTAAAAAAAGGATGATATAAGACATGTACTTGTGAACCAGTATGTAATTAAGTTACTCTGGTTCTTTATGAAAGAGTTTTCCTATGTGTGGACCTCTTTGCAAAATGGTTTTAATTTTTAGTGATTTTTGGTAATCCACTGCTTAGTGATTGCTTCTGCTTAGTTAATAACATTTTATTCGAATGATGCATCACAAAGGAGTTGTGGAGCACCATCAGCCTACAACCCAGAACAAGCCAAGGAGAGAAGGCAGTTAGAGAGAAGGAGAAGAACACGTCTACAGAGAGTGTACAGGATGGTACTCCCCTTCTCAACTCTTAACCCACCGCGCTCTCCTCCTCAAATCCCTAACTGCCGTGCTTTCCCCATTCTCGCTTGTGCACCATTACAGTACATCGTCTTTGTTTGCTCTTTGTGTGGGTCCACCACATTTCACCGCTTTTAGTTACTATTACAATGCACTGCGTTCAATTACTTCATGTGTGTCTCCATTACAATTTACTGATTTTGTTTTACTCTTTTTGTCATTCTCATTACAGTGCATCATCTCTGTTTGCTCTTTGTGTGGTTCCACCACATTTTACGACTTTCACTTACTGTCTATTTGGCCTATTACAATGCACTTCTTTTGGTTACTTCATGTGTGTCTCCATTACACTTTACTGACTTTGGTTTACTCAATGCTTGTCTACATTACATTTTTAGCTTTTATTTACTGAAAGTGTGTCACCCTTACATTTTATGCAAGTTTTTGTTTGTGAGGTTGTTACTGTAATGGATCCCAACCTTGATAGTGATGCTAGCAATGCTATTATTGACTATGATGACAACCTATGTTCCTTTTCATCTGTTGATTATGACATCCTATCTACAACTGATATCCCTAAGATTGGACTTGGTTTTGGAAGTTTAGATGATGGTGTAGTTTTTTATTATAGATATGTTGGTTTGATTGGTTTTAATTTCAGGAGAGATGATAATCGTTATCAAGGTCATACTAAGGTTTTGCTGGAAAAAAGATTTAGTTTGTGATAAACAAGGTGAAAATAAGCGTTCTAAGAGATCTAATGGTCTTTTGAGTCCTGTTTGTGAAGATGTTGCTGATCTAAATGATAAATTATCCAAGAAACATAGACATTTAGTAAAAAGTCGTGGGTGCAAAGCCATACTCAAATTGACATTGGACAAGTCATCCTCCAGATGGGTTGTCAGTGCATTTGTTAAAGATCACAATCATGATCTTGTGGATAATGCTCATCTACACTATTTGAAGTGTAATTAATCTTTAGACCAGAGCCAAAAATATATGATTTCATCAATGAGCTAGGCAAACATACCTGTGTCTAAGCAACTTGCATTAATAGCATCTGAGTCTGGTGGTTATGACAAGTTGACCTTTACATGTAGACAAGCTCATGGACACCTCAGTAGGAAGAGAAAAGAATCTACAAATCATGATGTGGATATGGTGTTAGGTCATTTTGTAAGCTTCAAAGTATTAGATTCTAAATTATTTTATACGTATCAAAAAGATTTTTATGGTTGCTTGACACATTTGTTTTGGTCTGATCCCATCTCTATTGATGATTGTGCTCTCTTTGGTGATGCCATTGTATTTGATACCACTTATCGTACCAACAAGTATTCCATGATTTTTGGAATGTTTGGTGATGTTTATCACCATCAAAAAATAGTATTATTTGCTTCATCCTTGTTGGCGGATGAGAAGTATGTGTCATTTCTATGGGTTTTCAATCAATAATTATTGTGTTTTGGCAAAGATCTGGTCTCCATCATAACTGATCAAGACCCAACAATGAATGCTGTGATTATTACTGCTTTTCCGTCATGTAAGCATCATTTTTGCAGCTGACACATTCTACAGAAACTCCCTTCTAAAGTTGGTGGAAAACCTAACAAGTACCGATCATTAGTGCTTTGAATGATTGTGTTTGGAATGTACATGATACAAACAATTTTGAAGGGAGATAAAGTTATGTGGTTGAAGAGAATGCCTTATTGTCCATTAGTTGGTTTACTGATGTGTATGCTATGCGGTGACAGTGGGTGCCATGTTTTATGCAGGATTCCTTCTTTGCTGGCATGAGGACAACCCAAAGAAGTGAGAGCCTTAATGCATTCATTAGAAGCCACATCAACAGTAGAAAAACACTCTTTGAACTTGTTTGTAGCTTGGAGACTGCTTATTCTCATGTGTGAGAGATAGAAAATTTCAAAGATTTTGATGACACGTACAACAATCTGCCTTTGGCTTCATTGTGGCCTTTGGAGGAGCAAATGAGAGGTATATATACCAAGGCTATTTTTAAGATCTTTCAGTCTGAAGTTCATCAAAGTATGGTGTAAAACGTGTAGGAAACTTATGATGAAGGTGTGTTTGAGGTATATCGTGTTGGTGGTTCTAGTTGTCCTCATGTTTTGAAGAAAGATTCATCTACTGATATGCTATCTTTTAATTGTTTCATGTTTGAATTCAAAGGAATCCAATGTAGGCACATTCTTGCTTATCTAAAGAGTCGTGATTTTTTCACTCAACCCTGTGCCATACATATATATGAGGTGGACCAAGGGATATAGAGATCACCCTTTGGTTTTCATCAAAGTTTATGCATTCATCCACTAGGAGTACACCTCAGCTGGTTTCTACTTGTATTTCAGTTGTAAACATAGCGTGCATGAACAATGCTATAGATTTGTGTCATGAAAGGCTCATTGCCTTGCAAAAGGAGTTGTAAGAATTAAATGTTGGTGATGTTGGTGTAGCTGGATCTAATACAACTTCTTCTTCTATTGTCAAGGTCAACATTCCTAGTGTTTCTAAAACCAAAGGAAGACCTAGAGCTAGTGATGTGTGCTATAGATCTAGAGTTGAAATTTCCCAGTCTAAAGTGAGACAATGTAAAAACTGCTTACAATACGGTGTCAAACATGATAGCAGAAACTGTCCTTTGAAGAAATAGGTGTGTTACCTATTTTGCAATACAAATATAGTAAATCTACAACATTGCTATCTTATATTTCTTTTGTATATGTGCAGGAACTGAGTAGGGTTTCTATTTTGGAAGTTGACATGTTCTTCATGATGAAGAAGTTGTTGATATGGTGGATTTGTAATGGTGTTGCTGGATTTGGACTTGTAATTCTTCTACTGCTATGGTGGATTTGTAATGGTGCTGTAGAATTTGTAATGATGCTTCAAGATTTGTAATGGTTGTGTTGGATTTGTAATGGTGCTTCTTGATTTGTAATGGTGCTTCTAGGTTTGTAATGATGCTTCTGAACTTGCTATTTAAAATTTGTAATGGTGCTTCTGGATTTTTAATGGTGCTTCAGATCAATTTTATAAAATTCTTCCTTTTGATATGTGTTTGTATTGGTGCTTCAGATTGATTTCTAATGGTTGTGTTGGATCTGTAATGTTGTGTTGGATCTGTAATGGTTGTGCTGGATTTGTAATGGTTGTGTTGGATTTGTAATGGTAGTGTTGGATCTGTAATGGTTGTGCTGGATCTATAATAGTTGTGTTGGATCTGTAATGGTAGTGATGGATCTGTAATTGTAGTGGTGGATTTGTAACAGTGCTTCTGGATTTGTATGGTTGTGTTGGATTTGTAAAAACATGCCCCACTACTACATTATGCATAGCATCTACACAAACTTAGCCTACCTGAGCTGTCATCAATACATGTAAGAACAACACAATCACAAGACCAGTCTGAATGGATAAAAGTAGCTTCCATAAATCAGCTACTAAATAGTTTACATGCAATGCATTTATTTAGAAAAAGCAAATCTCTCTGTATGGGTGGATGGATGAGTAAGTGCATGGACCCAGACTTATGTATGTTGAAATTGATTTGAAGAATGAATAACTACTACTAGTGACTCATTTATGATGAACCGTCAGATTCAATACAAATTGAGTTGGAAACTTTTACATAAGATTGCAAGTTAGATGATCCAGACTTCAGGTGCATATTAGGCAAGAGATGGTGGTGGCGATTAATGGGGTTTGCAAAAGGTCATGCTAAAATTCCAACTGTATTTGTGACTACCTGGAAGATAGAAGGGTTTTATAACTTGCATACCATACCAGTATAGGTTCCCTACTGCTGTTCTTGCACATGAAAGCTCATTGAACTTGTAATTTGTAGGAAGTTGAATGCAAGAGGAAAATAGATGGATAAGGAAGTTGAATGCCACAACCTATAGCTTCTACATCCAGTATGTATTACAAAAAATCACCCTCCATTACATTCGTCTTCCTCCCATTACAGAAACACCAACTCTCCTTACATGTGATCCTTTCTAGTTACAACATAAAGATTCTCCTTGCAGAATGTAATACAAAATATAGCCAACACAGATAACTTACTATAATAGTAGCTCAAAATAAACTTATGCACAAGAATCCAATTCAAATTCACACATAAAAAGATGTTTCCTTACAAGCATAATAGGTTTATACATTGCACTTTGATTGATACACCAAAGTAACAACTTCAAACATTATCGAAAACTGAACTTCGATAAAGTCACAGTTAGTTTTGCAAATCAGATGATTACACAACTAGAACTGAGATTTTGTCAAATCATAGTTAGTTTTGCAAATGATATGATTGCATCAGGTAGAACTGAGCTTTTGCACATCAAAGTCACATGCTCAAACATTACAAAAAAGATCATTTATTCTCTTCCCCCTTTGACTCTTGCATTTGTTCAATGTCTCCCTTTAACTCTTTCATGTCTTCAACACTTCAAACTTTGACTCTTGAATTTCATCAATGCTCCCCTTTGACTGTTGCATGTCTTCACAACTTCCCTTTATTTTTTTATTTCGTCTACACTCCCCTTTGACTCTTGCATTTCTTCAATGCTCTTTAATTTCCCAAATGTCATCATCTTGTAAAATATGTCACCTCATATTGCCATAATGTATTCATTTGTAAAGGTCATACTATGCCCATTAACCAAGCATTCCAAGTATTTCATAACAAATACGCCACAATCTACCTCATTTTCTTCCTGTTGTGAGTAGTCAACATATTCAAATTCCCATTTAGACATCTGGCTCCCTCTATCAGACAATCCTCTTAAGTATTCCAATAGCCATCCATCCTAAAACAAAATAAAAAATTTATTTCTAGAAAGAGATTTAAATGCCCTGAATTTATGTTATAAACTGAGTTTTTAGAAAGAGAGTTAAATGCTTAATACTTACCCATCTTTGCACCTCTCTCTTGTAAGATGAGTTTCTAGAAAGAGAGTTAAATGCCCTGAATTTCTGTTGTATGAAATTAGCTTCAAGTAGATGCCAATGTGTGTCATTGTTCAGAATAGTCAAGGAATCCATCATATCAAAATCACTTGGTCTAATGTTGAACAGATTTGGTAATTCATTTACTATCTCCATTGTAATTCTCTGTACACCCATGTGTATTTTTTGCTACAC
The DNA here is from genome assembly GCA_963693085.1 of Alisma plantago-aquatica. Classification (NCBI taxonomy): domain Eukaryota; kingdom Viridiplantae; phylum Streptophyta; class Magnoliopsida; order Alismatales; family Alismataceae; genus Alisma; species Alisma plantago-aquatica. The sequence continues at coordinate 656,497,309 of OY856409.1, forward strand.
GAAACACAAATTTACATCAGAAAATAATTTACTCAAGCAATGCCATTAGTACACAAATTTACTCAAATCCATCTTACCGGTACATATGTTTTCAAGTAATGCCATTTGATTTGTTTCTTTCTTTTCTTACTTGAAGTTGTTGTGAGAATTTCCACAAAGTAGTCCATCACCTGTTCATTACACTAACCATTACTACACACTTTACATGAAAATTTATATCTGTATTAGATCTTGAGGTGTCAACATTATAAAAGATTCAATCATTTGGTTCTTGAAAAGCAGTCTTAATAGTTGTTTTCCTGTGGACCATGTGTCATCTCCAAAATGCCATTCCCTTCTTGACCTATAGAACACATTTTTGCCCAATATGTTAAATAAGGTTGATTATATATGTATCACATAATTCTTCTCTTGTGTTCTCTTACACTTCATCGATATTATCCTTGAAGTTCTTTACTTCTTTTTTCCATTGATCACCCTTGAAGTGTTCATATCTAATGAAGTTTGCATTCCTTTCCTGTATATGTGTTAGATTACAACAATTACTAATATTTGTTGTAATGCACTTCCTGTAACACTCAAGGTAAGATGAACATAGAAAAGATAGATATGCAATACTTACCAATGGCCCCCTTCTAATCTTTACATTTTCTTCAATGCTTCCAAGGTTTGAATTTAGCTTCTTTTTCTTCTTGGCGAACATATTCATTTCCTTCTTTTCTGGTGCAAACGTTTCTTGTTTTTCTGCTACTGGAGCTTCTTTTATTGCTGGAGGTGTATGTTCTATAGAGCTCAAATGTAGTGGAATAAACTGTGGTGATTCCTCTACAGAGCTGAATTGTCTCTTCAAATTTTTGTTCTCTTCCTCCAATTCATGAATCCTCTCTTTCAACTTATTATTTTCATTCATTACCTCTGCAAAACTTGTGAAGACATTCATTGTGCACATCTCCTTGTGCTTTGCTAGATCATCCTTAAGAGACTTGATTCTATCTACCAAGTTATTATTTCTTGTGGCAGGTTCTTCATCAAACTATATTGTTTTTCCTTGACTTTATACTCCTCCTCCCTTATTGCATACTTGGACTTGCAGTGTGGGAACTAATTTCCATGTTATGCAAAATGGTATATCTTTTAAATCTTTGATCACTTCCCAGTCGTCACTGTTGTCCACCTTCATCTTTTTTAGAACATGTATGGACTGTACAGAGAAAATTTATATGTAATTACATAGATGTATTTTGCAATACAAATAACATTTATGTAACAAAAACTTACATTTTGCAAGACAAACAACATTTTTGTAACATAGACATGTTGGGTTTTAGGGGAGACAGAGAAGGCAATGGAAAAAAAAATTCTTCTCCCCACACCCAGTATAAAGGAATCACGTCAACGTCTATACAATAGGAAGGATGGTTTGTAGAGACGTACATTGTCCCGAGGCTTGCTTGGTGACGTTACCTCGTAGATTGCGTGGTCTTCACCTCCAGTCTTGGACAGTGTCTGTGCAGCTCCTGGTCTCACTGAGACTGTCAGGATTGATAGCTATCCTCCGAGCGGCAGAAGTCTCCTGCCTCTGAAGTAGTCCACACAGACCACCTGGAACTCCGATCGCCTTGTCGCATAAGGCACCGGAAGGTGTCGTACCCTCCTGTCGGTGTACTAGTCGCCGACACACTCTTCTGTCACCAGTCGCTTTTCTGCAGTTGTCTTTCCCTTACTGTGCCTCCCTTATCGGGTAGCACTTGCTCGGGCTCTCTCGGTTACCACAACCAGAGAGAACGGCAACTTTGCAGAGCAACTAGTGTTCTGAGTTTTTGTACATGAGAATCCCCCAATACCCCTATATATAGGAGGGTTATGGGGCAAGGTTCTCTACCTCGGGTAATGCGAGATTAAAGCAGAAGTACAAGGGTTCGAGATTTTCCAGAGAACAACCAACTGCGCCAGCTGAACCGATCGGTTGGGGACCTGAGCCGATCGGTTGGGACCCTGAGCCAATCGGTTGGTTCCCTAAGCTAATCGGTTCATGTATGAGTCGATCGTTTCATGATCCTGGTACAACTCAAATTGACTTTTCCTCTTTTTTTTTCTAATTGATCCAAATACCAATCCTTGTTCCAATCAAATTAGACAAGTGAAACAAAAAGAAATTTCTTGCCAACCTGACTTTCCCAACTCGCTCAGTTGGACTAGTTGAGCCGATCATTTCAACCCTTGAATCGGTCATCTCAATTTGTCCGGATTCGATCAGTTCATCACATGAGCCGATCGGTTCACCAACCTGAGCCGATCGCTTCATCACATGAGCCGATCGGTTGGGAGTGCAGACTGTGCAAAATTAATCAATTATAGTTTCAATCAATCCGATACTCTAATCAATCGGTCCAAAACCTTGAACACTATGATTTTGATCTATCAATTAATTGAGTGTTTAATTGAACTACTACACTCCTTTATCAATCAATCTAAATATCATTTGTGGATAAACTCCTCTTCTAGGTTAAATCCTATGTGTGTGACCCTATAGGCCCATTTCACGTTGGCAGTGAAAGTCCATAACACTTATGACTTCACAAGCAAGGAGCGGTGCCTAGTCGCACATCAGTGCTACCCAAGTGAAAAGGAAAGTTGGAGAACAACTTTCAATCCTACAATTCGTGAACGGTGTTACGTTGAATGTATAATTCCTTTGTCACTGATATCCCGAATGAACTCAAGGCATGGAACAGTCATCCTGTCAACGTTCATTCACTTTCTTGATCTAAGAGTAGATTGGAGGAGATATGTATGACATCAATATCACATACTGATTCACACATGCGTGCGCACGCCTATCTAAATCCTACTCATCAAGTGGCCATGGATATCAAACTCCCTCAGGAGGGACAAATCCCATATCTATCACTCACCCCTCAAAGGCCCCATGTGTCAAAGCCACCCAATCATCACCTTTATAACAACCCATGTTTCAAGACTGCGTTTGATGATGTCAAAGTGTACCCACCGACATGTGTTGAGTGTAGTGATTTTAGGTCAAAGAATCACACTCACCACCATCACTGTGAGAACTTACTGTGACTACCATGTCATGGTTCCATGTGCCAAACTCACAGTGGGTTTGTCCGGTACAATTGTTCTCTAACAAGTACCTATGTGTTTGGTTTGATATCTCCATATCATGACTAACGAGATTCTGTCATCAACCAACACCACAATCTAGTCTTGTGTGTCATTGTTGTCTATCTAATTTCCACAATGACATCTGACTAGGGACATAGTAAGAATGTACAAACTCTTAACATCCATATGATCTCATTGTTCAGGTCCTGAACCTGAAAGCACACGTCATTGAGTATTGTCATTCTCTAGACATTCAATATGTTCTATCATTATCTCATATGACTGAACCAGAAAGAATTGGAAGCTTGCCTTTGATGCTTATCAAATCAATCTTAATGTATCCCACCAATCATCCCATGATTGGCTCTCAGGGCATACATACCAACAGACTCCCACTTGCACTGTGACCCAATCACCCTTGAATCATATTCATAAGGATCTTCAAACATGTTCCACATGTTACTGTGCTCTGGTGCTAACATAGTAAGTTATGGAAACACCTTGCCAAATTCAGTATTAACTGCATGTCTCTCATCTCTTCATTGTACGTCACACATATGAGATAGAGTTGCCGTAATATGCGATCTAGTATTCCTTTGCTAACCTTTAGCCACATTGCATGACCAAGTACTCCTTACTTGTCATAAAAAATCAGAATATCTATAAGTTCATCTCATGAAATTCCAGATCCATATAGTATCCACTAATGTTCTCTAACACACGGACACTCGACTTTTTCCTTTTTAAATGGCTTTATTGGAACGTTTCCATTTATCAACAAACATTCACTTTTATATATCTCATATATATTTTGCGATTAATTTTCTATCCTTTTCGAAAATTCGCATCAATGTAACTCTTTACAGTGAATCCTTCCTTATTTCCATAGAAATAGTATTTCTCAAGTACTTATCAAGTTCTTATGGTATTCCAGTAACCCTTACTAGAACTAGACAGACATCCACTCGTCATGTCCCACATACAAGTTATCAGGATGAGCACATCATATTGTCATGTCCTACATACAAGATGATGAATTCATTTTATTATTACTATGTCCATACATGCAAGATAATGGGATGATTACATACATGATAGATCCATATCTATTCTTAGTGTTCCCATTCTTCATAAGAATTGGACACTTGGCCTTGGGATACTAACTCCATGTAACATGGACAAGTTTTATCCCACTGAATCTGTGCACACTGAACCCTTCAGTATAGATTGCCAATGTATGTTTTCTCTTTTCAAGTCGAGGTTTTCGAGAACTATCTCTATATATCTCTATTCCTATCATATAGGAAATGTCTCTATCTTCCCTAAAGATAATTTCCACAAAGGATTCCATTCTAGAACATCTCATTCCTCATCGACATGTGGAATACAAATACTCTTCCACTAAATCACATATCCCTTCTTTATGTTTGACATATCAGTCAAATCCTTTGGCTATATCATCAAAGTAAAGATCCAGCTCTGAGTTTCTTATACCTAATCAATCACATTGATTAGTCCATTGTAACTTATAGACTTTATTTGCATTAATGGATTCATAGACCTTATAGGTTGTGTCGCGTACACATCCTTGTTTTATTCCTCATAGGAATGCAGTTTTAGTATCTGTATGCCAAATTTCTTAGTCATTAAGTTGCAATCAACAAGCATCATCCTTCTTAAAATGTCATCCATGTGTCTTAATGCTTAAGACTCATTCACACTTATGGATTTCACCCTAATGGGTGCTACCATCAAGGTCATACCTTATGGTTTACATGGAAGTTATTTAGGATGTAATGGTCATAAACCATAACTCAAAATCTGGTTCCTCATATTCATCTAGATAGTTGACTCTTCACATGACCAACTGATCACATAGATAATTGAGGTGTATCTGTCAAGGATATAAGAACTCACAACTCCTTGTGATTCTTAATGTCCTTTATTAGTGTTGGGGTATTCTTTATTTAAGAAGAACTTAGTTGTTTGATAATCATCCTCTAACTCCTTAGAGTATGACTCCTTTTGATTTAGACATCACCATGCCTTAATCATGAGTTTACTATGATACACTATCATAATCACTCACAAGGTTCTCAAACATTTGGTTCAAGTATTTCATTCATTGATCTCATAAAAAATTAACAATTTACCAAATTCGTACTTCATCTATGATATTCTTGAACACTTCAAGATTTTTCATATTGGTATTTCTCTAAACACCGTTTGAAGTATTAGCATTTGCTCCAATAGGTATGTAAATACATCACATGTATTATACCTAATAGGATAATCATTCTCCCACTACCACTAGTGAAAATTGATTTATCATGTTCAAGAGATTCATGTCTCTTACTGGTTCTTTAACCAAAAGAGTCTAGATTTATCCATCATATGGAAACTATAAATGAATTTCTCATGATTTATGCTAATTTGATTGTTATCAATAAATTTTAGGTATCATTTTATCTTATGCATACCAAGTACCACAAGATAAACAAGGAATTGCCATAAGGAAACATCAACTTTATTAATTGCCATTATTGTCATACAATATGCAAGAATAAGGTGTTTCTATCCATTGTCAAATATGAAATAGCAGTTTATAACTCTATTACATGCCTTCACGGCTGAAAATAAACTAAAGTACTCCTATCTATGGTGGCAACACTTGCCCCATTTATTGGATGCTTTACACTTTATATCTTGGTATCATATACCTCAAAAAGTGTTAAAAGTTTATTTCATGACACCTTCAGATGGAGACGCCTATCGCCTCCTTCTTTATTAGTTCTTCCAGATAGAGTGGGTAATTCCTTTTCCAATGTCTTGGCTTTTGAAAATGGTGGCAATTGCCTCTCTTGGTCATGCCTCCCTTAGCCTTGAGAGTTGAAGATGACTTGGGCTGCTGACCGGCTTTAGAACCTTTCTTAGCCTTGCCCTTGCCCTTGCGCTTGGACTTGCCATTCTTGTTGCTAATCATCATCACAGATTTAGGCTTGTCCTTCTTCATCTGTGCCTCAGCTATCCTCAACATGCCCAAAAACTCTGTCAATGGCTTATCAAAGTTGTTCATGTTGTAGTTCATCACAAACTGACTGTAGGATTCTAGCAATGATTGCAGTATCACGTTAGTAGCCAACTCTTAGCTCAAGGGAAATCCCAGTCTTGTCAGGTTCACATACCCAATCATTTTAAGCGTGTGAGGACCAACCAGATCTCCTTCTGTCATGACACACTTGAACAATGCCCTGGAGACATCATATCTCTCTTGCCGTGCTTGATCTTCATACATGTTCTTGAGATGCTGAATCATCTCAATGAAACCCATGTTCTCATGTTGTATCTGCAACTCGTGGTTCATGGAGCACAACATCAAGCACTTTGCATTAATGGCATCTTCAAAATGCATCTTATAAGCATCCCTTTCTTCCTTTGGTGCGGTAGGAGCAGGTTCCTCTAGAGCTGGAGTATCCAGGACATAGAGCTTTCACTCTTGAGTGAGAATAATTCTCAATGTCCTAAACCAGTCATGGAAGTTAGTCACATTCAGCTTGTCCTTTTCAAGGATCGATCGCAATGAGAAGTGATTGTTGTTTGTTGTCATTTGTACTACAAAAGGAAATATATGCAATTTAGTCCAAAACTCAATTTTAACTTATTTGATTGATTTAAAAGGTTTGACGATATAATTAGGACTTTAATTAATTATCGCTCCCACTATTTTTGTTCAAATTGATAGCCTTCACCATCAATTTGGAAGATTGCAGTGTACAATCTTCTAGTGGGCAAGATCCTGAAATCCTCTAAGTTATGAACCAGCTAGGGCTGTCACCCACAACTTAGATCTTCCAGGTAGGCAACTCTTTCCAATTGCATCATATGCAACTCTTGAAAGATGTCATATGCAACTCCTTACCATGATCACCTCTATGCCTCAAGGTGCTAGATCCTATCTAGGTCACCTTGTTAAGTATGACCCAAAGCCAACACGATGAATATGCACCCTTCTAGGACAGACCCACATATTCATCCTTCACGCTTTCATGAGATAGACGGTGCACCACGCTAGGGCGTGCCCACACTTGGTCGATCAAGCTTTTCACGTGTGTCGCATTTGGAAGGCATCTAAAACTTTAATATTTAATGAGGGATTTGGTTTTATAGGTACATATATATATCCAATCACCATAATGCATAGTATGTATCATATACATGCTATATCTCACAGAAAACACGTGAAATGATAAAAGCGATGATTATGGCCATCCTAATGTGATACCTTGAGCCAAGAGGAATCACGGTCATCTAGGTCTACATCACATGCAACCTGTACAAGATGAACTCTGTGCTTTGCTTTTACTAGATTTGATCAACTCATCTCCATGATTGATCGGCTCGCCATTAGACTGGTCGGTTGGGTACCACTAGCCGATTGATTGACTCCTCCAACCGATCAGTTTGTCTGGTCATCATGCATCTCCTCATGGCCATCACCCACTCGTCTCACTCTGCAAACCAGACATCTAGAATGCCAACCAATCAGTTCACACCTTGAACTGATCGTCTCAGTTGTCGTCAGGTTGTCTGTCATTCTTTGACATAACAAGAAATAAAAGTTCTATCCTATTTACATTTGAATTGAGAAACCCCGAGTTACATTCGGGGGGAGCAAAGGTAGGAAAGAAATCTCGATTTATCTCGAGTTACATCAAGAATAAGGAGGTAGGTAATTGGTACACAGACTGAGATGCAAGCAACCACATACAACCATACACAGACATAGGGTTTATTGGCCATAACCACGCTATACATTGACCACAAAACTCGTTTATGGGCAATGCGTATCGAGTGCATTCATATTACATATCATATATGTATATTGGGATTTGTGTATTTAGGACTGGACATGTATAAAGCCAATTTTATTCACATCGTATGCAATAAATAAAGGTGACAAACCAAAATCGATCACATTGATAATCCTAGAGTATAGAGCAGTTGACGTGGCTCTGCTACCACTGTTGGGTTTTAGGGGAGACAGAGAAGGCAACGGAAATAATTTTTTTTTCTTCTCCCCACACCCAGTATAAAGGAATTGTGTCAACATCTATACAATAGGAAGGATGGTTTGTAGAGACATACCTTGTCCCAAGGCTTGGCCGGTGACATTACCTCATGGCTTGCACAGTCTTCACTTATGGTCTTGGACGGTGTCTGTACAGCTCCTGGTATCACCGGGACTGTTGGGATTGACAGCTATCCTCTGAGCGGTAGAAGTCTCCCTCCTCTAAAGTAGTCCACACAGACCACCTGGAACTCCGATCACCTTATCACACAAGGCACCGGAAGGAGTCGTACCCTCCTATCGGTGTACTAGTCACTGACACACTCTCCTACCACTAGTTGCTTTTTTGTAGTTCTCTTTCCCTTACTGTGCCTCCCTTATCGGGTAGCACTTGCTCGAGCTCTATTGGTTACCACAACTAGAGAGAATGACAACTTTGCAGAGCAACTGGTGTTCTGAGTTGTTGTACATGAGAAGCCCCCAATACACCTATATATATAGGAGGGTCATGGGACATGGTTCTCTACCCCGGGCAATGCGGGATTAAAGCATGAGTAGAAGGGTTCAAGATTTTCCATAGAATAACCAAATGTGCCAACTGAACTGATCGTTTTAGACCTGAACCGATTGGTTGGGCACCTGAGTCGATCGATTGGGACCCTGAGCGGACCGGTTCATGTATGAGATGATCAGTTCGTGATCCTGGTGCAACTCAAATTGACTTTTCCTCTTTTTATTTCTAATTGATCCAAATACCAATCTTTGTTCCAATCAAACTGGACAAGTGAAACAAAAAGAAATTTCTTGCCAACCTGACTTTCCCAACTCGCTCGGTTGGACCAGTTGAGCCGATCAGTTCAACCCTTAAACCGGTCGTCTCTATCTGTTCTGAGTCGATCGGTTCATCACATGAGCAAATCGGTTCACCAACCTGAGCCGATCGGTTCATCACATGAGCCGATCGGTTGGGAGTGCAGACTGTGCAAAATCAGTCAATTGCATTTTCAATCAATCTGATACTCTAATCAATCGGTCCAACACCTTGAACACTATGATTTTGAGCTATCAATTATTTGAGTGTTTAATTGAACTATGAAACTCCTTTAGCAATCAATCTAAACATCATTTGTGGATAAACTCCTCTTCCAGGTTAAATCCTATGTGTGTGACCCTGCAAGTCTATTTCACGTTGGCAGTGAAAGTCCATAACACTTATGACTTCACAAGCAAGGAGTGGTGCCTAGTCGTACATCAGTGCTACCCAAGTGAAAAGGAAAGTTGGAGAACAACTTTCAATCCTACAATCTGTGAATGGTGTTACATTGAATGTATAATTCCTTTGTCACTGATATCCCTAATTAACTCAAGGCATGGTATAGTCATCATCTCAATGTTCATTCACTTTCTTGATCTCAGAGTAGATTGGGGGAGATATGTATGACATCAATATACATACTGATTCACACATGTGTGCGCACGCCTATCTCAATCCTACTCATCAAGTGTACATGGATATCAAACTCCCTCAGGAGGGACAAATCCCATATCTATCACTCACCCCTCAAAATCCCCATGTGTCAAAGCCACCCAATCATCACCTTTATAACAACCCATGTTTTAGGATTGCGTTTGATGATGTCAAAGTGTACCCAACGATATGTGTTGAGTGTAGTGATTTTAGGTCAAAGAATTACACTCACCACCATCACTGTGAGAACTGACTGTGACTACCATGTCATGGTTCCATATGCCAAACTCACGGTGGGTCTATCCGGTACACTTGTTCTCTAAAAAGTACCTATGTGCTTGGTTTGATATCTCCATATCATGACTAACGAGATTCTGTCATCAACCGACACCACAATCTAGTCTTATGTGTCATTGCTGTCTATCTACCTTCCACAATGACATCCGACTAGGGACATAATAAGAATGTACAAACTCTTAGCATCCGTATGATCTCATCGTTTAGGTCTTGAACCTGAAAGCACACGTCATTGAGTACTTCCATTCTCTAGACATTCAATATGTTCTATCATTATCTCATATGACTGAACCAGAAAGAATTGGAAGCTTGCCTTTGATGCTTATCAAATCAATCTTAATGCATCCCACCAATCATCCCATGATTGTCTCTTAGGGCATACATACCAACAAGACAAGCATTTTGTAATACAAAATCAATCTTTATATTAGAAACAACAATTTTGTAACAAAAACATGAAAATTATAACAGAGACAATGTTTCAATAAGTCAAGCACAAAAGTTTTAATGGAAACAAAGCTTATGTATACAAAACAAGTATTTTGTAATAAAGAACGATTGAGTACTACAATATATACTGTAATACAGACAATAATTCTATAAATTGAAATTGTATTTTGTAAGATAAACACAAATTCAGTAATACAAATGTGCAACTTGTAATGGAAACAAATGTTCAATAATATGGAATTTTACCTCGTCTTTTCCTATTGCTGAAAGTTATTTTGCTTTGTTCACTGGAGTTTCCCATTTCTTAACCCCCGGCTTTGCATTCTTGTATTTGGGTTCCACAATGTTTGTCATCTCTAGTGCCCAAAACTACATTCATTGTTTTGTAGTTAGTACATTTTCAATTTATTGTCTTACTGAAGAAGGAAAAACACAAAGGTAAATATAGTTTTCATACTTACATATAAGCACACCATACAACCAGTGGCATAAAGGGTCTTCTTCATCGTTATTTCACCTGATCTCCTTGCCATAATTTGTTCCTTCATGAACTCCATCTCCTGGAAAATTTGCTTGTGTCCCAGCTTTGCCCAATTTAGGGATGGAGTTGGTGTCACATCATTGAGATAGTGCAAGATATACAATGGTGTATTGTACCCGTGTCTGGTACAAGGAATGTGACCATGAGGTACAACATACAACACCTACATATGTTTTGGTGATCAACCTCAGAATCACTAGTCATTATTCTTTGCCATGTCTTGGCAAGGTTTTCGTTGTGAAGCAGTTCCAATTCCTTCGTCCTTTTCTCCTACAATGCATGCTTCCTCTCTACCTTATTTGTCATTTTGAAAAATATTTCCTCCCCAAACATCTCCTATCCAACCTTCCTAACCACCTCTGAGTTCTTGAATGGCACTATATCAATGCCAGCAGATGGTATTCTTAAAATGACGCCAATGTCTTCAACTGTCATTCTAAATCATAAACCCTTCACCATCTCGAACTCATCACCACCCACAAATTTCTCAATGATGTCCTCTAAAACTCCAGTCTCAGCTTTTAGCAGTGGCATATCTACCATGTTGGCAAATGTTGTAGTCTTCATCATTTGATTTGTCTCTCACTAAAAATTAGTCCATTCCTATTTTGGATGTATCCATTGATGTAACATCGATGATTTAGAAATTGAATTTCTGGATTTTGTAACACAAACGTGAAAATTATAATAGAGACAATGGTTTAGTAAGTCAATCACAAAGCTTGTAATGGAAACAAAGCTTATGTATACAAAACAAATATTTTGTAATAAATAATAATCGAGTACTACAATATATACTATAATACAACAATAATTATGTAAATTGAAATTGTATTTTGTAAGATAAACAAAAATTTAGTAATACAAACATACAACTTGTAATGGTAACAAATTTTCAGTAATATGGAATTTTATCTCATCTTTTCCTACTAATGACAGTCCTTTTGTCCTGTTTACATTTTATCGTTACATATTTCTCTAACAGAATACAACTAACCACTTTGTATTAAAAAAGGTTCATTTAGGGTATAGTTATATAGTTCACGTTACATTAACTCCATTTGTATTACAACATGGCAGTTCTCTTTGCAAATATGACTTACATGCATAAACACAATATACAACATGAAACTTGTTCTCCCATCAGTAAAATGCTATTTTAATGGAAGGTGTGAGAAAAGTATCAATATCAGTAGCTATTTTTTAAGGAAAGGATGAAGAGTATAAATATCAGTTCACTAGAACAATGGATTTTACCTCTAGATTTACTGACCAGTCCTTTGCCCTTCATGTCAACCATCTATTGATTACCTCCTTTATCTTCTTCCATTTCATCAACACTCCTCTCCTCATTAATTTCTTCCTCATTATCATTTGAATCTTTAACTACTCCTCCTATATCTTTTTCAATTGTTCCCTCATTTGTATGAACCCCTTTATTAGAACTACCAAGAGCTTTTGGCACTTTGGGAGCTTTCTTAACAAATCTAGCCTCAACAAAATCGTTATGATGACCCTAATTTTAGGGTAATGATAGTCAAGCAAGCACTTGAGTTTTATTAAGGTTCATTTGGTGACCAATCATGGATTGAGGTAAATTTATTCATCATTTGGATTCCTTTTGCCCAAAAGGTGTGGTTGGGGATACAATTGATAATTATGACCAACATTGAGATCAATCGTAAAAGGTATATTTGTAATCATCTATATGGGTATCTACATCAACAAATGCTCGCATAGGAGGTTTTGTATCTGGTATTTAGATTTATATCGGTGACAATAAACTTTGTACCAACATTAATGACGAAATCATGGAAGAACTACGGTCATTTGAGGCTAATGAAAGTGTGGTAAGTTATTGATATTGCTGTCCTTGTAATGGAGCATTTTTGGAATAATCAATTAAGCAACACGAGTGGGTGACTTTTTGTTCATTTTTTTTTAAACATGTGATTTACGCGTTATGAAATAATTATATAAAAGGATAGAGGGATTTTATAGCTTATCCCTGGTGGGATGGCTCTCGATGTAGTACTTAGTCCATAGAGGCTTGGCTAGATTTAGTTGTGAATGTCGACTTTTTCGGATCTAGCAACCACCTTTGCGAGATATCCTTGAAGGTAGAAAGCGGGAGAATAGAAGCCCCTTTCTCAAAGTTCTCTCTCGCAGCCTTATGTCTCACGGATACTTGCCCTCATGACTAGTTCTTAAGGTATGTTATGGTAAAGAGAGGTTACGGGAGGCTTCATGGAAGGCGATCCTGAATGTGCAGTCAGATTTTGCCGTGACACTTGCAAGGGAGCCACAAAACAGAGAAATAATGATCAACCCGATGAAGTTCGTGTTCCTGAACCTGAGGGAGTCTGTCAAACATTCCCCATATCTGTGTGAGGCGACAGGATCTCCTAGAGGCTACGGGACGTTGAGTCAAGAAAGGAGGAAGAAAGCCCCAATCTGCAGACCTGCTCCTTTTCTGCTATGATTGCCATGGAGGTCCAGGAGCTTTACCACCCCTATTTTTCACCCTATGAACTTCAGACTCATCCTCGATTGTGAAGGAGTCTACAGATTTGCTTAGGTCTCGGAAGCTTGAACAAAGTGATGAGGAAGGTGCCTGAACCTATATCTGCTTCTTTCACGAGCCTTCGGCGGTCGGATAGCCACCATGAATCCCGCCGAAATAGAGGATGAGCGCAGCTCTGTTTTACAGAGCAAATAGAGTACTTCACAACCGGAGACGAGCGATGAGTTTCTAGCCCAGCCTGGTCCAGGCTTTCACGACGGCGGCAATAGGTGCTGGTGAGCTAACTACCCTTCGGATCTGGGGCCGTTACCACTTGGGCGGGTGACCAAGGTCCTCACGTCGGAGCTAGGGAATGTGAGAGAGGCTCGTCGGAGTCTGCTGTCGCGGCGGTGCTGACCTCCTCTCGGTGCTGACCTCCCAGATGGGTCAGATTCCTGAGGAGCGGGGGATCAGAGATGCCGTGCAGAGAGTAGGAATTCCCTTGCTGTCTTACTGATTTGCAGAGATCGGAGCCGGCAGATCCACGCTCAAACTGGGAGAAGCCCAGATCAGGCGAATCGCAAAGGGAGAAGGGAGGCGCCCAGACCGGTCAACTGAGCCGGGTCGGCAGGCCCTGTGCTGCGGCCCACTATGATGGTGATGTGGCAGACATCGAGTGAATTCTGAGGATTAGATCAACGGCTCACAAAAATCACAAAAAGGTAAACGCCTTCTAAATATCCCTAACTGTGCCTTTATCTTGTATAATACATAGAAATTAGCTCCCTTGGCCTAAAAATCCTCCAAAAATCCCCCTAGACTCAGAAAATGATCCCCTATATTACTGAACCCTTAGTTTTGGATTTTGAAGCACAACTATTGATGATATTTAATTTAGGGTGAAATACTTCTTTTAGGGTTCATTTAATTGTATAATTAGTCAATGATGGATATGAAATATGAGAAAAATACTCTTGAACCCTAATACCACATGGAAAGCAAATATGGGCTCTGATCTGATTATTATGTTGAAATAATAGGTCATTCTTCATTAATGACCAAATAGATGTTTATAAACTCATTTTTATTCCAGAAAATAGACCAATCGTCAGAAAATTATAAAAAACTAAACCAGACCTAAATAATGACCTCTAGATCAGTAGAAAAATATCAGAGACATGTTCTAGACTGTTTGAACCTAGGTTTGGCCTAAACCCTAACTTAGACCTAAAATATCAATGACATGGTGAACCTTGTATTAATGATGATTAATTGTTATTAATCAGGTGATGACCAGATTATCTAGATGATCATGGATGAATAGAAAATCTCTGAACTCAGGTACGTGGGATTTTATTAAGTATAAGACTATTTTTCATGAATGCATAATGATATGATGTACTTTGGATGCTTGTGTTTGCATATAAATTCTTGGATGTGTATTAGTAGTATATGCTCCACAAAACATTAAAGAACATAAAAGAATATAGATGGTTTGTAGCTACTGAGTGGATATATGCTCTCTCTCTCTCCCTCAATTCTCTCTCTCTCCCTCAATTCTCTCTCTCTTCCTCTAAATATAAGGTCGGCACTCGGTCTCCATAGTCCAAGGGGCGGGGAAAAATGAAGTGCAACATCTCTCTCTCTCTCTCTCCCCTCTAAATATAAGGTCGACACTCGGTCCCCATAGCCCAAGGGGCGGGGAAAAATGAAGTGTGATACCACTTAGTAGTACAAACGCATCAAAAGACATCTAAGATATGTGTTTACCTGATTATCACTTTAAAAATGTTTTCTTGTACTCTTTCTTTCTCAAGTTACTTTAATTATGCAAGCATATTAGTATGTATCTTTCTACCCACATACACAACACCTTGTGTGTTGATTCGTTGTTTCACGTATGTTTTAGGTTCAGAGATAGCGTGGGATAAAAGATGGGAAGTGAGAAGTTGTACATTTTGTACCTATTATCGAAGATCCTGTTAGCATACATGTTCATAGACTTGTCAAATTCTCTTTCAATATGCAATTGTAATTCATGTTGTAATATAAATATACATGTTATTGTTGAGAAATGTTATGGTTGTATGTTCATGTATGCGTATTATGCTTCCGCATCGCTTTCTGATATGATTGGATGATGTTCTCAAATTCTGGCCTCTCATTCCCAATAGGGTTTGGAGAAGCCAAAATCTGGGGATGTCACAGTTGGTATCAGAGCATGAACAATAGCTACACCTAACAATTGTTCACTATGAAACTTATAACCTAAATTTCACCTTTCACATTAAACCCTAGAAACTCAGTAAGTTATTCTATAGGAATAAGGTTTGACCTAGCCTTTAAGTTAGAACATAGATGTTCGAGAACTAGGTTTAGACAAGTGTCTGAAACCCTTTGCATATAGAGCTCATATGTATTGGGTAGCTACACTAGTCTACACCATGTTCTCACCATTTCACTAGGTGACATGACACTAGACTATCTACTGTGTGTGGGACACTCGATTTTGCTGATTTGGTCTTGTTTTCCAATCGGCTCGAGCCTCGACTGTTTTCTCTGACGCCCACTTTCTCAGAGAAAAACTATATCATATTTTATTAAATATATGTAAATATAAAATGTGTCCCTCACACCGGAGAGTAGTTAGTGCTTGTGCAACCTAAGTGAAAGGGAGTGACATCAGTCTAGAATAGAGAATAGATCTAGATTAGACGTCTAGAGCCTCATAAGGTTATGCGATACATAGATAGACAAAAGAAAGATGACGGAAATAAGTATATAGAATCTTATCTAAGTTGACCTATTATGGTATAAGTTCCTTATTAAGATCTGAGTTGTATATGAGCCGAATCCACTCTTAGAGGATCTATGCTAAGTCGTGATGATGAAAGTACATTCCCTTTTCCTACTTAAGATGAGCTAAGTTAAGATAGAGATGAGTGTGCATGGGACTCAAGCTCTTATACAAGGAGGATATCTAGTGGTAGGATGAGATATGTGGTGAAATCTAGAGAGAGTAAGACCCACAGGGAGAAGGTCATAGGACCTAGTCTCCAATATATGAGATATGTGTTTAAAAAAAAGTGTCCTATACTAGATTACTCTTGAGTGTTGAGTTGAGTCCTTATGCATGATTCAAATCTATATGTGAGAATTGGGTAAAAGAAAAGGATGGGTAGATGACCCATATGATAAAGTCAATCCTTTGGCTGAGTTAGGTCCTAGCTAGAGTGACATTTAGTTGCAAGTGAGGTAATATATAAACTCCAGTTATGAGAGTATGATGCTTTGTGCAAAAGATACTAAAAAATACAATCCTCCTTTCTTCTCTTTCTTAATATATGATGATAGAAACCTCACTTGAGCTATATGGATGATTTATATATGAGGAGTCACTCATATAAGCTTGACCTATTCTATATTTTTCCCCCTATATCATACATGTAGCACCAAGATAGAAATCATGATAACTTTGACATTCAAATATTCTCTTCCCCTTCATATGAAATATGAAAGATATGATGCTGAGATCATGGGATAAACTTAGTATATTCTCTTTTTCCCTTCACATAATACATGTAAGACCTAAAAAAAAAATTGAACTCATGAACTTGATATAAAGATATCCTTGAATCATAGATTATATGATCACAAAATATAGTACAACTCAATCAATCTATATCTATTCTTCTAAGTTTGAGGATAACTCTCACAAATAGATTGAAAACCCTAATATATATATATAAATATATATATATATATATATATATATATATATAAATATAAAAATGAAGATCAAACCCTGTAATACTAAAATCCTAGCATGTTGTGGATCATAAACCATATTAAAGATGTTAAGCCTGATAATTCAAATAAATGATGGAAGGAAACATTGACATCACTGTATGATTAATAGGGTGAAATATGAAACCTTGAGTGGTACCTTCTTAACTTCATATGTATGAATAAAACCCTTTTTTTTTAAGGGAGATAGAGGATGTAATTCCTAAAATAAAAGAAGGTCAAGCCATGACCAAGACATCATATGATGCTTCAACTCTTAAAAAAAATATATTATGCTTCAACCTATATAAGGTGGGGTGGGTACACCTAGATGATAGAGAATCTAATATGTCGACTTGGGATACATATAGAAATATGAGGACTTTGGCGTCTAGAATTGGTGGCTTTTATAAAGTAGGACACTTTGGTATCACCTTAAGCATGGCATTAATTGAATTTCGAGGATGAAATTCCATATAAGATGGAGTGAATATGATGACCCTAATTTTAGGGTAATGATAGTCAAGCAAGCACTTGAGTTTTATTAAGGTTCATTTGGTGACCAATCATGGATTGAGGTAAATTTATTCATCATTTGGATTCCTTTTGCCCAAAAGGTGTGGTTGGGGATACAATTGATAATTATGACCAACATTGAGATCAATCGTAAAAGGTATATTTGTAATCATCTATATGGGTATCTACATCAACAAATGCTCGCATAGGAGGTTTTGTATCTGGTATTTAGATTTATATCGGTGACAATAAACTTTGTACCAACATTAATGACGAAATCATGGAAGAACTACGGTCATTTGAGGCTAATGGAAGTGTGGTAAGTTATTGATATTGCTGTCCTTGTAATGGAGCATTTTTGGAATAATCAATTAAGCAACACGAGTGGGTGACTTTTTGTTCATTTTTTTTTAAACATGTGATTTACGCGTTATGAAATAATTATATAAAAGGATAGAGGGATTTTATAGCTTATCCCTGGTGGGATGGCTCTCGATGTAATACTTAGTCCATAGAGGCTTGGCTAGATTTAGTTGTGAATGTCGACTTTTTCGGATCTAGCAACCACCTTTGCGAGATATCCTTGAAGGTAGAAAGCGGGAGAATAGAAGCCCCTTTCTCAAAGTTCTCTCTCGCAGCCTTATGTCTCACGGATACTTGCCCTCATGACTAGTTCTTAAGGTATGTTATGGTAAAGAGAGGTTACGGGAGGCTTCATGGAAGGCGATCCTGAATGTGCAGTCAGATTTTGCCGTGACACTTGCAAGGGAGCCACAAAACAGAGAAATAATGATCAACCCGGTGAAGTTCGTGTTCCTGAACCTGAGGGAGTCTGTCAAACATTCCCCATATCTGTGTGAGGCGACAGGATCTCCTAGAGGCTACGGGACGTTGAGTCAAGAAAGGAGGAAGAAAGCCCCAATCTGCAGACCTGCTCCTTTTCTGCTATGATTGCCATGGAGGTCCAGGAGCTTTACCACCCCTATTTTTCACCCTATGAACTTCAGACTCATCCTCGATTGTGAAGGAGTCTACAGATTTGCTTAGGTCTCGGAAGCTTGAACAAAGTGATGAGGAAGGTGCCTGAACCTATATCTGCTTCTTTCACGAGCCTTCGGCGGTCGGATAGCCACCATGAATCCCGCCGAAATAGAGGATGAGCGCAGCTCTGTTTTACAGAGCAAATAGAGTACTTCACAACCGGAGACGAGCGATGAGTTTCTAGCCCAGCCTGGTCCAGGCTTTCACGACGGCGGCAATAGGTGCTGGTGAGCTAACTACCCTTCGGATATGGGGCCGTTACCACTTGGGCGGGTGACCAAGGTCCTCACGTCGGAGCTAGGGAATGTGAGAGAGGCTCGTCGGAGTCTGCTGTCGCGGCGGTGCTGACCTCCTCTCGGTGCTGACCTCCCAGATGGGTCAGATTCCTGAGGAGCGGGGGATCAGAGATGCCGTGCAGAGAGTAGGAATTCCCTTGCTGTCTTACTGATTTGCAGAGATCGGAGCCGGCAGATCCACGCTCAAACTGGGAGAAGCCCAGATCAGGCGAATCGCAAAGGGAGAAGGGAGGTGCCCAGACCGGTCAACTGAGCCGGGTCGGCAGGCCCTGTGCTGCGCCCCACTATGATGGTGATGTGGCAGACATCGAGTGAATTCTGAGGATTAGATCAACGGCTCACAAAAATCACAAAAAGGTAAACGCCTTCTAAATATCCTTAACTGTGCCTTTATCTTGTATAATACATAGAAATTAGCTCCCTTGGCCTAAAAATCCTCCAAAAATCCCCCTAGACTCAGAAAATGATCCCCTATATTACTGAACCCTTAGTTTTGGATTTTGAAGCACAACTATTGATGATATTTAATTTAGGGTGAAATACTTCTTTTAGGGTTCATTTAATTGTATAATTAGTCAATGATGGATATGAAATATGAGAAAAATACTCTTGAACCCTAATACCACATGGAAAGCAAATATGGGCTCTAATCTGATTATTATGTTGAAATAATAGGTCATTCTTCATTAATGACCAAATAGATGTTTATAAACTCATTTTTATTCCAGAAAATAGACCAATCGTCAGAAAATTATGAAAACTAAACCAGACCTAAATAATGACCTCTAGATCAGTAGAAAAATATCAGAGACATGTTCTAGACTGTGTGAACCTAGGTTTGGCCTAAACCCTAACTTAGACCTAAAATATCAATGACATGGTGAACCTTGTATTAATGATGATTAATTGTTATTAATCAGGTGATGACCAGATTATCTATATGATCATGGATGAATAGAAAATCTCTGAACTCAGGTACGTGGGATTTTATTAAGTATAAGACTATTTTTCATGAATGCATAATGATATGATGTACTTTGGATGCTTGTGTTTGCATATAAATTCTTGGATGTGTATTAGTAGTATATGCTCCACAAAACATTAAAGAACATAAAAGAATATAGATGGTTTGTAGCTACTGAGTGGATATATGCTCTCTCTCTCTCCCTCAATTCTCTCTCTCTTCCTCTAAATATAAGGTCGGCACTCGGTCTCCATAGTCCAAGGGGCGGGGAAAAATGAAGTGCAACATCTCTCTCTCTCTCTCTCTCCCCTCTAAATATAAGGTCGACACTCGGTCCCCATAGCCCAAGGGGCGGGGAAAAATGAAGTGTGATACCACTTAGTAGTACAAACGCATCAAAAGACATCTAAGATATGTGTTTACCTGATTATCGCTTTAAAAATGTTTTCTTGTACTCTTTCTTTCTCAAGTTACTTTAATTATGCAAGCATATTAGTATGTATCTTTCTACCCACATACACAACACCTTGTGTGTTGATTCGTTGTTTCACGTATGTTTTAGGTTCAGAGATAGCGTGGGATAAAAGATGGGAAGTGAGAAGTTGTACATGTTGTACCTATTATCGAAGATCCTGTTAGCATACATGTTCATAGACTTGTCAAATTCTCTTTCAATATGCAATTGTAATTCATGTTGTAATATAAATATACATGTTATTGTTGAGAAATGTTATGGTTGTATGTTCATGTATGCGTATTATGCTTCCGCATCGCTTTCTGATATGATTGGATGATGTTCTCAAATTCTGGCCTCTCATTCCCAATAGGGTTTGGAGAAGCCAAAATCTGGGGATGTCACAATCGTCATCATTATCAGCCCTACCTTCATCTTGTACATGAACTGCGGGTCCTTTGGCAACGCCCCTCTTCCCCCCCCTTTCTACATGCCCCTCAATTTCCCCATAATTGTGATTTGAATGGGAAAAGAGGAAGGATGAATTGAGAATGAAGGAAGGTGGAATCAGGTTGAATAGAAAGAATGAAAGGTGGAGGACGAATCATGCTCAATGGAAATATAGGGTACCTTTCCTTCTTACTGGCGATTTCAACAGCAATGGAGCAGAGTGAGGTAGATTCCCTCTACAGAGACGAGCCTTCGCTACATCCTCTTCCTTGGAAAATCCGACAACGATAAACATACCTAAGTAGAATCTTCTCCACAAGGAGAACCTCTTCTTCGTTCCTCCGCAACATCTTCCCACGGAAAGCTAGTGTAATGTAATTAGGAAGGGATGGGGTTTTAGGAAGGAACATGTATTAGGAAGAAGCCGGTGGCACCAAATAGTAAATATGTTGAAAACTATAAGTCACGGGAGGCACAGGTAACTAAACTAAATCTACCTGCGCGGGCAGTGTATAAAACCCCATATATATGTAATATGTTTAAGAAAATCTTCATACTAGTATGTCATCTTGATGATCTGAAGCCAACTTGAAACCACCTTTATTACATGGGTCGGGTATAGGATGAGATTTTCCAACATAGTCCCGGTTTGAACCTTACCCACAACTTTTCAACAATATAGGTTTTGGACAAAACTTGGTATAAACCAACTTGATGTTCATCCCTACTTCTAATAAACTACCTCTTCTACATACAAGATGTCTCTTTCTTTGGGAAACCCTCAATTATATTAATTGAAGGAAATGATATACTTAAAAGGAGAGGAGGAACCCATTTAGGTGTATAACAACATTCACACTCCATACCCAACTTAGTTATCTCCTTGAGTCCCTTTTTTGTTCATGTCTTTCAACAATTGCCACATAAGAGTAATCATTCAGCACACTTTGGGTTGCATGCCACCATTCTCTCTTAAATTGATAAAATTTTAGATTGCTAAAGCACACAAGATGCAAAGATGAATCATGCTAAAACCTAAAGCCTTTGACTTATAAATATTATTGCACTTAAGTAACAAGGATATTTTTAATTACTTTTTGTTATAAAAAATGAATTGTTGTTGTTGTGACTTTATAATACCCATAAGACAATTATGTTAACTCATTTGAAGTAAAACAAGTATCGTGGGTGAAAAAGTAGATCTTCAAGAAATTACATTCCAACGCTTTGTACTACAAGCCCCCCTTTTCTCCAAGTTTTGCTCCGAAAGGAATATCTACTCTTCCCGTTCCTATAGGCATTCACACACTCGTGTGATGTTTTTAGGACTAAGGTCCTTATTCCTCCTTCAAAAGCCTATCATGGAAAGATCAAAATCAAACACTGGTTGTAAAATTCAACAATACAAATATTTAACTAGAAAGCCTACAAAGATTAGAGTTTTCTATAATAGAGTTTTTCACACTGGAGAGATATGTCAATCTTGGATTCCACCTCTCTAATGTCATTAAAAACACCAATATTGTTAAAACAACCAATCAACTCACACTTCAATGGATAAGTATTTCTTCTATACATAATTTTTTTTGAGCTTGGGATGCCCCTCTCATTCTCTAGACAAATGAGAAAACACATCTACTATTAAACTTTAAGGAAACATACCCCAAGTTTCAATATTACAAAGCTAGATATACCTTCCTATCATAAGAACTTCACCTAAAATTGTCTACCCTTCTGATTTGGCTATAGAATAATTACAAAATTCATAGTAGCTAAGAATCTAAAACAAATCTAAACGTGTTACTATACAATCCTCTTTCCTAAAGGTAAACTATGACATTCTCTTCTAAGTGTATTGTAAATTTTGGTTGTTGATTAAGATGAAAGACCATAACTAAAATATGTTTTATGTGAATGTATACTATAATAAGATTGAGAGAATCCAAAAGTTGATGTATCTTTTTAAGGAGAGATTTTGATTCTTTTCTATTTCTATAGATGACTTGGAGAATTGGATCAAGAGGGTATGTTCTAGAAAACACAATTGATTCTTGTACATGACTAAATAATATAATTTTCAATAACTTGTTCTATGACTCAATTATGGTTCTTGAGATTCTAGAACCTTCAATTCAATTAATTTCATATTTTCAGTCATTGCCCAACCATGGTTGGTTCACACTATTGTGGTGTCTTGATGCATCATAAATGATATAAAACTAGATCGCTGTCATCCCTTACATGGGTCACACATACATGAAATTTCCCCTTCTTATAAATTTTTAAAAGAAAATGCATTTCGTTAACAACTTTGTTTCTATAGTCTAATGGCTATGCTCTCCATTAAAAATTAATTTCCCTTGTTACACATTGCATGCATGTGAAGTATTGAACCCACTTTTGAAGGCCTATTTTACTTGATAAATTCGAATGATTTGTTAGAAACTCCATGAATATTGATGTATGCAATGTACCTATAAATTCTTTACTTATATCTTTGGTTCAACTTTTTTTCCAACCTATGATGGTTGTCCCAAAGAATATCCTATCATACATCCTAAGATTGTCAATCTTTGTTCATTTAAAGTCCACACGGTCCAACCTCATTGGATAAGGCATTAATCAAACATGCAAAACTCATACTTAGATAATATGTTCTTACATTTGATACCTAGACTAGTTTTAACAAATAATAGAACAAAAACATAATTTAGGATGTGAATAATCTTTTTAATTTAATATTTTTTACCTATCATAACCTCAAGAATAAAAAATTTCATACAAACTAATTAATGGAGTATATATACAAGAGTTAGAGTGAAAATTCATTGTATAAAATAAAGACTAAGCAGTGATAGGTTAAAGGGTATGAAAGTTGCCTATTTTCTATTTTAAACCCTTTTACTTTTAGGAAAATGTTGAAGAATATAAGCATTGAATTTGAAATCTATGTATCGTACAACATGTTAGTAGTTCCGATAATAATCACAATGGTAAACAAATTAAATGAATCCATTAATCTTTTAGTTCTTTTTTACTATGCCCTAGACCCCAATGAGTGTACTACAACATGTGGAAGTATCATAACAAACTACAATCTCACAGTATAAGACATAGAGTAGACCCATGACTCTAAGTTTACTAATCTAGATCCAGGATCTACAACATGACTCACCACATTTGATCTTAATGACAAAATACCTAGATGGATAAATTAGACTGCTCCTATAAAGTTGGGCACTTAGGTGAAGAGTCTAAGCACTTGTCTTAACTACCTACATCATCTTACTCAAGCGATGATCTACCGATCAATATCTAGACTATCTAAATTGTATTAGGTACCAGCAAAATCTCCAGTTGATGTTGATTGCCATACTAAATTAAGTATATCCTCCTCAATGGGATTAGTCCCCTATACCTCTCTAGTATGGTCCAACTACCTCACCCTAGACTCTACTAGTTAGTAGGAATGTTTCCTCCTTCACAGTGCATACCTTTGTGATGGATTCTAAGATGTTTAGGGCATCTAATGTGTAGTTGATTCTCTATGATCACTAATTAATTTACAATTGTATCATTTTAGCTTAACTCTGTACTTAAGGCTTCTATTTTCTTTTCTAAAAACTAATCTTAATCTACATTATTAGCATCAATAAGTCAAACTACTTGAACCGATAAATTGAACATACTAATAAATACTAGAATGAACCACTCATTTAACTACTTTGGTTACAAGATAGAAACAACTCTCAACTAGGTCATTAATATTCATTATTGTAGAGATTAGGGAAAACCTGAGTCTCTGCTACCTCTAATTCTACTATTGAGATTCATCAAAAATATATAGATAAGTATTCTAGAGCTAATATATTTTTTACAACACAACATATATTCTAAGACATTCAATAACTCAACTGAAATCTCATGTTTTGGATTAATAAATAAAAAATGAGAATTGCATAGAAGATAGTACATGTTCCTTATGATTTTTGGCTTAATTTCTATAAACTCTAGGTTAAAGGGTGATTTTCCACTCACCTAGGTCAGATTCTAGCTTATTGATCTTGAATCTAAGCTTGGTATTCCTAGATTTCAACCTACTCAACTTGGTTCTGAGCTAAAAGCTTCAAAAAAACCTTAAAACAACATAAATGTTAGGTTAGAAACTTTGAATGATGCATACCAGAGGAAGAAGATTGTGAGGAGAGGTAAAATAAAACCTTTGATGAGTCCTATAGTAGACTCTGAGCAAGGGAAAGAGCAAGAAATAATATATACATGGTTAAAATGAACTTATCACGTTATATCTATCACTAGGTCTTTCGTTCACCATGTTCTTCACGTTCATCCCCAAAACTAGCCTTAGAAATCACCTTTGTGTTCATCTTTTTTGTGATTTAAGGCTTTGATTGTGTAGAAGATTGGAATACGAATCCAACCAAACAAATATTCATCAAATTTCGACAAGTATACCAAATGTAATGGCTTCTTTCAAGATTGGATGTGATGGGAAACAACCACAAAACACCCCCATCAGTTCGTGGGCCAATCAGAAGGCAACCCATCTAGTTTGTCCCATCCGTAGGTAGAGCATAAATTGATGGAGGTCATTGGTTTATTGTCCATTGGTTGTCGACTGATGGTAATTTCATGTGATTAGTAAAAACATCATAATCCTTCATTTCTAAATCCAGTTTGGTTCATTCTTTTTACTTTGGATTCATAATTGAATTCTACACAACATTACAACAAAAGTTCAAAAAAATTATCAAATAATAATTTCTTTATTGATTAATTACTCAAATTTCTACAGTGCTTGTTACACCCCGATCTCACAATTTCCACTAATCATGATATTAGGGCATAAATTGAGGATTTAACGTAATACAAAGATCACCCTTAACTTTTTCTTCTCTTTTAAAAGTCTTTGTTTTCTCGCATTGAACCACATAAATCAACTTTACAAGGGAATCTAAACATAGATTTCTCTAATCTGATTTCAATAGTAAAAATGCATGTATGAAAATTCATTATGTTCCTCATACTTTTAAGCACATAAGACTTGCTAATTCATACATATTGCTAAAAGAGGAATAATGTTATACATCATCATTTACAACTCTCTCTTATTTCTTTACAAGGACCTAGAGTGACAAGGACTGACTGAACTTAACTATACTCAGACTTAACTCTTATGGCAGATGTACTCTGATGTAATGATATCTTCTTCAGGTCCATGTGATTTCCCTAAAAATTTTGAGTAGAGGGGTGAGCCTACTCGCTCATTGAATGAGTACTTCAAAGAAATAGTCTAAAGCACTGATATAATTACAGATATACTTTTGAGCATGATATCAATTATAGAAGCAATAAGCTTTAAAGAGATTGATCATTTAAAATCATAAATATGACATGATACTCTAGATATCAACAAAGCAAATCAATATACGAACATGCTTGATTAATTTCAAAGAGAACTAATAATTCAGAAACATACAAAGAATACTTTAATAACTGTACACACTTGTTTGACCTCTCATTCATTTTATTATGCCTTAATCATATGTAGTGTACTCTACATATGAAGACTCATAGTGCACTACGATCACACCATACACGACTTAGCAGACACATCTGGGAAATGCTAAGTTTGACTACTCTCCTGGCCTGCAATAGGGAAATGGCTCTCTGGCCTAAACTGGACTCCTCCTCTAACCTGAGCACACAGGAGGATAGTCAAGCCACCTCTTGGCTTTTCTGTACTCTAGTGCCACCAAGATTTCTAGTTGATGTTGGACACTACAAACTATAATTTAAGGAGACTTCAACTAGGGTGTCGTCCCCCGTGCCACCTGATAGCACGTTGCGACCCCCGTATACTGAATGCTGTCAGGGTTAGGTCATTTCACCCCTAAGGCGCAGACCTCACATATGGGTTCTACGGTCTTCAGGGCTCCTAAGTCTATTATTTTATTATTCCTAGAAAGCTCTTTCTACATTGTACCCTTCTCTTACTTATACTTGACTCTGGTATCTCTATGGTTTTGCGTCTACTTATTTGAAGTTATAATACAACATGTATATCATTCTAAACTTGGCAGAGTAGTATATTCAAAACATTGTAATATACTGAGTAATAAACATACTATACATGCAGGCAGACTAAAATTCTTAAATAAACAGATTTCATGTCCACTTGGAACATACACGCTAGAATCGTGCATATCAACCCAAATCTTGAGTTTTGCATCTCATAACTCAATTAAGAGTTAATTACTTATCATAAAAAGAATTATTAATAATAACTAAGAACATTGATATCACAATACTTGATTCATTGAACGCCCTACCCTTAGGGTTTCATTTAATCACCACAAATGCTACAAAGAAAGGTGTAATACATCTATCACGTACTTTTCAAATCTTTAAAACACATGATACCTGGGATCTCAATCCCTTATCACATTACTAGGAATTCTCATCCCTTCACATCATTATCATGATTACTGGATCTGGGTATTCAAACCCTTAAATCATCACATAGCATTGTTACCTCTATAACAGGTAACAAATTACCTCTAGGTCCTTAGACCAATGTATTCATTTCACTGGTTGTACAAGTATTCTCATGGCTCATTAGGCCATCACATATCTTGTCACCTCTCACTAGGCAACAAATTATTCACATGGCTCCCATAAAGATTTCATGCAACATAAACATTCATTGAATAAAGACTACTATCAACAAATCATATAAAATCAATATATGTATGAAACCTTGGAACTACGTTCAATTTGGGTTTTTATGTCATTCACTAGGATATCATGCATCAATAATAACATTGAATAAATAAAGTCTATTATGTCCAAAAAATCCCTTCAAATGGATTTCACAATATCTATTCACAAATATCCAACTTTCCTCGCATCTAGGGTTTCACCCTCTTTACTAAGATATCAGACAAACACTATTCACTTTGAAAAAAATCCAAGATAGTATCTGACATATTTGTACTATGAATTTAGATAAACAATCATTCATAACCAAGGGGATCTAGATAAGCAATTTTCTCTATTTACTTATACAACAAATTTTAGTCATAGACAAATTCCCTATATTTCAGTTTACTCTTATAATCTCTGTGAATACTTAGGGAATTATCATTAGGATGTATTGTATAAATTTCTAATATGATTTTATCATCTGAACTTCATCCAAACAGAGGAAGAATCCATTTCATATCATTTTGCAACAATTTAGAACAAATAGACAATTGAGGGTTTCTAGTCACATACTAGCAATTAAAGATTATGGATAAATTAACCAATTTTCGTGCAATATACTATTTAAAGGAAGTTAAAACTCACCCTAAGGTGCGAAAACATCTTAAAAACTTATCCCATATATGAAAATCTCGAATCCATATCAAATCCCTAGCAATTCACCCAATTCTTCTTCCTTTCAACTCGAAAACCCTAAAAATGAGGGATTATGAAGAAAGAGTGGGAAAAGGAGAAGTTTTGATACCATTTTGGATCAAATCAGAGGAGGGACGGAATTTTGACATGTGAGAGAATATTCACCATGAAACTATATCCAAATAAGTTAAACTTACCTGATTTCATCATTCCTCAGACCGCAAAATCCTAGGTCAGCATCTCCATCAATTTCTCCTCTCAAACCCTAACTCTCTCTCTCTAGGATTTTGTTTCTCTATATTGAATCACGAATTATGAGATCTCCTTGTGTGTTAGGTTGACCATATAGAGAAATTGAGCTGCTTGGGTTAATTGCACATTGACCCCTCACTAAACTTTTTCTTATTTTAGCAGATGTTTCTATCATAAAAAGGTTTCTGTGAATTCATGTATTTTAGAGATCAAACCTTCTCCAAAAATTATGAGAATTTATAATGTTGTTTATAATTGAGTAGCAAAGCTTCAGTTGAAATTTGAGATCATTACAATCTTTTATTAAATAAATAAAAATCGAATAGTGAACTTCTATCAAGAATTCTATAGAAATGTCAGTTACTATAATTCATCTACTAATAAGGTTTAAACGCATCCAAAAATTATGAAAATTTTACATTTTGTTTATGATTGTGTTTCAAATCTTCATTTAAAATTTCAGTTAGTTAGGAGTTATAAATAAATAAATAAAAATAAAACACTATACTGCTGAAAAGCACTCTGTCAGCATTTTGGTCGAAGTATAGTTCGACCGAGAACCACATTCAAAGAACACTAAAAAATTCTGAAACTTTTCTCTAATATGCATGATTGAGTTATACATATCATATCCAAAATTAAATTAAATAAAAATTTGTAGAAAATATGAAAAATCATTTACCACACTGCTATCTTGATTAAATTCCATATTCATGTACTATCAAAACCCTAATTTTTGCCGATTAGGGTTTACGTTTCTCAAACCCTAATTCTTCAAACTAAAATCATAGTTATAGTTTCTTCTTAGGTTTGAAACATCACAATTGATCTACTATCATTAATCAAGTCTAAATGATGTTCAATCTAATCAAGCATGTAATCATTCAAGTAAACCCTAGTTTACCAATTAAGCACAAATGTGGTCATTACAGTGCTCTTCCCACAAACATGTGTTAACTATTATTATTATCAAGTAAGTAAAATTCTCATGGTATGCTCAAATCATGATTTTTAACTAATCAAAGAACAAGTTTAAGATAAAAAAAAAGCATAAGTCAATCAACTAATAGTATAAAGTATCAATAAAGGTGTAATTAACAATAGAATTATCTTAATCATTCTTAGCACAAATTGCTCTTCTATTTCCTCTCTCTCTCTCTCTCTCTCTCTATATATATATATATATATATATATATATATATATATATATATATATATATATATAATGTGTGTGTATCTCACCCCCTCCCAGAAAGAGGTCAACTTCCAGATGGATTTCTCCCTAAACCTTTCCTAAAACAAAAATAGGTACCTCAACCTATTGGTCTTGTCATGTCTTGGGGGTGCGTCTCTCTCTATGAAATGAAGGGACTTCAGCCAAGCATGGAATTCTCTTTGAGAATCCTCAAATTATCAGTAAAGAAAGGTATGGGTAACAATCTCCCCTCAATAATATATTCATCTTGAAATTCCTATAAGAGGAAAGGATACTTGTTGCACAACTCTGAATTTAACTCCCATGTAGCTTCATATACATTTTGGTTACTCCAAAGGACCTTCACTAGAGGTATCTCCCTCTTTTTAAGCTTTCAAATTCTACAATCTAAAATTGTATAATGACTTCAAAATAGGAGATATCTTCTTGTGTACTGGCTCTGGGTCTATGATCTTCTCTATTCATGAAGGACACTTATACGACTTCGAGTTATAAGAAACACATCATATAAATTGGACAGCTCAAGAGTTCATTCAAGTTTGTATGTCACTATTCCAACACTCTTAACAATTGGATAAGGACCCATATACCTAGGAGTTAGTTTACCTCTCTTTCAAACTTTAGTACACATTTCCATGGTGACACTTTCATGCAAACCCCATCCCCAATCTCAAACTGGACTGGTCTACACCTTTTCTCTACATAGATTTTGTATCTATCTTGTACATATTTCAATTGTTCTTTGATCCCATATACATTTTTGTTGTTTCTTCCTCCAATTCTAGAACTAGAATCAGCCTCTCTCCAAATTCATACCAACAAATAAGAGATCTACACTTTCTTCCATATAGAACTTCATAAGGGGCCTGCCTAAATTGGAATAATAACTGTTGATATAGGCAAACTCCACAAGACTAAGGTGATTATCCCAAATGCATTGAAATGAAAATCACACATTCTCATCATATCCATTAGGGTTTCAATTGTTTGTTCTGATTGTACAACTATTTGAGGGTGAAATGATGTGCTATACTTCATACATATTCCCAAGGCATGATATAGCTAGTTCTTGAATTCTAGCTGTGAACTTCGGGTCTCTCTCAGATATAATAGTGTCTAGTATTCCATATAATATTACTATCCAATCTATATAGACCTTGTCTAGTTATAGTGAATCCCGAGTTGACTTAACTGTGAGAAAATAGGCAGATTTATTTAGTTTGTTTGAAATCAGATATATAGAGTCATACATGTGGGCCATGTCAAGAGTTGCCCAGATGTGCCCATTAGGAATGGTTACAGATGGTGCATAAGGAGAAAGTTGCACAAAATCTCTCTCTCATGCTATAGAGGACAAAGATAAATGCCCCTCTACATCTATGTCATAAGTGTACTACTAGTTTTTGGCTTCTTCAGTTTAACAATTTCCTTGTCTGGAAGCTCCAACAACCTATCACCATGCCTACAAAAGTATTGGCAAAATTTATTATTCTCATCAATATCTTGCAAAATAGACCAAAAGAGATCAGTAGTTAAATGTCAACAATGTTTGATCCAGGGATAATCTCAAGGTTGCCAACATTATTCTTTAGATTTCTAGCAAGATAAGAAATCCCTCCTCCAATCATTATGTCCCCCTTTGTGGATTTCTACATCTTGATTAGTTTGTGTATTATAAAGTTACCCACATTGACTTTGTAAACATTCAATGTAGTTTATAAAAAGTAATAATTCATTAAGGCCTACAATGCACTATGTTTCTTCCTTTTTAAACAAGTTGATAGTGATGAGCCAATAAATATACCACTAGATGGGGTTGTGAAGGTGAGATGCTCTGATTGTTACTGTATATTAGTGATATTGGACCAAAATCCATTCCACTTGATCTTTGTTCTAATGAAAATGCCCCACTAATTTGTAAATCCCATGTTCTTAAACAAAAATTTGTAATGAACCTGTATTCAATGTCCAATAGGCGTAAACATGGTTTTATTTCTAGATTTAGGTTTTACATTCCAAGTGGTCAATGATTTTTTAGTGGTTTGTGTATATGTGTAGGCATCATACATGCATCATTAGAGGAATCTAATCTCCTCAAGTAACCCAGGTTTTTGTAGAATTTTGAGGTAAGAGGGCATAATGGAAGTAGACAAATTTTTGCTACACAAAAAACCTTACCCCCATGGATCCTTAGTAGACATAAAACAATGATATATTAAAGATAAATATGGGATATAGTATATACCTTAGTGCACACTTGTTGTCCAACAAGTGAATACCTCTTATGTTGTCCAACAAATTGTTGTTATTATTGTTCCTACATCATCCTCACATAAACACCTCATCTTCTCCTTGAAAAAGTTATTCATCCTCAAGCTGTGTATAAGGGCCTCATCCTATTTATCATCCAAGAAAATGTGGAATCCTTTGGTGCACCATCTTTGTCACTAAGAGGAAGCAAAACTCAGAATCATCCATGTGCTAGCATTGTTCACTCTCCTTCTCCTCTTGTTATCTTTGTCGTGATGTTAGAGACCTCAAAAACAAAGAGCGGTATCTAGAAACACATCATTGCTACCCAAGTAATTAGAATACGATGACACCAACTTAACTTGTACGTCACCAATATTACCATGACCATATAATCACTTTTTCAAATATCAGACTGAACCCGAGGCATGAAGTTGTCATCCTCTTAATATTTATTCAATGTTTCTTGAACACTTTGAAATAGTTGAGATTGGGTGATCTCAGTATCATATATTTACTCACATGAAAAAGGCCATAAATCTGATTGTCTCACAATATTCCACTAGTGTTACAATGCACCCAATTAGCTGTTATATGGAAACCTTATTAAAAGCCATGCTAGGTAGTGCCAAAATACAAAGAATAATGTGTGGTCATTGTAGTGACTTGAGGTATAAGGATCACTATCACCATTAACAAAGATATATGACTCTGTCTGCCATGACATGGCTTCTACATGTCAATCTCAGAATGGAGTTCAACTTGTTCACTAACAAATTCCCTTGTATCCAAATTGATATCAAAATTTCATGACTAAAGAGACATGCTACACTTGTAATCAAAATGGATACTTTGCTAACAAATAATTTATAAGAGGAGTCAATAAGTAGGTAAACAAATTACTCCTAGAATGAAAAAGCCTTGCACCAAAAGTTTTAGAAAAGTTCATTTCAAAACTCAATCTTAACTATTCCTCAGATTCTGAGACTGGTGGCAAAGAATATCTCTGTAACTACTATGAAGAATCAAATTTATCTGATAGTATAAACATGATCACCTCAGAACATCAACTTACCCTAGAAATTATAGATTTTATCCCTAATTAGATAGAAAGAAGTAAGAAACTAACAAAATAATAAGTAGCCTTGATTGGTCTCGAGGAACCTACCCGCACTTAGTGCGAGCCAAGAGCAAGCCATAAGTATCATGGCGGAGAAGCTTAGCAGGACCTCAGTCACAAAGTTGGGGGGGGGACAAGTTGGATGGAGCCAAAGGTAACCGGGAATTAGAAAATGTTCTGGCAAACACCGAGATGGTACAGGTGTAAGCGATTGGAAAATAGAGGCATCAGAAAGCCTATAGATACCGAGAGGTTCTAGGAAGAAGACAGAGTAGGTCGGGCGCTATGGCAAGGTATTTGGAAAAATTGAGGGCTTATAATCGTTGTGAGGGTGTTGGTGATCATTTCTGGGTGGTTTGATATGCGTTTTTATAGATCAATATGCGCCTGTAAAACTAGATTTCAACGCCACCTTTGGACATTTTTCCAAAATAGAACATTAGGGTTCGTGTGGGGGTTCATTGAGAGTGGAATCAAACTAGGAAATAGATGAAAGAAAAATCATGAAAAATGACTTAATAATGAGGAAGATCCAGGGAAATGAAGATCACACACACTATTCCTTCCTGACTTGGTCTCCTACCCAAGGTAGGTGATGACCCACAGTCGCCAGATCAGGGATCATATGGCCCAAGAAAATCTCGAAATCAAAGAAAGGTGTGACAGAGATTAAATAGCAATATCAATCCGAATTTCATTAAAGTGGGGTCACATTATTTTCCTTTCTTTTCTCTCTTCATTTGAGGGTGCAAACAAATCCCAAATTAGGTGGAATTTGACTCTGAACCTAACTTGAACATGAGGAATCCGAATATGAAATTAGATTTGCCTTTTGAGAACTTTTGATGTGTTACATAAATCAAATCTTATTTTATCTTTCCTCCTTCATTAATGGTTATAAGATTAACCAAATTTGATGAAAGTTCACCCACAAGTCGATTAACTATCTTGGATATAATATTGTCATCAATTTTACAAGTTGGAGTTATTTGTTCACTTATTTAATATTTTGAAGGTTCTACACACTTCCTCTCTCATGAATTCACATTTTAATCAAACTTACTCCAAATTGAATGAAAATTCACCCAAAGGCATGGCTGACTTCCCCCCAATGGTGGAGCCATATTTAGACCTAGGTGGGCATGGGCCCTACCTAGGTTGGATAATTATGTACTAACCTTATACAAAGATGGCTATAGTACAATGAAAAAATAGTAACTGTGCCCACCTGATATTTACTCCTAATTTCTTTCATTATAGTGCCCCTCCTTCCTATAATGTCTATCTCCGATGATGCCTCCCACCCAAATACTAGAGTCCTTGTTCTACCTCAGGTCAACTCAGACCACAACCCCCTTTTCATCACCCCTCAAACCAGGGGCACCTTCGGACATGCTTTCTTCATAACCAAGACTAGCTGGAACCTAGATGTTGGGTTCAAAACTTGTTTGGTACCGAACTAGGATGTGACCACTTCCTACACTGACACTTTACTGACATTGCAAACTGTTACAACTCGTTGGGACTATGACGCCTCATAGAAGAGATACAAAGAGAAGACCTTGACGCTCCTCAAGCTTAAATGCATCCAGAAGAGGCCCGACTACACTAAGTATGTGGGTGATACCACTCGCACAATAGAACTCCAAGAGAAGTATCATTGCATCCTCCTCATTGAAGCGGCAGACTGAAAGAAAAAAACACATAAATTGGCTGCAACATGGAGACCGAAATATGAGCTTCTTCCAATCATATGTCCAGGCCAAATGACATCACAACAATATCTCACAGCTGAAAGGTCCGGACAGATAGTGGATCTCTGACTCATCTGAGATTTGTATCCATGTTGACTCCTTTTTCCTTAACCTTCTAACCACCCCATCTCCTGTATCAAATCTATGCATTGATTGCTTTACATGAAACTTCCCAGGCATCCCAGTGGCCACTCTTAGGGCATTGGAAGCCACCCTATCCATTGAGGAGATTCAAAGAGACATCTTCGTCGTGGCACCATCCAAAGTTTCATGACCAGATGGGGTCACTACCGATTTCTTACAGCATTACTAGTCTCGTGTTGAATGCTCAGTGGTTCACATGATTCAACAACCTTTCCATTCAACAAAAGTCAAACTAGCAATGGCGTACTCACACATGTTATTGATACTGAAGATTAGAACCCCATAGAGCTGTGGAGACCTCCGTCCGATCTCCCTCAACAATGTAGTGTTCAAGTCCATCACCAAAACCATTGTTGAATGCATCAAACTGCTCTAGAATGATTGGATCTCTCCCTATCAGTCCAACTTCATTCTAAGGTGCAAGATCATCGATAATGTCCTCCTAGTACAAGAAGTTATCCATTCTATACAAACCAAGAAGGGAGTAAGGAAGTGGATGGCAATCAAGATCGACCTCTCCAAAGCATTTGATAGGATGAATTGGACCTTTATCTAGAGCACCCTATCTAAAGTAGGCCTGCTGCCACACCTAATCAACCTGATCATGGCCATCATTCAGTTAGGCGAGACCTCTCTCCTCTGGGAAGGAACATCGTTGGAACCCTTTAAGTCAATCCAAGGGGTGAGGCAAGGAGACCCTCTGGGTCCTTACATCTTTGTAATTTACTTGCAATGGCTAAGACAAATGATACAACTCTCAGCCTCCAAAGGCAATTAAGCCCATTATACTCTCTAGGGGAGGCACACCTCTCACGCATATATGCTTTTCCAATGACATAGTCCACCTTGCGGAGGAGACACCTGCACAAGCCACAAAAATCAAGAGGCTCCTCCAGACCTTCTCTTTAGCATCTGAAGAGGTGGTGTCCACTAATAAATCAAGATGCTTCTTCTCCATCAATGTCTCACACTCTGATAGACAAACAAGTAGTAGGAAGTTGGGCTTTCAAATCACTGATGACCTTGGTAGATATCTCAGCGTTCTGATTTTATAGAAAAGGATAAAAAAATCAACCCATTCTAGCATCCATGACTCGATTCAAGGGAAGATGAACAGTGGGATAGTCAAACATCTCTCCCTTATCGGAAGGATCACGCTGGCTAATGCCACTCTACAATCGATCCCCTCTTACACGATGCAGACTACATTGATCTCTCTGTCCCTTTGTGATGGCATCAACATCCATATACAAAAGTTCATATGGTAGGGTCCTAACCCTCAGAAGAAAATGTCTTTACTTTCTTGTAGGAAGATCTCGACAAATAAAGATCGTGGAGGACTTGGCGTCAAGGACGCTAGAGACCAAAATGAGGTGCTAATGTTGAAGAATGTTTGGTCATTCATAAATGATTCAGACAAATAATGGGTACCAAAATTAGAGTGCCACCTCCAAGGCTCCTTACTGAGCGGCCTAGAGATTCATCACCTCCAATCTAATAAAGATCTAAGATTCTTGTTCCAAATCTATTGGAGACGGCCGAGACACCAATGTATGGTATGATAAGTGTTTAGCTGGGAATGACATCCCTTCATTATCACCTAACCACCCAATTCCTAGTGAGATCGTAGACATGCAAGTATCCTCCATGTGTATGGATAATGACGTCTAGGATTGGGGCTTCATCCAATTACAACTGCCTACATGTACCATGGATATCCTGAAGAGGATGCCACTGCTTGACCTCGATGATGGGTCAGATGTTTTCATCTGGCAACACGAGACAAGTGGGGATCTCATCGCAAGGTCGGCCTACCACTGGATAGGTGTGACAAAGAATATCCCACCCCAGGTGACTGGGTCTCAATCTGGAAGAAATCGGGTCCCAGATAGGATCATAGTCTTTCTCTCGCTCCTCCATTACCATGCATTGCTAACCAATGTGGACAAACATCGTCGACACCTTGAGGTTTCCAAAACCTTTTCTTTCCTCCTAAGAAAAATTAAATATACTAAAAATACTATATTTAATCCTTTTCTAGTCTTTGTAATTATCAAATATTAAAATAAAATAAATTTGTCTTTGATAAAATACTCAAATGAATTGACAATCTATAATAACTATATGGCCATAGAATTTGATTCATTATTTTATACATTACTTGATTTTTGACCAACTTCATATTAATTATTTTTATATGTTTGATTACCCAATCACTTTCATCTTTCCACATTTGGGTATTATTTTTTTAAATTATTTTGTATTTGTATTCTAATTCTTAATGACGATATTACAATTTTGTTTTATAATAACATTGCCACTGATTTTAATGTTAAATGGTTAAATATTAAGAAAATAATAGTTGAACACATTTATTCGGTCATTTTCCCATTCTGTACAAGCTATTTTTATATTTTAATTGATTAAGAAATGTATAACTATTTTGTAGAATTTGACTACTATATGAGTAAATTCTCATCACAATAATATGAATATAACTTCTACACTGCTAATCTTTTTTTTTTGGGGGGGGGGGACATAGAATAACATCGTATTTTTATTTTAAAGTAGTACATGGTATCATAGTATCAAAAAAATTCCAAAAATTTTCCCTCCACTCCTTCTAGAGATCCACCACTGTTAATATGATTGTTGGAAAACAACATCCAGATTTAAAGTGGTGCGTGGTGTTTTATTCCATGATATAGAAGAAAAGAAAATAATTAGTGGAAAGAGGATGCTAATTTTCATAATACTAATAGTATGATTATGTACTTATAATTGTCAATACTATTGTACAACTGATAACTATGTTTTGAATAGTATATTACATACTATAAAATGTTTATTATATATAACTGAATAAGTTGAGCATAATTTTAAATTAAGTTAATAATTTTTTTGAATAATAAAAAAAACATTTGAAAATCTTTTTGAAGTATAAAAAATATCTTATAATATATAAACCTTCATGTGTACACATTATACACGAAATAAAATCAACCCCTACTACATTGTGATTTTAGCAATGTTTTTATAATTGAGTAGTCATCAAGGAGTACTTTCAAAAAAGTAGTCATCAAGGAGACTGCCAAATTGCCACTGCTTGTAAAATTGGATGGATGTTGGCATGTGCCCCTTTGATGATCTTGTCGATCCAGTGGTCTTCATCGTCCTAAAAGAAGTTTGGGTTTGGAGCTAGGGCTCGCCAGATCACAATGCTTCTGGGGCAGTCCCTTAGGCAGTGCAAGATAGTTTCATCAACTAAGTTATGTATACTCTTGAAGCTAGTATATTTGTTGTTTAGATCCAAAATCATGTTGGTATTGATATCCATTTATTAATCTCATTTTTTGAAATAAGATGACCGATGATGTTTAGATCGGGTCTCTGATTGTGTTTTGCCCATGGTTTGACCTTGTTTGATTTCACATGATTTCTTTGAATCCTTAGACGGATATGGACACCTTGGTTCTCATTATTTTGCATGTATCCCTATTTTTAGTTTTGGTTTCTCCTCCTATAATGGTGGGGAGTAAAACTTACGAATCCATCCACCCCACGATTGAGTTAGTAGGTCTTTGACTGCAGTGTGACATGAGGAACTCATCGTAGATGTTAATTTACTAATTTCATTTCTAGATTAGTGAGGTTGGTTCTTGATCCTGATAAGATTTATGGCAGTTCACCATATGTGCAACCGCAACGCGACTGAGGAGACAATCATCACAACTTCACGTCACTTACCCTCTCTTCTATTTTTCTTTTCATTTTTCCACTGGGGGAAAAATAATCTTTTCCACATTTGATGCTTTCTTTTCCAATTTGATCCTTGCACCTTGTTGATTGTGGGACCGACACAGATATCAGGCCCAGATTGGGCCATCTCACCTTGATTTACAAAATAGATAACTTTACCATGTGTATTTTTAGGATTTTGCGATTGGGTGAAATTTCAAAAATTCTTATCTAATTATTTGCAACTCATAAAAATTAATTAAAATATGTTTTGTAATCATGGTATTTTTCTCCATCCAATAGAGTTGATTTCATAATCTAATTCTAATATAATAAAAATGTGGTTTTTATGGATTTTATTCTAATCAGATATAAATTCTAAAATTTAAAACTAATAATCTATAGGTCAGGAATATAATAAAATATGCTATGGATTCAGTAAAATATGATCTATAAGATGGCATGGTTCTCATAATGTAATTCATTAATATCAATAAAGGAAACTTTTAGGGTTTATAAAATTAATGTAAACCTAATCATAATCTCATATATGCCTTTAATGGGTTTCTTGTGGACTGAGTTGGGATTAGGGTTTTGACATTGGACATACATAGACTTCATGTGAGGTATGTTGAATCCCTATCATTCTATATTAAGAAATCACCCAATTTTTATATCTCTCTTGGTCCTTTGGACATACGCCCTACACAGTGTTCTCTCCCTCCTGAGAGGTTAACTCATTTGAGTACTTACATTCTTTTATTGATCTTAGCTACTTAGTTTGATTGATATTTTTATTAGAATCTTATTTATATATTGTTCATTTTTTTCCATGAGGAAACCCTAACTTGTGTATTTTATGCTCTAACCTTCCTATATTAGACTTTATGATCTTATATTGCACCTTCTTTTGGACATGATTGGATATTTGGTTATGGGTCCTTTGACCCCACATAATAATTGTTGTATCTTCTCATCTTATTGTATCATATGATTGAACTTTCACTTGCCTCTACATTTATGCATGCTTTATGATTCAGTAACCCTAGAGTAATGTAATATTTTTGTTATTTGGGTTTTATTCTTCAAGGGCTTCATTTCCCTATGTGATATTATTAGGCTCTGAGGTTTTAGTCCTCCTTCCATGTACTACACTTTTATTCCTCCTACACTTTTATACATTTGGTATGGAGGATCGTATGCTACATACCCTAGCTTGTATGTCAAGGGAGCTTGGTTGTGTGCCATTCTCTGTCAAGTTATGGGTTGTCTGCCCTAATCGTCACTAAGTTTACATTTTCACTATTGTTGTGCGTATCTCACGTGGAAGTAGGTTGATTATAATTGTGATCGGTTTTGTGCCCTATATTCTTTATATGTGGTTATGTGGCACAACTTTTATATGTTAATAATGGCAAGTATTTTTCTTTATTATCATCTCATTGGAATTCATATTCTTTTGATACTCTCTTGGGTGATACTTTCCTCATCTATGGTAAGACTTGTTTATGTGGCATCCTTTATTCCTAACATTGCTTAATACCAATTAATATGATCATACCAGCATGCATGTTGATAATTTCCACTTCTCTCTTTTCTTTTGGGGTACGTTTCCTACCCCAGGTGTAGTTCAAGCATAAGATAACCAAGGTTTACTAGGACAACATCAAGAGTAGCTGAACCTTCTTGGTAGATAGATTTGAGGTGGTTAGAAGACCCTCTGTTAATATTATGTTTTAGTTTAGTTTTCATACGTATCACCCTGTGTGGTGAACGATAGTGATAATATCAAGCATTGTAATAGTTATATATTTTATATTCTACTACTACATTGTTTATCTTAAACCATATTTTTAATAAATTGGATTATTGTCCCTTTTGGAAAAAAAAATATAGTGGTATTTGGCATATGGGATGTTCCTTTTTATTTGATTTAGTACGGAGTAGATCCTCTCTCAAGTCCCACTCCTTACTGTACATTTGTATTTTTATAATTTGAGGACTAAAGGAGTTTTTCTACCCTACCATCAAATGAGCACTAATGGAATTATATGGTCTTGTAACCATCTAAGTTTTCATTGGTTGACTAACTATAAAATTAATGGCTAACAAGGGGTGGGTATTCATTAGTTTAGTATAAATAAAAGGCCTACACAACATACTGATGGCTCTTTGCTATGCTCTACCAAAAATGACACCAGATTATCTATATTTATGGTTTCCATGAGAGATTGAATGAACAGATGATTGACGAGACTCTTCTCGTATCTACCATGACATAGTAAGGTAGTCTACTGATGAAGTTTTTGGCCTTGTATACAAATTGAGCATCGAGATTTGTCTACAAATTAGATGACATATTGATGAAAGCATGAGTAATCTACCCTCTGAAGGGACATCTTTAACAACATTTTCTCTATCCTCTAGGGCTATATATACCATGTCTCCTTCCTTCTTGCCTCACTTGTGTGAGATGAACCCTGAAGTGCAACAACATAGCAAGATGCCATCAATTGACGTCTATCGATGAGTATTTTTCTTTCATCAGTCTTCAACTTTGTCATTATTTGCCTTCTTTCTCTTATCTACTAATGCTATACGATATTCTCGTGACTTCTAAACCTAGATCCATGTAAGTAGATGATAACATCCAATTTTATGAATTTTTGAATGCCTATTTCACCCTCACATTATCAACTAACAATGTTTCATTTCGATAAATCTACTTGCTTTGGCATTTCTAAAATAACTACCTAATCTCCTTTACTTAACCTATTCTCATAGAAAATAACAATAGTGGATCCTATAAGGCTCAGTGGCCTATGGAAACCCCCTCATTGGTAGTCGATGGACCTTCACCATCAGAACTAGATGAACCTTCAAACTTGACGACCGCCTGATACTACGTTATCAGCAATTGATGAGCCTTGTAGTGCTCAGTGTTAGCTTAGGCTAGAACCTCATCATCCACTGACCTCTACATGTTGGTAATAGATTGATTCAAATCATTTGCGATCGATGAGCCTTCACACTCGATGAGCATCAAGATTTTGCATTCTCAGCGACCTGTGAGCCAACACCTTCGGTGACTGCTAAATCCACACCATAAACATCTGATGGGACTACTACTTTGAAACATGTATCTATAAATAGTTGGCCACCTCAATTGATGGGGGGCAACATGGAGAGATGATGAAGTGCTGCCACCCCCACACAACCACCTTGTCATTGGTTCGATATTCCCAAAGATGAGAGTCAGAAGGAGATACCACACCTCCACCATCATCACACATCCCCAAATTTATTCTTTGAGAGGAGCATCCATCTTTGACATCTACACCAGATTCAGATTAAGAGAAGACATCCATC
Organism: Alisma plantago-aquatica; assembly: GCA_963693085.1. Taxonomy (NCBI): domain Eukaryota; kingdom Viridiplantae; phylum Streptophyta; class Magnoliopsida; order Alismatales; family Alismataceae; genus Alisma; species Alisma plantago-aquatica. The sequence goes on from OY856409.1 coordinate 656,539,531, forward strand.
AACCTTGACCATCCATGGTCATTGTTGGTGTATCCCCAGTCTTCTTCTCTAACTATGTTCATCATCCTTCATCACTTTCAGCCATTTAGTCATTTGTCTCCATATCTCATTATACTTGTAAATCCATAATGTTACTCACCACCGTGAGTGTCTAAACAAATAGCTTGGGTTGGGAGTAGCCATTAAGGTTCTCCTAATATGTAAATACTTATATCCATTTAATATATGATCTAAGCAAAGTTTACCTCCATACTCTTGGTCTTAATGTTTCACTTATATGCTTAGCTACCATCTTGTGTTATTTAATTGTTAGTACCTCAAAAGAGTAGTAGTAACCTATAAATATGGATTTTCATGAATGCATGAGAATATTGGAATGTTTAAGCTAATGATCATATTGTTTTATCATGATTGTTTGTTTTCCATATCAAGAGAGAGACAACCTTATAATCTAGATCTATCCTAAGCTTAAGAGAGGAGGGAATAGACACTTATGATGATTTCTTGTAAACTTTATAAGGGTACACAATGGATGTGAGTATTACATTTTGGTGAGAGTTCTCAGATGGTGAAACCAAATCTAAGTTTCCCCATCCATACTTGATGTATTGCTCTTTGATGTTACTTGTTCATTTGTTTTGCTTCATATTTTGCTTTACTTTATTTTCTTTGCTTGTTTACTCAATTAACACAATTCCCTAAGGAACACAAACTTTAACTCACTTTTTGGTTGGTGTAACTAAGATATGGCCCTACTTTCTTAAGACATGCCACCCTTGTCCATGTGGATCGAATCTGATTTACGACATTGGACCTTGTATCCTAGTTGAGGGGCCTGAGTGTTAGATTATAAATGTAAGAGTCTGACTACTCTAGATCCTCTCAGTTTGGACGTGCGATTTAGGTTGGTCGACTTTTGGCATTGTTTTCAGGGACAATGCAACCGGTATTGTTGAGAATTCAAGTATACTTAGCATACACCCATGCATCAAGTCTAGAAATAGACTTGATTGCACATTTTTAAATTTGATAACTCTAACTACCCCAAATACTTCATGTCGCACGTCCAGTTTTTGACTCAAGTGTGTGAACTATTTTAGGGAGCCCAAAGTGAAATGGACGTTTTCCATTGCCAATTGCAAACACCATGCCTCCTTGGAGGGGAGGACACCAGTGAGGCAACCGCAATGCAAGGGTTTAAGACCTTCTTAATGATCATGATACTCATAACAAGGAGGAGCGGACTAAAGAAGAACATGAAGAACCACCTCATTTGGAATAATGTGAAGAAGAGTGTGAGGAAGAATGTCGTTATGAAGGGTGTCATAATAGAGCAAGGATAAATGGGAGAAACAACAACAAGAACAATAATAACCATGACAATGACAAGGACGATGATGTTTGGGGCTTCCCTTTGTGAATTGACCGCTACCAGGGCCAATGAATCTAGGTTCCCAATCATTATTCCTAGGTTCAAAGATCTAAACATCAAACTCAAGCTAGCAATCATTGCCATGATCTAGAATAAAAACTTTGAGGGAAATTCTTGAGATGAGAACCCTTACCTTCACCTGGATGCCTTTAAAAATATTTGTAACACCATCAAGATGAATAGGGTGTCACAAGAGGTGATCTATTGTAAAGAATTTAACTTATCCCTAAGAGAAAAATCTTTTTCATGGTACCTTTCCCTACCTGACAAAACCATCAATGGATGGGCACCCTTGGAAGATGCTTTTATCACAAAGTTCTACACTTTTAAGAATCTCTTAGGAACATGAACAAGATCACTAGATTTGCATAGAGTCTAGGAGAGAACTTATATGAAGCCTGGGAAAGACTCCAAGAGTATCAGAGGGACTTCCATCACCATAACTACGATAAGGGATTTCTAATCATTGTATTCTACAATGGGCTTACTTTAGCTGAAAGGACTTTAGTGAATGATGATGCAGGAAGAGACTTCCTTGGTAAGACTCCAAAGAAGACCATGAAGATCATTGATAAATTGACTGCCTAATAATCCATTCTAGACTATGATCGGGGAATACAAAAGAAGGGATTGTCTGAAGGTGATATCGATGAATCTAAATCTTTTGATACCACAACTACTCAAATTTGTAAGATTGCTTTAGACATGAAGAAGAAATTGAGAATGTCTCCTATGTCAACTTGAAAAGGTCAACTCATCTTGGTTTCTCTTACAGAAACAAAGATGATGCTGGTAGAGGTAGTGGACAACCAATGTTCACTCAGAACACCACTTACCAGTAGAATAAGAATAGTAACCATGCACAAAGACATAACCAAGTAAGAAAAAACCAAGGAGGAAGTCATAGTCAAGGACAAACTTCTAACCAACAAGATTTGATGTCTAAAATGTTTGCTTTTGCAAAGTGATAGGCCACCATAAATGAGCAGTTAACCCATAGCACCATAACAAACATTGTCATTTTGAATACCATGCAAACTCAGTTGGGAAGTGTAACTACTTAAATGACCGACATGAAAATCCACCAGAAGCACATCGATCAACAACTGGCACAACTGTCAGAATTAATCAAGAATCCACAAGGAATAATACCCTCTAACACCAAGACTACAAAGATTGACACACTCTAATCTGGGAGGATATTAGAGGAGCCAGAAGATCAAATTGTTCAAAAGACCACTTCTACATTGATCCCCAACCCAAAGTTGTTCTACCATAAGAAGAACCACCAATACAGGTGGATACCAAGAAGGGTAAAGATAGTGTGAAAGGAAGAGGAAAATAGCCAACTGAAAAGAAGAAGACTAAACCAACTGAAGATATTCTCATAGGTAGGGATCCTTATTCACCAAAGATCCCTTTTCTGTATAACTTGGTTAAGGCTCGACTAAAGAAAAGATATGGGAGTATTTGGAAGCTGTGAAAAAGCTTCACCTAGACGTCCCATTCCTAGGCTCCACCGAAGAGATGACAGCTTATGAAAAGTTTTTTTAAGGATTTGATTACTTAAAGGAGATGGGGAGATCATGTCAAAACTATTGGATTGGCTAAGATGTCAAGTGTCTTTGTTCAAACAATGATGACATCCAAACAAAAATATCATGGAGCTTTAACCATCACATTCAACATGGGAAACAACAAGGTCAGACAAGGTTTATCTAACCGTGGAGTATGTATTAGTCTTATGCCTCTCACAATATCTTAGAGGTTATGACTTACTGATATGGTGAAGATAGAAATGAGGATACAGTTGGCCGAACCACTCTTTTACAAAACATATAGGTATTGTGGAAGATGTCCCCATTCATGTGGGACAATTCTTTATACCTTGCAACATAGTTGTGATCAACACTAAGGAGGATCCAACATGCCCTATGAGATTCAGGAGACCTTTCCTTTCTATGTGGAGAGCATTAACAAACATTGAGGTAGGAATTAACAACATCAGAGTAGGGAATGATCATACTAATTTCCATGTACAAGAATGCATCAGAGGACCATCTCACTTTGAGTCAGTCTACTTAATGGATATCTATAATCAGTTATGTGAAGAATTCCAAGAGTAAAATGCTATAGTAGACCCGCTTATGAGGGATTTCAACAATCCTAGTCAACACAGAAGAACCAGAGGTGGTCAAAATTCTAGACTATCTAAATCAATATGAAGAGGATTGAAAATCTAGATACTATGAAGTATGCCCCCTAAAGAAAATGCAAGAGGAGAAAGAAGCACCAAAACCTAAGTCGAAGCTGAAGTAGCTCCCTAAGGGCTTGAAGTACAAATTCCTTGCTAATGAAGAGAAAAACATGGCTAACATAAATTCTGACTTGACAGAAGACCATCAAGAAAAATTGTTAAATGAGATAAAGCTTAGGATAAGGGAAATTCAACTCTCTATAGAGGACACCAAAAGTTCTCATCCCATCTATTTGCATGCATAGAATAAATTTTGAAGAAAATGCCAAACTTTTTGCCCAACCTCAAAGGAAGTTGAATTAGATGTTGAGTCTAAGACCCATGACTTGTGTTTTGGGATAACCCTTTTTATTTTTCTTGATTAAGTGCTTAGAAACTTTCTCCAATCCTTTTAGATGCTTTTAGATCATGTGGATAGCTTAAGTTCCCAGTTTGATCCTGTTTCGGTGATGTTTGTCCTTTTTGTGCTTATTTTGGGTCAAATTGAAATTTACCCATTTGAGAGGGTTATCTTTCAATTTTCCACATGTAGAGAGTTCTCTTAGTGCTTTGGCATCATGAGAGGGAGAGTGATGGTATGGGAATCTTTTGTTTCGACCTAGATAAGTGCCTTGATGTTTTTTTTCAACACCTTGATGTGTTCTGATCGAAATTAATGTGTTGGTGACCTAAAGTAGTAGATAACCAACATATGTTGTATCACCATAGGTTACATGCATGCATATAGTTGTTGCATGGTCGTTTTCTTAGTGTAGAAGTGTTCCTTTGGTACCTTAAGGTGTTCACACCTCATCTCCACCCTACTTCCCTCCTCCTTCATGTATATAACCCCTCTCCTCTTCGGTCGATCCACCTTGCATGTGGTGCCTTTGAGCTTAATCACCTTCTTTGTGGTGATTTAGAGTCATCTTCTTCCTTGGTTAGCGGATGCCCTTCCTTGATTTCATTTATTTTGGTTTCTTACCATATCTGCTTCCCCTTTCTTGACCATAGACCATGGATCATCCATGGTGGTCGTTTTGAGATAAGACTCCTCATCACAAAGGGCTCAGAGTCCATGTTTTGACAAGGTGGTATCCTAGTGAGAGGAAGTTTTTCTTTTCTTTCTCCCTTCTTCTTTTGGTTTGGCCTAGGGTTTCTTGCCCTTTTTTCTTGAGCTATCTTTGACTTTGGTTTCTTCTTCTTCTTGATGTGATCTTGTGCCTGAGAGTTGAGCTTTTGGTGGAGCTTCATCTTCATCCTTGGTGATTGTGTGCTTGGATCTTGTCCCTACACTTAAGGTTGGTTATATAACACTCTTCCTTCTCTATTATTGCACTTTTCTTTACATGTTTGTTGATCTTTCCATTTCTAAAATGTGATCTTAACATTATAGATTATATTACTATGATTTAGGGTTCAAATCTCTATGATAATCCTATATGATTTGCTCCTTACTCTAAAGTTTAATTCTTGGTACTCAATTTTAGAAATGGTTGTGGAATGGATGGTTTTTTCCTACCTTTGATCTTGGTTTTGATCACACGTATAAGGTTCATGTACCTTAGTGTTACATGGAGTTTAGGTTCTATTTTGGATGTGTTGAACATGAGTCTCTTTCTCTTACACAAAGTTCTTCATGGCGATTTTCATAAGTACATGTTTTAGGGTTTTTGGTGACCATTTTAGATTGAAGTTTTTTCCTCCTTGATAATGATGATCATCCTCTATTTTGACAGTGATAATCTTATATTTTGATTGAGGTTTATCTCTATTGTGATGATGGTTAAATGTTGTTAATGTTGCTTGACCTTGGTGGCTGCATCACCTTTGTTTTGTTTCAATCGATGCCCCTTTGTTTGGGATTGGATGGTCGTCACCGATGTTTTGTTGTGGCTGAAATCCTAATATTGGGTTGGTCGAGATAGTATTTGACACACTTGACTTTGTTATGGTCATCACACTATATTGGGGAGTTGTCGAGACTCCTAGTTTTGGTTCTGGTCATAACACACCCTTTTGGTGACAATCACTGCACTCACCAATAGTAGTGGTTGAAACCCTATCCCTAAGGGGTGAAGGTCATAACACATGGTCTTGACCTAGGTGAATGGTATCAGTCGTGACTCAATTGTGGCTGTGTTTTGGCCATGAGAAACCTTTATGGGTGGTTGAGACACATGCCTTATGAGAGGTCGAAACTCAGGTATGATGGTTTGCATCGATACACCTACATGTGCATGAGGAAGCAAGTGAAGATTCATGTATAGTGTTGTTTGGATGATTGTTTAATTAATTATAAGCATGTTTTATAACCCTAATGTGCACCAAGAAGTGGGATATGGTGTGGCCAGGATTTGGGGATTGTATGAAACTATAAGACTTGAATCAACTATACATGAAACCCTAACCCTAATTTTGGTTCATGTGATGTGCTTATTTATCATACTCAGAGTAAATATCATATTATAATGCTTTTATCACTCCTATTTATAATTCCCTGAACTTGTAGGTGATATGAATGTCACAGTTATGTGAATGCTACGATGCATTCTACATTATATAAGATGGCAATTATGCACATTGTTGAGGCATAATGTGATGATGTGTCTGTAGAGATTGTGTGATTGCATCTGATGACCTAGAAAGTGCTTTGTGCATAATTTGAGGTGATAACCTCTAGAGATGTGATTTGAGGGATTGATATCCAGTGTGAATTGATGAACCATTTTGATGAGATAATGATGATGGCCTTGTGTATGGCAGTTGTATCAGTGCAAGAGATGATATGATCCGTATATACCTTATCCATTTTATATCTTATGAAGTTGTTTCACAATTTTGCTTTCTAGAATAAATTAGGGTTTTGTATGTCCACTTGTATGTCGAAACCTTAACTCACCCATTTGGCATAACTATTAAAGTGAAACCTTAATAATGTAGTTTCCTTGTGTCATAGATCCATTCCAGTTTTAGAACTTGTTGGATGGTGAAATGAGTAACCCATGCGGGAAACTTGAAGAGCATATTGTTGAATATGTGGGGGCACAAGTTGAGTGTGTATCCTTGCATCCACAATCATATGTCTTATGGAGGGTGATTGTGGTCATGCCTCGGAGATGTGATATGTGATATACGAGATATGAGATGGATGCAATGCAACTACATATGTCCTTTTATAGAACAACCATATGTGAACCAGTTCTCTAGCGCTATGACCAATACCAAGTAGGCTAGTTGTTTTTTTTTAGCTTGACTATATGCCAATGTTGGCAGTTGATGTCTATGTCTCTACATTGTCTCATGCACTAACCAAGAGTAATTGGAGAGGTCATAGTTTCTGACTCTTCCATTGACCTAGTATGGAACTAATTTTGACTTAGCATCTGTCAGTTGGATTTGGATGGTATGACTCAAATCCTTAGGGCATTAATAAAAGATGTCACACAACCATCTAGTATATTAGCATATGGTTATATGCGAATAACATTGGTTGAACCATTTTCCTTGCTTATGTATAGATTAGTTGATTAAGGATATACAAGTGCTTCATATTCCTTCTAAAAGTATATGATGATCTACTATTTAGTGTAGTTTTCGTAACTACTTCAATAATATTATCTACATTAAATAAATCATTTAGCTTAATCTACTTAGCATGTAAATGTCTTTACTTTCTACTCTTCTTTTGTTATAATAGTGTTGGTGGAGAGTTATATCTCCCACTGAGATATGGATATCACCCTGTGGGTTTTTTATACCTTTTAGGTGGTCCTGCACGAAGAGGTAGATGTCGTGCAGCTGAGGAAGAGCAGCAACAAGAGAAGTAGCTAATAAGGTTAGATGTGATGTTAGTCTTTTGGTGATAGAGTCATATATTCCATCCTTGTACACTCAAGTCTTTGGGGCGTTCTCGAGGTGTTTTGTGGTTATGTTATAGATATAAGAATATTGGAATGTGTTCGATGGATGTACAAATATGGCAATAGCTACCTTATGTAACATGTTGATGATAGACATGCTTATGCACAGTAATATGTAAGCCTTTGTGTATGTTATGAAATATAGGTGGCATGCTTATGGACTAATATGTGAAATTTTTTATGCTTGTAGTGCCTTTGTGAATACGGTTTTAATTTCCTATGTTTGTTGGTAATTAGTATGCTTAGTGATGTATCCACATTTTGTTTTGGGTATTCTTATTTGTGGAAAGTTGGGGCATCACAGTTTGGTTGGTGTCAGAGATTTAGGTTTGTCAAGTCTACATGGACCTAGGACTAGGGTTTGTCTTTTTTCTAGTGTCCTTCGGTATGTCTTATGGTGTATCCTGCTTATGCAGAAGAAGAATAGTAGAAACGATGTCTAAAGAACATGAAAAACACGCTACAAAGAGTAGTTTTGTTGCACCCAGAGGTGGTGCAAGGGACCATGTGAGAGAAGATCGGCCGCCTGAGGTGCCCCAGTTTGACCTAGCCATTATGGAAAACCCTACCTTTCAGTCCTTATTTAGGCAATTCATGGCGACAATGATGCACGTGGCAATCAAGATGCCTACATCACAACCAAAGGAATTTGTTCCCAATGTTGAATCTCTAGACTCTAAGAAGACCTTTGAGAGGTTGTGACGTATTGGGGCTGTGGAGTATGCTGGCATGGCAGATCCAACAGATGCCAATCTTTGGTTGACAAAGTTAGAGAAGGCCTTCAAGATCCTTAACATCCCTGAGGAAAAAAAAAGTGAAGCATGTTGTATATCTTTTGACAGGGATTTTTGGCCATTGGTGAGCAATTGAAGAGGAGAAGAGGCCTAGTACTATAAGGAGTTGGGAGGAGTTCCAATGTAAGTTTGTCAGTCTATACTTTCCTCAGAACTACCTAGATGAGACGATATCCCCGTTTGAGAGTATCCAAGAGGGATCCATGTTGATCAACGAGTATGAAGTGAAGTTTATGGAGTTGATGAGGTTCTGTCCTCACATAGCTACTACAAATCAGGAGAGGATCTGAAGCTTTGAAAAGGGGTTGAGTTTGGAGTTGTCTACTGTAGTGGCTACTTTGGAAAATCGTGAGTGATTTTCCAAGTTTGTGGAGTCAGACCGGAGGATAGAGAGATCAGTGGTTGAGAAGCATGAGAATTGTGCCAAGAAGAGGTTGATGCAGTATCAGGTACAATCTTTTAGAGGCTTTAATAATCCTAGGTTCTTGGCACCGTCAACACTGTAGAGGTCGAGTGCACAGACACAGTAGTCACCAAGTAGAGGTAGAGGCCAAAATTTCCCGTCGGCAGGATCCCACATTGTGGCATCTGCATCAGTGACAGGGCCATCTAGGCCATGGTTTGAGAGCAAGACCTATTTCATATGTGGGCAGATTGGGCATACAAGGTTGTATTTCCCAATGAAAGATGATGAGGTGACCCTGCAATTGAGGCAGAGCCACCATGGCTCGTAGAGATAGTAGTTCAGTAGTGGTGTAGGATGAGGATGTGGAGACACACCATAGGCTGGTTCTTCTATTCAATCCAACAGAGGAAAAGAGCAATAACAGGATATAATTCAATTCTATGCCATGAGTCAGCCAGAAGCCATGGCCAATCCATGAGTAGTGACAGTTCAAATGGAGTTATTTCATTCTAATTTGTCTTCTTCTTACTTTATATCGATTTTGGTTGACCAGGGTGTGACACACTCTTTTGTCACTCGAGTAGTGATCGATAGTTTTTCTCTACCACTTAGCCATAGATGTGATAGTCTTTACTTAGAAACCACATTGGTTGGTTCTGCTGAGTTATAGGAGGTGTGTCCTTTTCTTTTTCAGGACATAGCATTCAAGTGGACCTCATACCACTTGATATGCATGGATTTGATGTGATCATTGGAATGGACACCTTGGAGAAGTATCAGGTGGTCTTGTATTGTAGTTCCAAGATGGTGATGTTCATAGATGGTGATGTGACGTGGATCTTCCCATGAGATAGGAAGATTCTTCCGATGTGTCTGGTGTTAGAAATGGTGGTAGATAGGATGATGAGACAAGGTTGCGAGGCATTTTTGGCACATGTGATGGATACCAGGACAGGGAGTTCAAGCATCCCAGAAATGATAGTTGTCTGTGAGTTTGAGTATGTTTTTCCAGATGAGTTCCTAGGTGTCCCTACACCATAAGTGATTGACTTTAAGATCAATCTAGTCCCGGGTACACAACCAATTTCTCAGACATTGTATAGAATGGCTTCAACTATGATGGCAGAATTTAAGAGATAGTTGCAAGAGTTGCTTGATAAAGGTTTCATCAGACCGAGCACATCTCCATGGGGTGATCCTGTGTTGTTTGTGAAGAATAATGATGGATCCATGAGGTTGTATATAGATTATCGATAGTTGAACAAGGTGACGATAAAGAAGAAGTATCCCTTTTTTTGGATCAATGATTTGTTTGATCAGTTATGAGGTGTTGTAGTCTTTTCCTAGATAGATCTGAGATCGGGGTATCACCAGTTGCGGCTCAAAATGGATGACATACCTAAGTCATATTTTAGGACTCGGTATGGTCAATACGAGTTTGTTATTATGTTGTTCGGGCTAACCTCGGCAATGCTCATGGACTTGATGAATATGGTGTTTCAGCCATTTCGCGATCAATTCATCGTAGTGTTCATAGATGATATCTTGATATACTCTAGAAATAGCCAACACTACGAACAACATCTTCGCTAGGAGGTGACTTTGTTGAAACAACATCAGTTGTAAGTTGAATTCAACAAGTGTGCGTTTTGGCTAAAGGAGGTGTTTTTCCTAGGACACTTGATATTATTTGAGGAGGTGTCTTTCCTAGACCCCAAGAAGGTTGAATCCATGTTGGAGTGGGAACAACTGAAGACGCCGATATAAGTGTGTAGTTTTCTAGGTTTGGTAGGATACTGCAGGAGGTTCATTAAGAACTTTAGCTTAGTGGTGTTACCCCTAACAAATCTGACAAGGAAAGATGTGTCATTTTTCTGGGATGATAGATGTCAACATGCCTTTCAGACATTGAAAAACAAGTTAACAAGTGCACTCGTACTAACTTTTTCCTGAGTAAGGCAAAGGATACATAGTTATCTATGATGTGTTAAGGAATGGTTTGGGTTGTGTGTTGATGTAGGATAAAAATGTGATCTCTTATACATCATGACACTTAGCCACAGATTTCCTCTGTCCTTGGACTCAACTCCACTGATCATCATCCTGGATTTGTCCTTCTTCATTTATTCTTTGACATCTATCAGTATGTCAAGCAACTTTGACAGCGGTCCATCCATGTTATTCAAGTGATAACACTCAATAAACTAGCTATATGATTTAGGCAAAGATTGCAAAATCATATCCATGGTCAACTCTTGACCTAAAGGAAATCCCAGTCACTCAAGATTCTTCATACGCCCAATCATATCGAGCACATGAGTCTCTAATAGATATCCTTTTGTCAGTTTGCACTCAAATAGAGCCTTAGAGACATTATAGCTTTCATGCTTATCATGTTATTTTTGCAACTCATAGTTCATACACCCAACATAAGGTTATTGATGTTCACAACAGCATTGACATGCTTCAAAGAGGCACCCATGTCAGTCTTAGGTGAATATGGAGTGGATATTGGTACTAGTATTTCAAGATCATGCAAAACACTTCTCAAGGTCCTAAACTAGTTATGGAAATAAATCTCATTTGATTCATCCGATCACAATGCAGATTTGTTTGACATTTGATTCTATAAGGGAAAATTTTCTTTTGTCAAAAACCATTTTTGATTTGATTTGATTTGAAAAGTCAATATTAATTTGGTCTTTATTATATTATCTTTCCCACTATTTTATTCAAATCAATAGCTCTCAATATCAATTCAGAATATTGCAGCATATAATATTCTAGTGGGCCAAGATCCAAAATAATTCAACTATTACCCAACCTACACCAACATCCATAGTTAATTATCAAGGTAGGCAATCATGTCAATTGCATGATATGCAACTCTTGGATAGATTATATGTGCAACTCCTTGCCATAATCATCTCCATGCTTCTGGGCTTAGACTCTATAAGAATCACCAGTTTAGTTTGACCCAAAAGCTAACATGATAATAATGCATCCGCTAGGGCAGAAACTACACTATTATCATCACACTTCCATGAGATAGATGACACACCACGCTAGGGCATAAACTACACATCGTGGATCAAGCCTTTCATATGTGCCACTTTTGGAAAGCATCTAAGACTTAATATTTTAATTGAGGGAGTTTGTATAAGTACATATACTTTATCCAATCACCACATATATGGTACATATTATATATAATATATATCCTACAACGAAAACATGAAATAAATGAAAGTGATGGCTATGTCCAGTCCTAATGTAATCCCTTGTATCCGCAAGAAATTACAATCATCTAGGTGTACATCACATGCAGAAACCTATTGTTGATAAAGATTTGTGCTTGCTAATCTAGTTTGATTAGTTAAACCCTTAAAACGATCGGCTTGCCTCCTATCTCGTTGTTAGGTCATCTCACCGGTCATCTGTTCCTTCTATCCATCATCGACTGACTCCTCCAGCTGATCGATCAGGCCCACCTGGATATTGGTTTGGCTTGTCCACCATGTCCTTCAAGGTCCTTTAGTTGGTCGGCTCGTCTTCAGGACACCTTCATCTTTATCATAACAGAAAGTAAACTATCCTACTTTTACATGATTATAGCAAAATCTCAAGTTACATTTAAGGGGAGAAAATGTAACATCCTAGGATTTGAGGACTCAAATAAGTTGATCTTAAAAAGAATGATTGGACTACCCATATCACTAAGGTGCACCTCCTTTTTCGGGATCCCATCACTAAGAACTCCATAGTTAAGTATGCTCAACTTGGAGTAGTATTGGGATGGGTGACCTGCCGAGAAGTTGATCCTGGCATGCGCATGAGTGAGGACAAAGCGCGTAGTTAAGGCTAGTAGTGGTCTCTGGGGACAGTCGTCATTCCTAAAACTTTACTATAGCCTTGGGCAGTGGGCTTGGGCGTTACAAATGGTATCAGAGCCATGACCCCTCCAGTAGGTGGGGCCCACATGGGCATGTGACATGCCATTCTTGAGTTGTGCGGTCCAGGAATGTAGGAAATGGTTGTCCATGGTTGACGTAGCTACCGTTGCGCCGGTATTCCGTGATCGGGAGCTGGGTGTCCAAGGGTCATTATGGGTCTGCACTGAAATGGGGTCAGATTATGAGGCCATATAGTTGAAACTTGATGAGGACGTCAAGAGTCTAAGTGGGGGAGATTGTAACATCCCAAGATTTGAGGCCTTAGACAAGTTGATCTTAAAAAGAATGATTGGACTACCCATATCATCAAGGTGCACCTCCTTTTCCAGGAGCCCATCACTAAGAACTCCATAGTTAAGCATGCTCATCTTGGAGTAGTATTGGGATGGGTGACCTGTCGGGAAGTTGATCCTGGCATTCATGTGAGTGAGGACAAAGCACGCAGTTAAGGCTAGTAGTGGTCTCTGGGGACAGTCGTCATTCCTGAAACTCTACTAGAGCCTTGGGTAGTGGGACCGGGCGTTACATCAAAGGTAGAAGAGAATTAACTTTATATTGGGAAGATAATATAGAGGCTCGGTACGCAAACTGAGATGAAAGGATAAACCAACCACATGCAACCATGCACAACTAGGGTTTATTGGCCATAACCATGCTACACATCCACCATCAAAGTTGCTTTTAGGGCAACATGTAAATTACACACACACATAGACATATATATATATATATATATTAGTTTGGGATTATCATGGTGTTTGGATTTGACAAGATATTAATTTCAAGACATGCAATAATAAAACAACAAAACCAATATCCATTCATATCGATTATCCTATAATATAGTAAAATAACGTTGGCTCTGATATGACTGTAGGGAAATATGGAACAAAGCAAGAAGCAGAATTTTAAAAATTTATCTACATATTATATATAATATATATCCTACAACGAAAACATGAAATAAATGAAAGTGATGGTTATGGCCAGTCCTAATGTAATCCCTTGTATCCGCAAGGAATTACAATCATCTAGGTCTACATCACATGCAAAAACCTATTGTTGATAAAGATTTGTGCTTCCTAATCTAGTTTGATTAGTTAAACCCTTGAACCAATCGGCTTGCCTCCTAGCTCGTTGTTAGGTCATCTCACTGGTCATCTGGTCCTTCTATCCATCATCGGCTGACTCCTCCAGCTGATCGATCAGGCCCACCTGGATATTGGTTTGGCTTGTCCACCATGTCCTTCAAGGTCCTTTAGTTGGTCGGCTCGTCTTCAGGACACCTTCATCTTTATCATAACAGAAAGTAAACTATCCTACTTTTACATGATTATAGAAAAATCTCAAGTTACATTTGAGGGGAGCAAATGTAACATCCTAGGATTTGAGGCTTCGGATAAGTTGATCTTAAAAAGAATGATTGGACTACCCATATCACCAAGGTGCACCTCCTTTTTCGGGAGCCCATCACTAAGAACTCCATAGTTAAGCGTGCTCAACTTGGAGTAGTATTGGGATGGGTGACCTGTCGGGAAGTTGATCATGGAATGCGTGTGAGTGAGGACAAAGCGCGTAGTTAAGGCTAGTAGTGGTCTCTGGGGACAGTCATCATTCCTGAAACTTTACTATAGCCTTGGGCAGTGGGCTTGGGCATTACAAATAGTATCAGAGCCATAACCCCTCCAGTAGGTGGGGCCCACATGGGCATGTGACATGCCAGTCTTGAGATGTGCGGTCCAGACATGTAGGAAATGGTTGTCCATGGATGACGTAGCCACCGTTGCGCTGGTATTCTGTGATTGGGAGCTGGGTGTCCATGGGCCATTATGGGTCTACACTAAAATGGGGTCAGATTATGAGGCCATATAGTTGAAACTTGATGAGGACGTCAAGAGTGTAAGTGGGGGAGATTGTAACATCCCAAGATTTGAGGCCTAAGATAAGTTGATCTTAAAAATAATGATTGGACTACCCATATCATCAAGGTGCACCTCCTTTTCCGGGAGCCCATCACTAAGAACTCCATAGTTAAGCGTGCTCAGCTTGGATTAGTACTGGGATGGGTGACCTATCTGGAAGTTGATCCTGGCATTCGTGTGAGTGAGGATAAAGTGTGTAGTTAAGGATAGTAGTGGTCTCTGGGGACCGTCGTCATTCCTGAAACTCTACTAGAGCCTTGGGCAGTGGGCCCGGGCATTACATCAAAGGTAGAAGAGAATTAACTTTATATTGGGAAGATAATATAGAGGCTCGGTACACAAACTGAGATGAAAGGATAAGCCAACCACATGCAACCATGCACAGCTAGGGTTTATTGGCCATAACCATGCTACACATCCACCATCAAAGTTGCTTTTAGGGCAACATGTAAATTACACACATACACATAGACATATATATATATATAGTTTATCATGGTGTTTGTATTTGACAAGATATTAATTTCAAGGCATGCGATAATAGAACAACAAAACCAATATCCATTCATATCGATTATCCTATAATATAATAAAATAATGTTGGCTCTAATACCACTGTAGAGAAATATGGAACAAAGCAAGAAGCAGAATTTTAAAATTTTGTCGACCGTATTCCCATAATGAGTAGATCATGTCAATAACTATAATGTAAGAAGGATGGTTTGGAGGATATACCTAGTCCTGAAACAAGTCCAGTGACATCTCGTCATCGTCGTTGATGTGAAACTTTCTTTGAAAGTGTATGTGCAGCTCCATGTTGCACTGGGACTCGTCTGACTACTGTACCCTATGATTTTCACCTCAGGTAGTAGGAATATTACAACTCCTCCTGGTCTCACCAGAGGCTGCAACCATGAGCGTCATCTTCCTCAACATCTCCTCTTATCAAAGACTGCTGGATGACGTTGTCCTATGAGTGAAATACAACATTTCCTCTCCTCTATGGTAGTCTACAAGCACCGCCTAGAACTCCTATCGTCCTGCTAGAAAAATCAAAGAGTCATCCCTCCTGTTGGTGTACTAGTCATGAACTTTCTCTCCCATAATGAAAACTCCCACTTGTTATCTCCCATGGCTATCCCTCCCTTGTCGGGTAGGACTTTCCTGGACTGTAACATCCCAGGGTTTGAGGCCTCGGATAAAATACTCTTAAAAGGAATGATTGGACTATCCATATCACCAAGGTGCACCTCATTTTTCAGGAGCCCATCACTAAAGAACTCCATAGTTAAGCATGCTAAGCTTGGAGTAGTACTAGGATGGGTGACCAGTCAGGAAGTTGATCCTGGCTTGCGCGTCAGTGAGGACAAAGTGTGCAGTTAAGGCTAGTGGTGGTCTGTGGGGCCAATCGTCATTCCTAAAACTATGCTAGTGCCTTGGGAAGTGGGCCCAGGCGTTTACAAATGGTATCAGAGCCAATTCCCCTCCAGTAGGTGGGGCCCACATGGGCATGGCATGCCAGTCTTGAGCTGTGCGGTCCAGGCATGTAGGAAAGGGATGTCCATGGTTGACGTAGACACCCTTGCATTAGTATTCTGTAATTGGGAGCTGGGTGTCCATGGTCCATTGTCGGTCTGCACTGAAATGGGGAATAGATTGTGAGGCCTTATAGTTGAGCCTTGACAAGGACGTCAAGAGTCTAAGTGGGGGAGATTGTAACATCCCAGGATTTGAGGTCTAGGATAAAATACTCTTCAAAGGAATGATTGGACTATCCATATCATCAAGGTGCACCTCCTTTTCTGGGAGCTCATCACTAAAGAACTCCATAGTTAAGCGTGCTCAGCTTGGAGTAGTACTAGGATGGGTGACCAGTCAGGAAGTTGATTATGGCTTGCGCGTCAGTGAGGCAAAGTGTGTAGTTAAGGCTAGTGGTGGTCTATGGGGCCAGTCGTCATTCCTGAAACTATGCTAGTGCCTTGGGTAGTGGGCCCAGGCGTTTACATGGGCTCTCGTGGTTACCACAACCAGGGAGGACAATAGTTGTCAGAGGAATTGAATCTCAGTTTTCTATGTTGTGTTCTAGAAAGCCTCCAGTTCTCCTCTATATATAGTAGAGGCCATGGTCAAGGTTCCACGTTGCTCTCGGGTATGGGATTAATTTGCATGAGTGGAAAGGATTGGAAGAACTCAAATTTTCACAACAATTATGGAAACTTTCCAATCTTCGGAAGTAGAAATGACTGTTCAGCAAATCTAGGTGGTCATCTCACATGTGAGATGATCATTTAGTAGTTTCTCAGTTGTACATGAATTTAGCAAAGCAATTCCCATCAATGTTAGACATTGATTTCCTTGTGCAACAAGTATAGCTCAAGAGAAACGAATAGGGAAACATCTAGAACCTTCCCTGAGTGAACTGGACTATCTTGACCATGCGATCCAGATAGTCATCCGGTGATGTGAGTTGAGCCCGTTTGGTTGGTTCAGTTTGTTCCTTTGCCAATTTAAACTCACAACCAGACCTAACACCCAGACGCCCTATCAACTCTTGATACGGCTGTTTGGCACTTCTAGACGGCCGTCTCAACATTTGAGATGGGAGTTTGGAAGTATTGCCAACCCATTTGTTGCGTGCATCAAATTCCTAAACACTTTATCACTAAATTCAACTGTCATTCAAGATATGAACTCCTCTTCTAGGTCAAGGCCTATGTGTGTGACCCTATAGGTCTATGTTGGTAATGAGTGTCCATAACAACTTATGACATCACAAGCAAAGAGTGGTGCCTAGTCGCACATCATTGCTACCCAAGTAAATGGAAGAGTTGGAGAAAACTTCAACCTACAATCTGTGTATGGTTTTATAGTGTTTTTATAGTTCCTTTGTCACTAATGTCCATATGGAACTAGAGGTATGGAACAATCACCCTCATTATTATTCAATCTTTTTTCTTAAACCAAGAGAAGACTGTCTGAGATATATGTAAGCTTGATATCACATATTGACTCACATGTGCATGGCCATGCTTTTCTCAATCTCACTTATCAAGAGGTCTAGGACATCACACTCCCATAGGAGGGAAAATTCCATATCTATCACACACTCAATCCCCATGTATCAAAGTCACCCAATCATCACCATTATAACAACCCATGTTTTAGGACTGCGTTTAATGATATCAAAGTACACCCAACGGCATGTGATGAGTGCAGTGATTTTAGGTCTAAGAACCACAACCGCCACCATTATTGTGAGACCTAACTATGGCTTCCATTATGATGGCTTCCATATGTCAATATCACGGTGGGTTTGTCCGATACACTGTTCTCTAACATATATCTATGTGATTGGTTTGCTCTCACCATATCATGACCAATGAGACCCAATCATCAACCTAATCACACTCTGATCTTATGTGTCATTGATTTCTATCAACCTTCCAAAATAACATTCGATCAGGAACATAATGGGAGTATGTGTATGTACTCTTAACATCCGTATGATCTCACCTCTTAGGTCCTCAACCTAAAGAAATACATCATTGAGTAATATTACTCTCTCAACATTTATTATATTATTTCATTATTTCATAACTAAACAAACAGAATAAATTGGAAGCTTGCCTTTTATTAATGCTCAAATCATTTATATTTATGTCATTACAATCATCACATGACTGACTCTCTATGTATACATACCAACATGTGATTATGAGCATTGTTGAGATATAAGTGTGATACAAATTATGCAGCAATTATGTGAATGGGTCTAATGACCTGACAAGTTCTATAAGCAAAGATTGAGGTGAAATTATTTAGTGATGTGATTAAGGGATTGATATCCCATAATGATGTGAAATTGTTAATGACCTTGTGATAGGTAGTAATACAAGATTCATGTAGTGATGACAAATTCTCACTTTATACATTTTATATCTTCTAAATTTGTATCTTAACCTTAATTTTGTAGAGTTGGTTTAGAGTTTATACATTGTAACTTGATTGATGCATTAAAAGATACCCAATTGGATTATCTAATCAATGTTAAACCCTAATAATGTAGTCATGTGCCATAGATCCATCTTTAGAGTCAGTATCTAGTTTGATGGTGAAATGAGTAACTCCTACAGGAAACTCGGAGTGCATATTATTGAATGTGTGGGCTACCAGTGGAGATATCTCCTTGTATCATTAATGTAACATATTGAAACTTGGACATATTCTCTTTTTGGCCCTTTTCCAATCTTTTCCTTTCCTTTCTACCTTTTTTTGGCCTTGATGTTTAAATTGTGGAATTTATAGTGATTTGGTGAATATTTGTTCAATAATTATATCAATGGAATGGTTTATGCACAAATACCTTAGTGAAAGCTTATTTAAGGATCTAAAATGCAAAATCACCACTTAAATGGATAGTGGTAAATAAATTCGTGCTAAAAGTGTAAGGCCATGAACCTTGCTTAATGTGTTGAACAAGCTTAATTACTATAATTAAGTTCTCTAAACCTTAATATAACCTTGTGAGGTGTTTTGACATCATTATATAAGCTTAAATTTCAAATTTGGTTCAATTTGGATGTTGTTTGTGCAAGTTATGCAATTTTAGGTACATTCTAGATGTTTATGTAATTTACCCAATTGGGAGGTTTTCATTGCAAATTATCACATCTATTATAATCCTTAGATATTCCCTTACCATTCTCTATATTTTTCACCATGGGGAACCTATTTACACCTTGGTTTGAAGTGTTTGTCTCCAAGGGCATTTTAGGGATTACACTCTTTATAAATGAGCTTATCTTTAAAAGCTATCAACTAATGGGGTTATTGTTTTATTAGAGGATGGTGGGGGTGGCCCAGAAGTCTCCATGGGATTTTAGGACTGACATTTGATATGCAAGCAGTCTCTATGATCTGTCCTCTTGCATGACCATGAAGCCCTAGGCTAAGAGAAGTCAGACTTTTAAAGAGATAACCCGACTCTCAGGCCCCCACAATGATAAATGGGGTTTGATGTAGCGATCGGGGTCGAACACAGGGAGAAGGTCGGTAGTGTTAAGCGCACAAAATCTAACACTCATATACTCCAGACAAAGAGGGTATAAAAGGTGTTCCCTAAGGAACGAGGGTACGTGAACTAAAGCAGGTCAAGAAAAATAAGAAGAAGAAGCAGAACAAAAGAAAACAAAAGAAAGAAGATGAAACAAGTATAAGGGAGGAAACCCGAGTTGGGTTTCACCTTCTAAAGCATCTCACCAACATGCAACATCCTCTCTCTCTCGCAAACTCTTACCAAGATTATAAGCAACCATCAAAAGCATCTATTCCACTCTCTCTCGAAATTAGGATAGATCTAAGTCTAAGGGCACCCTCTCTATTGAGATGACCACACGTAAACTTCAGAATAGAACATATGGTTTTAAAGCCTTATCATTCCAGCACTCTAGTGCATTCATACTACTCCATAACACATGATAAAAGTGATATTAATCTCTCAAGATATCAACTATCAAACATCACAAGATGGTAGCTAAGCATACAAGTGAAGCATTAAAATAGGTGCATGGAGATAATCTTGATAAGAATATGTATATTCAATAGAAAGAGACAATATACATATTAGGAGAGCCTTAGTGGCTACTCCCAACCCAAGTTAAGGTGTTTAGCCACTCATGCTTGTGGACAGCATAGCGATGTTACAAAAAGATAAATACGTGAAGTCCCACGAAGAGAGGAGGGAAGTACAGTGAGGTGGAGTGATAGATCTAGAGAGAAGAGATGTGATATGACACAGTACTTCTTCAGATATGGATATAACATGTCGATGGCATGGACGATCTTCTTCTCTCAATGAAGGGTCTTCAGTCTTCTCCTTCCTCAGATTCCGCCTTTAGAGATCCAAGACTGGTGGATGGAATGGAATGGAATGAATCTGGAACACAGTAGCACTTCATGTTCCTTGGGATCCAATATATGATCTGATTGACAAGATAGGTGGGTGTGCTATTTATAGGAACATTCCATCAACTTAATCCTAGACTGTGGTCGTGATCTTGGTTGGGTGAGGGGTGAGACCACGGTCGCGGTCTGCTCTTTATTCATTCTTTCACCGCGGTTGAGCTTAGTTACGGTTTGGTGATGATTGTGATTGAGATCGGCTTGTACGTTGCTTTTGGAGAGGTCGAGTTCAAGGTTTTCTTGTTCAGTCGTGGTTTGCAAAGATTCAGCAGTGACCACAGTCTCCAAACTAGTCACGATCCTTCTTGAACGCGGTATGTGTTGATCGCGGTCTCCGCATACACTGCGACCCTGATCTAATTTGGAACCCATGTTCCGATCGTGACCAATGTCATGGTCACTGTTAAGCAGTGATCACTGCTTTGTTATGGCCACGGTCCATGTTTGACGCCTGATGACCTCGATCTCAAAGGAGCTATGAAACTGCGATCGTGATTGAGGGATCAGTGGGTCGCGGTTGAGGTAAAGACTGCGACCTGGGTTGTGAATGTACCTAAAACCATGTAAGCAAGGTTTTAGTCAGAAAGGTAGTAAAATTACGGGAAAAGCTAACAAAACATATATACTTAAAGATGTATAATATATATATATATATAAAGTATGTAAAATTGAGTGTTATCAACTCCCCCAAAATTAGAATCGAGCATGTCCTAAGGCTAAGTGTAGATTCGAGAACTTATAGAGAGAGAAAGCAGTCTTAGTTGACAAAATTATAACACGACTGAAATATCTCATTCTTGCATTAAGACTGATGTAGCATATTTTCTTACCCTTAGGTCTCATTCCTCCCCCTCAACTAGAGTTGCATAACTTCATTTTCTTGCCATTGCCTTCAATTGTAAAAGGCTCCTCCTCAACTTATCACCCTTCCCTTATGTAATGACCATACTAATGCAAGATCTTTTTCGAGGGGTTTCTTTCACACCAATTCTTTATTTTTTCTGCTGGCCCTATGCTAATGTGTTCGGGTAGGCTTAAGGCTTCAAATGTTTTCCTCTTCCTTTTGAACTCCTCACCCACAACTGTCATAAGAACAGTGTTGCCCTTTTTGGGCTTCTGACTTTAAGTCAGGTGGTTTTGTGAGTTTTCATTCAGGATTGGAGGTGTGTAAGCTTGGCTTCAAGATTCCACTTACGGGCACGACATATCTGCATTCATGAGTGCAGAAATATACTGGCCATGTTGAAACTTTTGGCATCTTTTTGGGCACAACTCTCATATATTTTTTTCTTTATTTCTTTTTGGCTTTTGACATATCCTTTCAGGCTTGGGTGCGAGGGATTTTTACTTGGTCTTCTGGGCGACCAAGCCTTTTTTTAGATTTTCTTTGAAAAAGGAAGTTGTTTCCCTTTCTATGGAGATAAGGATTTTCTTGTCAAAAGCATCAGGTGAGTGTGGTTGGTCAGGAGTTTGGCTAGGTGAAGTTCTCTAGTCTCCGAGGGTTTCATGATTTAAGGTTGTCACATGTACAACGTCATTATAAGAATGATATAGAGCAATATTGCTATGACTATTGTTTTACTCGTATATACATATATATGTTGCTCAATTTCTTCTCGCTAGGAGAGAAGAAACACTACAATCAGAAAATTTAACAGAAGAGGAGGCTAGCTTCTAAATTCAAAAGGTAGTTTTTGCAAAATTTCAAAAAAAAAATTGAAAATTTGTAGAGAGGTAAAAAGAATGTAAATGTACCTCTGTAGCCTGTTTATAGCCTCTCCCCCAAACTTATCCTACACCACGTCTTGGGGTGTCAAAATTTGAGCGAGGTGTATAAATGGACTTTCTTTATTTGTTTTTATTGTTGTTGTTGGTGAAGTCCCACTTGGACTCGAGAAGCATGCTTGTGTAAACTCCTCGTAGCACGCGGTATTATTCATATTGAATGTCCTCCACCTTTACGTCAATAGTGGCTAATGCCACCATCCATGCTAGACAAAAGAAGTCGCAGTCATTTGATAGGGGCACATGTTGGGGGCTCCTGTGGCAGAACTACGTCTTCTTGAAGTCCTTTCCTGTCGTATGTTGTACCCTCTGCAATGACTTTTTATCATGTCAACAATCGCCTCGGTGCATGTGTTTGTCTTTTCTTCTGTGGGGGTCTTTGTTGTTGTCATATTAGTCTTCTTATTAAGTGTGAAGGCTACGCCTGAGTTGTTGTAGAGGACTGAAGTCATTTTAATGATATTGACAGTCAGTAAGGTCCAATGATTGTCGTGAAGGATTGGTAGGAAAATGTGATCTGGTGGGGATGTCGCCAGGCATTTTTGCAGCCACTCCTTTTCTCCTGGTCTTTTGTCTTTTAGGATGTCATCTACCAGTAAGAAGTATGCCATGTGGGCATTCAACATGCTATCACCTAGTAGTGCCTGGTAGGCTGACGTTGTGCTTACTGAAAGATATCCTCTTATTTATAGTATTTCTCGGAGGTTGTCTTTTAGAATGCAAATGCCATCTCTCTCAAAGATGACATTTCTCGACGAATCATTTTCTTCCAAAGAACTCATGATTATAGTCATTTCTTCTAAAGACAGACTGAGGCAGATCCATCTGTCGAAGCCTTTGAAAGAAGGTGTAATTTCTCCTGCCCATCTATTTGGCCTTACATCGATCAAGTCTTCTTCTTAAACGTCTTCCTCCTTAGGTTGTTCCTTTGAAGGCTGCTCTTCAGAAGCTTCTACTACTGGAGGCTACTTTGGTTTGTCATCTGACACATGTTTTGCAGCTTCTCCAGAACTTTCATGCCATCCTTCTTTCCAAGCCACAACCCTAGCTGGCTCTGTCGGGTCCACCCACATGGTCTTTAGTTGCTCCCTCCTGGTGACCTTTTCAGGTAGAGGGATATCTATGTGAAGCCTCTAGGGTACAACTTCTGAAGGCATCGTCGGGTCATTGAAGAATCGATGATCATAGATGACCTCCATAGCACACACACCCGACAGTCCATGTAGATCTTCATTGTCAAGATCTTCTAGGGGGATGCCCTTGTTGATGGCCTCCATTATTCTTAGCACTATGAAGGCACAATCCCCCGAACTGGCCTCTTCTTGAGGGACTTTTGTATTGATGGAGAAGAATTTCCAGAATCCCTGAAATTTGTTATCTACATCCTTGATTTCTCGTTGTAGACGTAGCGGTATCTTTAGGGCATCTCTGGCGTTCTTCCTTTTGTAGATTAGAGAATTGTTGTCCAGTTCGATTGTACAACAATTTAGCATCGTCGTTTTCCACTCACACATATCGACGAATATCAATGCACAATGCCTTACATTCCTTATGGGAAGCACCATGTATCTCATTTCCTTCCTTCGAACTACTGCATGTAGTTTGGCTACATTAGCTGCCATGTAGTCTTCATTGTAGAGGAGGCCAGCTAGATGTGTCATCCCATTGAAAATCGGATGTGGCTTGTATGGATGTAGAAATTATTCCAGGAGGGTGGCATAGAGTACTTTGAATAGCCTTTTATGTACTCATGTCTTCTTAATGAATATCCCCCAAAAGTGATCTCTGGATAAATGTCTACCCCTATTATTATATAGTACGTCCGATCCGGGTAAATTTTCACTTAGGACGTCTATCAAGATGTGGATGTCTTTGCATGTGATTTGTGATACTGCAGTCATGTCCATATCTTTCATCTTTCATGGAAGAGGGGGAGCTACTCCAAGTGTTTTCGTTCTAGCTGGCACACTCTGCTCCCTGGAAGGCTCATTTGTAAAGAAGGTTTCCAACCTGACGTCCTCATTGTCAGATGTTACTTCTTATGCAGAAGGTGTCAGAGTTTTGTCTATGGTGGGAAGGACCTGGCCATTTGTTCAACTTCTTTTTCTGACGGTTGTGTAGCGACCACCTGTTCTGCTACTTCTGAGGAAGCTTCGACAGCTACATTGTCTTTCACATTGCTCTCCTCAGAAGTTTGGCCCAGCTTGGCGGCCACCATTATTGCTAGAGTTTCCTCCATCCTCCCATCATAGAGATAGTCACTATGATCATGGTGTGATTGGAATATAAGGAATTTGTTGCTCTCTTTGAGGCCGGCTCCCAGCTCAGCTAACATTCTATCGAGCTCCACCACTCCTATCATACTAATTTTGGTGGCGACTTCTTCTCGGTGGGCAGTAGCAATCTGTTCTTCTAGTGTCATTTCATTTTTAGGCAAGGTGAATTGCTACTCTGCTAGTCTCCCACTTCCTTCAATAGCATCATCCCGGCCTTCTTTAGGATTGCTATTGAGGATGAGCTCCCTCGACAATGTTGTGTTTTTCTTCATGTGTTTGTCATTGAGGGAGCTTGATTGTGACGGCTCATTATTCTTCAACTCAGCTGTCAGTGTCGTCCTTGTGTTGGCACTTTCTTCTTTTAGCACGTCCGCTCCAGTGTCGGTCCCTCCCACATTGTCGTCATGGCTGGAGGGGCTTGATGAGGAGTGTGCAGGGCTTGCTAAGTGCTTCACCTTCTTTTTCTTCTGCCGGTTCTCGAGTTCTTCACATTCATTCTCAAGCTTTCAACGGTCCTCTTCTAAGCATTGGCATTCTTCCTTGAGGCTAGCCATTATCATGTCGTAGCCGTGACACATATGCTCATTGTCGGGTCAAATGACATGCCTCTCTTTCTACAAGTCTTCCATCTTGTTCTTCATGTTCTTCAACATTCCCATCATCATCCATTGGTTGCTTACTTGGATAAAGTCAAGGAGTGCTCTAGTCCTTTCATCGAGGACATGTACCTATGTTGTTAGCACAGACAGAGAAGAAGAGATGGTTGTATTTATTGTGTTGGTTTGATACATGTGTTCCCACATGGCATCAAACTTTGTACCTAATACACCTCTGAAGGAAGGTTCATGTTGTTGCTGCTGGTACAGCTGATGCTCCATGCATGTTGTTGACGAGATTGACACAGTTCGTTGTGGAGGTGGTGGTGGTGGACCTTGTTATTTTTTATTTTTATTGTCTTATGGGTCCACCTCTGCTCCACGAATCTCCGTATTCAGTACAGCCTGAGAGCCTTGTCCTTCTAGCTCAGCCTCTGGTTCTATGTCGGGCTGTAGGTTGGCTGTTGCGCCTTCCTCTTTCTCTACCTCTGGCTCCACAATACCCGCTTCCTTGTGTGGCTCTAGAGGTGTGGGTTATGCATTCCCCATTGGTTCTTCTGGAGGTGGAGCAGTGGGGGTGGGTTGTTCTGTAGTTGTTGGATTTTTAGTTGGCGGTGCAGTTGCATCTGTTGTCTTCTTTTTCTACACCGCCAATTTCTTCCACAGTTTTGTGCTCTTTTTCTCCTTTAATTCAGCTTGGGCACTGCTCTCCTCAATTGTTTTTACCATTTTAGCGTCAGTTTGTGGCACTCCAGAGCACATCTTTTCGATGTCGTCATGAGTTAGCCGCAGCTTGTGGGCATCATAGAACGCCATTTCTGGAAGGGGAAGGAGCCTCTTTGTCCCGCTTTGCCTAAAGTACAGTTTCTCCCCCTTCTGTATCAGGATACCCATGCTAAAAAGGGACTTGACGTCTATCATTTGTTGTCCCTCCATTTCCTTATACTTCATGACCTTTTCTGCATCCATTAAGTATTTAGCGATCTTTGTTATCTGGACACCCATGCAGTATGCAGAGTTCCTCTTTGCTTCCCCGCCTACTATCGTTGATAAATGCTCGATTAATATCTTTTCGATATTAATTGGCTTTTTGTTTATCATTGACTAGATTAGGAACAGATCTCCCTTGCTAACTGTTCTCTTTTTTGACCTCGTGTAGATTGTGTAGGTTATAATTTTCTGCATTGTGCGAATGAAACACGAGGTGATTAGTGAGGCCTTAAAGTACTTTGAGTTGTGTTCCTCTTCTCCAGTCAGCTCTTCCCATAGTTGATTGCTTTCATAAGTGACTGCTTCTTTTTTTCTTGGGGTGTTCTTCCTCTGTCTCTGTAAATATTTTGTTCAACATCGCCTCTGTGATCATGTAAGACTCGCCTCCTAGCCTTACTTGTAGTTGATAATCTCTGCCTCCTACCTTTCTTGTTTCACTACTAGTGGTGACCTTATTTAATGAAGACAGGAACTCTACAATCAACCTCTTATACAACTTCACCTCGGGTGTGCATAAGGTGTGTAAGTTTGCACCTTCCAGGAATTTGATTACCCTGTCGTAGATTCCTACTTTCTAAAATCTTCTACGTCTAGGTAACAGGTCGAGTAGAATTCCTTGTTTGGGTACATCCAATCGTAGGTGGACTGGTATACGATGTTCCTTGGAATGAATGGGGGTTCTATAGATTCTACAGATGTCTCCCCTATGACTTATTGGCCTTGCTTGCCTCTTGTTCCCTTGGCTTCTCAGCAGCTAATGGTTTTGTCTATTTGCTGCTCTTGGCTCCTTCTGTTGCAGCCTTTCTCTCTTTCCCATGTACTCGGCTCTTTGACTCCCCTGGTTGATACTCAGAGGTCTCTATTTGCTCAGTTTGTTATGTTTCATGTGTAGAGTCCTCCATTGTCATGTGGCCCAATATTCTTTGATATTGTTCTAGCCTCAGATGCATCTCTACCCATTTGGTCTCTGCTATAGAAGTATTCCTCTTTAGCACTGTTGTTAATCCCTCCACTATCTTTTCCACCTCCTTCAGGGATGTTGTATTCTTAAAAATGGGGTCACTATTCTCTGAAGAAGACATTCTACAAGGTTTCAATAATGAATTAGTTTATAATTGATTTAACAAATACTAGTCTTCTTGTAATTATCTGGGGAAGGTATTTAGTAAAGTTTTAATTTTTAACTTCAAGAATGTGTATAGGGACCGCGACCCTCGGTCTTGTTAGTAATTCAAAGGACACCACGGTCACAGTTGTGATCGCAGTCGTAGTGATGATTGCGGTCGCGGTCTTCGTCCATGTTTTGGGCAGGTCATGGTTGAAGGGACCACAACCTCGAGTAGCACTCTTCCACACTACAACCCACAGTGTGAACCTAAAGCTTGAGAGAACACCGCGATTGGGTTATGGTTGATGAGTATGTCGTGGTCGCAGTTGTAGCGGAGATGGACAATGACTCACGGTCCTTCTTGATCCAACTATTCCACTTCCCTTCTCCGTTCGTCGATCTTCTGTTTGTCTCATCAACGGGTGGTTGCCCCATTATTAGTATTTTTAGGGTTTTTAGTTTTTGTTTGCAAATGCCACCATTAGGGCGGTTTGGGTATCTGTAAAGTCACGAGAAACTGTCGACAGCGCGAAAGATAGCTGCCGACCAGACAAATTGGGAAAAATGGCTCAGGCATGGGGCAAAGTCGACGGCAACACAATGACAGGTAGAAATCAAAGAATCGGCGATAAGAAGTGCTAACCTTTTTTGTCGGATGAGATGGTAAAATTGTGGAAGGTAGGCGCGGTGATGTGTTGTTGCGGTGGCGAGTCGTCGGTCATGGCAGAGTGATTCTTCAGAGAATCAGGGTTTATCTTAGACTCTAGAAAGCTAGAAGCAAAAAGAGTATGAGAGATAAGGGTTTAAGAATATATAGTAGCGTGACCGTGACTCATCTATCATAAGGAATGACCGCGATCACGGTGTACTCGAAGCACGACCACAGTTACAGTCTCTTCTATTCCAAAGGCAACATCAGGTCACAGTCGAGGTGTTTGGTTATGGGCACTGCGGGTCGCGGTCTTGCGCGATGCAAGGTTATACCACGACTGCGGTCCAAACCAAAATCAAAGCTACTCGACCAAAAATCAAACTTGTTGCTTTAATCTATTCATCTATTCAAAAGGAGACAGATATGTACAACACTTAAAAGAGCATAAAACTAATCAAACAAAAAGGGGAGAGAAAATAGAGCTTAAGGAAATAGCAAAAACTTGGGTTGCCTCCCAAGAAGCGCTTGTTTTAAAATCTCTAGATGGACTTCATAATTCATCACTCCTTTGGTCCTGCAGCTGGATGTGGAAACTCTTCATTTCTTTTCTCAAGTAGTTATTATAGTTCCTCCAAATTAACTTTAGACCTTCATACAAAAGCCTCATCTTTGTAAAATCTTTTTACCCTATGGTCATTGACCTTGAAAATTCCAGTTTTCTCTCCTTGAATCTCCATCACTCATGATGGGTAAATCTTCACCATAGAGAAGGGGCCTAACCATCTTGTTCTAAGTTTTCCAGGAAGTAGCCTAATTCTTGAATTGAAGAGAAGCACTTTATCACCTTCACGAACATCCTTGATCTTTAGGTGGGTGTCATGCCACACCTTAGTCCTTTGTTTGTAAATTCTTGCGTTCTCATAGACATGCAATCTCAGCTCCTTGAGCTCCTATAACTGTAGGAATCTTTTATGTCCTGTCTTTTTGAAGTCCATATTTAGAAACTTGATCGCCCAAAGGGCTTTATATTCGAGCTCCAAAGGTAGATGATAGGACTTGCCATAGATTAATTTGTATGGCGTCATGCCTATTGGTGTTTTATAAGATGTCCTATAGGCCCAGAGAGCATCATCAAGCTTCATGGACCAGTTCGTCTGAGTGTGGCTGACCATTTTCTCCAGGATCTATTTAATCTGCTAGTTTGATACCTCTACTTGTCTCGAGGTTTGAGGATTATAAGGTGTAGCAACTTTGTGCCTTACCCCGTACTTCTTTAATAGCGCCTCAAATTGCTTTTCTCCAAAACGTGATCCCCCATCACTTATGATAGTGCAAGGCACTCCAAAATGTGGAAAAATGGTTTTCTCGAATAGCTTGATCACATATTTAGAATTGCAGGTTTGGGTTTCTATCGTATCTACCCACTTCGAATATAGTCAAAAACTACTAGAATGTATTGGTATCCTTTTGATGATGGGAAAGGACTCATGTAGTCTATTCCCTAAACATCAAATATTTCCATTTCCACCTAGTCAGTCATAGGAATCTCACTTCTCTTACTGATATTTCCAGTAAGTTGGCATTCCTTGCAAGCCTTGACAAAATATGTCACGTCTTTGAACAGGGTGGGCCAGTGAAACCCAGATTGAAGCACTTTTGCAACTGTCCTTTCTCCACTGTGATGTCCTCCATACAACGAAGAATGGCATTCTTTTAGGATTGACGGTACTTCTTGCTCTGGTATACACCTTTGATACAAACTGTCAAAACACCTCTTAAACAGTAGTGGGTCGTCCCAGTAATAGTTCTTACTATCAGAGAAAAGCTTCTTGTTTTGGTTGTACGTTATGTCAGGCGACAACTGTCTACAAGCTAGATAGTTACAAATATCTAAAACCACGACAAACTCTGCTCATCAGACTGAGCCATCAATAGGGCTTCATCAGCATAATTGTCATTCACTGGTAACTGATTCTCTTCGTCGAAAACTATTCTAGACAAGTGGTCTTTGACCACATTTTCTTTTCCTTTATTATCAATGATTTCATGATCAAATTCTTGTAACAACAGGGCCCACCTTAGCAGTTGTGGCTTGGTGTCTTTCATTTGCATGAGATAGTGTATAGCTTCGTGGTCAGTATAAACCTTAACCTTGGCTCCTATAAGGTATGATCAGAATTTATCAAATTCCAAAACAATCGCTTACATCTCCTTCTCGGTGGTGGTGTAGTTCACTTGGGCTTCGTCCAGCGTACGACTGGCATAACATATGACATGATGCTTTCAGTCTTTCTTCTGCCCTAGGACTGCACCTATGACATAGTCACTTGCATCGCACATTATCTCAAAAGGTAGCTCCCAGTCTGGATCTTGCAAGATTGGTACACAGTTTAAAGCCTCCTTCAGGGTCTCAAAAGCTTTTGAACATTCGTTATTAAACTCGAACACTACATCCTTGATCAACAAATTTGAAAGGGGCTTCAATATTTTTGAGAAGTCCTTGATGAATCTCCTGTAGTATCCAACATGACCCAGGAAACTTCTTACCCCAGTCACAGACTTTGGTGGCGGGAGTTTGGAGATGGCTTCAATATTGCTTAAATCCACCTCGATGCCTTTCTTGGAGACTTTGTGTCCTAGGACAATGCCACTATGAACCATAAGTGGCACTTCTCCCAGTTCAGGACCAAATGTTCCTCCTCACATCTTCATAGAACCAAGGATAAATTTATTTAGCAAGCATCAAAATCTGTTCCATATACATCAAAACCTGTCCATGAAGTAGACTGACTCTAAAAGAGAGGGTCCCTTCATGGCATCCTTCACTTTGAAGTCAATGTGGTCACTTCCAACTCAGAGGGTTATGACGCCTTTGGTGACATCTATCAAGGCTCTTCCAGTAGCTAGAAAAGGTCGTCCAAATATTATCGAACACTTCGGGCCCTCCACATTATCTATCACAACAATATCACAATGTATGAAGAACCATCCCACATAGATTGGGACATCTTCCACTATACCCACGTGTCTCTTAAAAGTGTGATCTTCCAGTTCAATTCTCATACTCATCTTGACCATGTCAGTCAATCCCAATCTCTGTGCTAAACTTTGGGGCATCAGGCTCATGCTGGCCCCCAAATCTTCCAGACCCTTCCTTTCTACGTTGTCTCTAACACAAAAGGAGATGTTAAAAGCCCCTGGGTCTTTCTTCTTGGTTGGCAGGTCTGCCTGAACAAAAGCACTGGACATGTTTTCCATGTGTACTATTTTGACGTGGTTTCCTCTCCTTATCTTCATGATAAGGTCCTTGAAAAACTTAGCGTATGTCGGCATCTCCTCCAAAGCATCTAGAAACCGGACATCTATATGTAGTTTCTTTACTGCCTCCATGAATTTTTCATATCTTTTCTTCAGGTGTGCCTTGATAAGCTTATACGGGAATGGAATTTCTGGTGCATATGGGATTTGCTTCATAAAGATTTCTTCAATGGGATATGGATCCCTAGCTTCTCTACTTTTCTCACAGCTTTCTTCTACATGCCTCTCCCTATCAATAGACTTCTCGAAAGAAACTTCCTTCTCCTATTGTGGTTTGTCAACTTTTTCTTCCTCTTTGTCGTATCCTGTTCCAAAGTTGATCATCACCCTCCTAGATCTGAGGGTAGCCATTTTTGCAGTCACTGTATTTGACAGAATCTTTCCTGAGGGATTCTTTACTAACTCAGCCAACTGCACGAGCTGTTGGTCGATTTGGCATTGATGCGTCTGTATATCTGCCATCTGGACTTGCATAGTTGTTAGGATGCCAGAATTGGCTAGGGAACTTTGTGCCAGTTGATCGTTCACAGTAGCTTGCCTCTTAGTGAAATCGAATAGTTGAGTCACTAATTCTGGCTGGCAATTATCTTTTCCTTGCTCCTGTCCTTGACCTTGACCTTGACTTGTTCCTTGGCTTGGTCCTACCCATTGGCTAATCTGGTTCCTGCCTTGTGCTGAGTAGTTATTCTTATTGGTCTAATAATTGGTTATTTGAGTATGCGACACATGTCCACTCCTCTTTTCAAATCCTGGCGGTGGCTTTTGTGAATTTCCCAGCTGGTCTGATTTCTCAGTTGCATCCTTGTTCCCATAGCTGAAACCAGGGGGATATGGCCTCTTGAAGTTGGCATAGGAAACATTCGGCATAGTCTCCTCTTTGATTTCACTATCTTCACTCTCTTCAGGTCTGGTGTAGATACAGTTATCGACTTTGTGTCCTCCTTCACCGCAGGTGACACACTTCATCACCTTCTCGATGTGATTCTTTCCTTTGCCTCCAGTATCCTTCAATTGCTTAATGCCAGTTGCTATTTTCTGAATTTGGGATGTTATAGTTTCTAAAGCCTTGGCTTCCATTGATGGTCCTTCAGATCCTACCTTCTTCAATGAGCCTCTATTTTTCCTTTCATAGTCTACTCCTTCTTGGAGCACAATCATGTTTTCTATTATCTTCATAGTCATGCTTGGCTTTTTCCCCAGGAAGTCACTGCCTGCGGCAACATTCAGTGAAGTCCTCTCCGTATGAGTCAATCCATTATAGAAGGTGGTTACCAGGAACCCCTTACGGTAGTTATGATGTGGGAAATCCCTAAGGTACTCTTTATAACGCTCCCATGCCTCGTGCAAGTTTTCTCCTAGTTTTTGTGCAAAAGATGTAATCTTCTGCATATTACAGATGGTCCTCTCAGTAGGATAAAACTTACTGATAAAGGCATCTTCCAAGGGTCTCCACCCATCTATGGACTGGTGGGGGAGATTTAGATACCAAGAGAGAGCCTTGTCTTCCAAGGAGAAGTTGAAACCCTTGCAGTAAATCACTTCTTGTGGGACACCCCTCAACTTAATGGTATCACAAATGTTCTTGAAAGCATCGACATGGTGGTACAGATTCTCTCTTGAGTTTCCATGGAAAGGCTTGTTCTAGATCATAGATATGATGGCTGGTTTTAGCTCGAAGTTTGCTGCAATGAAGTTTGGTACAATGATTAGACATCTTGACTCGTTGGCCCTTGTTGCTACCAACTCACGAAGGGTCTTCCCTTCCTCATCGTCCTCGCTATCACTATCCCTGCAGTTACGATTTCTCTCAGCTTTGTGCTCATGGCTGTTATGGTTTCTTCTATTCCTGTGGTGATGATAATGTTCCTCGTATTGTCAGTCATCCTCACGAAGATCATATTCGTGTCTCTCTTCTTGCTCTTCCTCTTGTTCTTCATTTTGGTGACCGTCATTGTAACGACCATCTCTGTCTTCATCTGTGCCTGGTGGTGGTGGGTTGTGTTCATTCCTCACGTTCCGCTCATCCCCTAAGAGGGTAACATCCACACGAGGTGGCATGGTGAAAAGGAGTAAAGTCGAGCAAGCCTGCTTCTTCCTGGGTGCCTGGATAGATCGTATAATCAAGTTAGCAAATTGAACGTATCAAAATAAACTATTCTACACAAACTCAGGGTAGCTAACTTAAAGTAATAGTGTTGTCAAGCTTATTGCTAAGCTTGAGGCACAGGAGTATAGTAAGTGGACTCAAGTTCTTAACAGTGTCATTTTGCCTTGTCCCTGACAACGACGCCAAAAAGTTGACTGGCCTAAATCGCACGTCCAAAAGGAGTTTATTTAGAGAAGTCGGACTTTATAAGAGATAACCTGACTCTCAAGCCCCCGAAACGATAAATGGGGTCCAATGTAGCGGTCGGGTTCAAACACAGGGACAAGGTTGGCAGTGTTAAGCACACAGAATCTAACACTCGTATACTCCAGCTGAAGAGGGTATAAAAGGTGTTCCCTAAGGAACGAGGGTACACAAACTAAAGCAGGTCAAGAAAAATAAGAAGAAGAAGAACGAAAGAAAACAAAAGAAATAAGATGAAATAAGTATAGGGCAGGAAACCTAGGTTGGGGTTTACCTTCTAAAGCATCTCACCAATATGCAACATCCTCTCTCTCTCACAAACTCTTACTAAGATTACAAGTAACCATCAAAAGCATCTATTTCACTCTCTCTCGAAATGAGAATAGATCTAAGTCTAAGGGTACCCTCTCTCTCAAGATGACCACACATAAAATTCATAACATAACATATGGTTTTAACGCCTTAGCATTCTAACACTCTCATGCATTCATACTACTCCATAACACATGATAAAATTGATATTATTCTCTCAAGATATCAACTATTGAACATCACAAGATGGTAGTTGAGCATATAAGTGAAGCATTAAAACAAGTGCATGGAGATAATCTTGATAAGCATATGTATATTCAACAGAAAGAGACAATATACATGTGGGGAGAGCCTTAGTGGCTACTCCCAACCCAAGTTAAGGTGTTTAGCCACTCATTCTTGTGGATAGCATAACAGTGTTACAAAAAGATGGATACATGAAGTCCCACAAAGAGAAGAGAAAGTACATTGAGATGGAGTGATAGATCTAGAGAGAAGAGACGTGATATGACATAGTACTTCTTCAGATCTGGATCTAACACATCGACGGCATGGATGATCTTCTTATCTCAAAGAAGGGGTTTTCAGTCTTCTCTCTCCTCAACTTCCACCTTTGGAGATCCAAGACTGGTGGATGGGATGGTATGGAATGAATCTAGAACACAGTAGCACTTCATGATCCTCGGGATCTAATCTATGATCTGATGATTTGACAAGACATGCGAGTAAGCTATTTATAGGCACATTCCACCGACTTAAGCCTAGACCGCGATCGCGATCTTAGTTGGGTGAGGGGTGAGACCGCGGTCATGTTCTGCTCTTTATTCCTTCTTTCACCGCAGTTGATCTTAGTCATGGTCTGGTGATGATTGTGATCAAGGTCAGCTTGTGCATTGCGTTTGGATAGGTCGAGGTCAAGGTCTTCTTGTTCGGTAGCAGTTTGTAAGGATTCAGCAATGACCGCAGTTTCCAAACTGGTTGCGGCCCTTCTTGATCGCGGTCTGTGTTGGTTGCGGTCTCTACATACACCACGACCCTAATCTGATTTGGGACCCATGTTCTGATCGTGACCAATGTCGTGGTCATGGTTAAGCAGTGATCGTGGCTTTGTTATGGCCATGGTCCATCTTTGATGCCTAATGACATCGATCTCAAAGGAGCTCAGAAACCATGATCATGGTTGAGGGATCAGTGGGTCACGGTTGAGGTAAAGACTACGACCTGGGTTATGAATGTACCTAAAACTATGTAAGCAAGGTTTTAGTCAGAAAGGTAGTAAAATTATGGGAAAAGCTAACAAAAGATATACTAAAAGAGGTATAAATATATATAAAAAGTACGTAAAATAGAGTGTTATCCGTGGGAGTGGCCCAGAAGTCTCCATGGGATTTTAGGACCGACATTTGATATGCAAGTAGTCTCTATGATCTATCCTCTTGCATGGCCATGAATCCTAGGCTAAGGACACATGGAAAGTCACATAGACACCTCATGCTTGCCCCCCCCCCCTCTTTATAAAGCCATATCTACCCCTTCCCACCTCCTAATACAAAAAGAAATCCTCTTCTTATCTTTCTTCCATCTTAGAGCATCATTCCTACTCTGTTTGGCCACAAAGGTGTTGTCCCAAGGTAAAAGAGAGTGCTTACCTTGGTGAAGAAGGCTCCTAGGGTTCCAAATTTGCTCTATTTAGGGTTTCTAAAGCTCCTTCTTGGTGATTTTGACCAAAACTAGAAAGTTTTCTCCTTTCCTTCTCTATTTTCATTTTGTGTGTCTTCCTCCCAACTTAAACCAGGTCGAAACCATGGCCTTCCATGTTGAAACCCCACCTAGAGCCCTTAACCACCTCATCTCCATGTTCTTTTGCTAGGGTTTTTCACTTTTAAAGTGGAGAATGTGCTTCTTGCTTGAGATAGGAGTTTTGTTGGAGAAACCAACCTCTCTAGATCACGAACCTTACTGCTTGAACCTATTCACAACCTATTCACCTTCGTATAGGTGAATTTTATAACCCCCTTCCCATATAATGCTTACTACATGCTTAAACCTCATGCTTCTATGTTTAAAATTGATGATCTCCATCTCTATTGAACATGTTCCTCTAGGGTTTTAGTTTCTTGCTATTTTACCTTCTATAGAAGCTCTAGTTTGGTTAGCTATGAAACTCCAACCCTGATCTTGGGTCAAATGGTGTTCTCTCTCTCTCTCTCTCTCTCTCTCTTCCTCTCTCGCAAGGATTTCTGACTTGTCATTTCCGAATTGGTTCAAATTGATAAATTCATATCTTTTAATCCGCCTATTCAAATTTGAGAAAAAAATATGTTTTGGAATTCAAAAACTAATTTCTATCTTATAAAAATATTTTCAAGGTATTATTTCGTGGTTTGACTAAGGGTTATTTTTGTAAAATGAATTTATTGCATAAAATCCATAAAAAGTACATCTTCATCATCATAACTCCAAAATTAACATTGAAATATAGTTTCTTGATCAGGAGAACCTAATTAGTCCAATGGTGAGATTTTTAGAATCTAAATCTAAGTTTTGCTAAAAAGGTCTAAAATTAGGGTTTCTATACATTAATGTGCAATATGTACTCTAATACATGTTAATACATTGAAAATAGGCAAAGTGGAACTTGTTCAATTAATGTGGTGAAAGTTAGTAAACGATATCAGTAAGAGAGGTATGTGCATTCCTTACACCCTATTTGGGATAATTGCAACCAAACCATATATTTCCCTAATGAGGCTTTAATGAACCCTATTTCCTCTATTCATGATTCTTTTGTTAAATTGCCTAAAATTGGCAATGTTATTCTTTTTCTTGGGTCTTGTACCCCACTTCCATGTTCTATTTGATATGATTCCTTTAGTTTCCATGATTTCTTTTCTAGAATGTTGATTTTATGGACTATTTATCTATAGTAGCGGTACTTATGTACACCCACCCATTGATAGTAGATAGGTCAGGTGTTAATTCGCCTTGGGGAATGTTTTATCCCCCCCTCCATAAAAATATGTGTAGGTGATTGGGAATGTATTAATTTTCCCATCACCTATAGGTTGAGGTCCGGTAGGTTCCTCAACCCTACTTAGTTAATGTAGTGAATATTAATCATGCATGCAAATATTCTATTATTTTCTTGATATGGCAAGCATCTATCTAATTATGCCTCATACTTTTATTCTCATCTTATGATGAAATCTTAGCCTTTACTTTCATGTTATTCCTTATCTTTTGTTCTAGTTCATTATTTGACACATACCTTGTTTCTCTATCTCTTTCTTGCTGGGTGATTTCCCAACCACCCAGGTTTAGATTGAGGTGTTGAACATGACCAAGGAGAACATAGCTTCCAATATGGACCTAGCTCTTGGAGATGTCTCTTGGAGACAAATTTGAAGTAGTTTAGACTTCCCTCAACTTAGATCCTTGTTTTGTATCATACATGTAAACCCTTATGGGATATTATGATGTACTTCTGTAATCTTTTGTGAAAATTGAATATAGTAATTTGTTTAATTCCGCTGCTACACTTTGGTTGTTTTGAATACCATTTATTGAACTTTGAAAAATTTACACCTATTTCATCATACCTCTGAGTGTATTCAGAATGAATATTTTATTCTTCAAATTTAATTCTTTTAGTAGGGAGTGGATCCCCTCTCGGGGTCCCACTCCTTACAACAAGGTATCAGAGCCCATGGTAGTTGGAATCTGACTATTTCAATTTTATCTCCCTAATTAGAACCCTTGCCTCATATGGTTCCTCTTTAAGTGACATGTTTGTCATATAATTGATCTATGCTACACTTGAGATGATAAAAGACTGATTTAGGATCATAAGAGTTTCACACTAGAAACATGTTTAGTTAACCATAATGTTATAATCCCATTAGGTATCTATTAAGGCATAAGTTGAAAGCAAAGGTGTCTATAAAGGATTAGGGTTTGGGGGTCGGTAAGATTTTCCTCCGCACCACTAGCTTGGTTTACAAGGACTCCTAGATCCATATAATACTTGCCTGGACTGAGATGATACTGACTGTCCAAAATAGCATGCCTATCGACGGTAGTAGCCTTAGGCACCTAAGTTGGATAATCCTAAGAACCTAATATGTTGACCTCCTCTTTCAGATGTACTGGCTTATTTGAGGATGGAGATCAAATATAGTTCCCTTATGTCCCCTAGAACCACATGTTTGGATATTCTATCTCTAAGAACCTAGACTTTGAAGTTTGGTGTTTATTTAGCAATCAAAGTGCAAACTGGAAGCATGGTGGATCTTATACATGGCTTAGTTAGACTCACCCTTTTACCTCTAGATTAGTTTGTCTTGGTAGGACAACCCTTTTAAGGGGTGGAGAGTAGTTTGTTTGATGATGTTTAGGTAGTCAGAGTTCAAGGATGAAATCCTTTTTTAAAGGGATGGATTCCTATAACAAACTAAAATCTAGCCATATTGACTCTAGAAACCCTAACTCCATGATTAGGAGGATAGTTGGCTTGGATCCTTAGTTTTGACCAAACAAGTCATAACCTGACATGCTTGTATATATACTAATAAACATCTAATTGTCATCTAATGAATAGTTCACATGTTTGAACCCTAATGAATATCTAATGCACAAAATATGAGTAACTCACATATAATACTAATAGTAAGTACACACGAGGCTAAACATTTCTTGAACCAAATATCCCTAATGAAATTATGAGCAAGATAATTGTAACATAATCTTGTATTTAATGCATACTAAGAATGTATAGATGAAGAATAATGATTATATTGACCTAAACACTAAGTTATAATCATCTAACATGAACCTATACATTATTAATGACATTCTTGATACATTACTGACATTAGGTGTCATAATCAAATTGTATACTTTAATACACATAAATGATATATAATCACCTAATCATAGATTAATCAGGTCATCAATATGAAATGCATATCACCTTGTTCTCTAATACACACCTAAGTAATCACCTAATCATTACTTGGTATGTGAATCAAATCACTAATATGTAATATGTCCCACCTTGATCACTAAAATTCATATAATGACTTCAATATGGATAAGAAGTAATTAGATTCATATATATGTGCATGATTAATAACTCAAAGTGAATAAATATGAGAAAATAATTAATTATGACATTAATGTAAAAAAGGTATTGTGAGAATGTTTAATATAAATATAACTAATTGATGTGAAATTATTTGGATTAATTGTAACAAATTGGATAAAATGAATTCTTTCATGAAAAACAATCTGTTATAATTCAATATGTTAATAACGGAGACTAAAACCAAATTATTAAGGATAATAATCAAGTATGTTGAGATAAATGATTAAACCCTAATTGTGCTAAAACTCTTAATGAGATATATAAGAAATATATAGGACTTTGTGTATAATAATAGAATATAACTCTTTTGGCAACAAAGTAAATATAATATGACACAATTAAAAGAATAATAAGGATGATATA
Source organism: Alisma plantago-aquatica (assembly GCA_963693085.1). NCBI lineage: Eukaryota > Viridiplantae > Streptophyta > Magnoliopsida > Alismatales > Alismataceae > Alisma > Alisma plantago-aquatica. The sequence goes on from OY856409.1 coordinate 656,579,051, forward strand.
ATATCATAATGAATATAATATTAATAGGCCTAAAATGTTAACTGTGCTATATCTAATAAAAAGAAATCTTAATAGTAGAATCCTTAGTGATCCATGAGAACCTAACATATGTGGAGTTGCTTGAGAAGATTCTGAACTCCCAGGTTAAACATTTGAAAAACAAGGAGTTTGGGTTAGTGAAAATTTTGGTGGAAGTTTTATGGATTAGAGGAAATAATCTAGGAGTTAAAGATAATATGTTTCATACTCACCCTACTCTCTTTTATATGGTTTTTCACTTTTGAAGTGGAGTAGGTGCTTCTTGCTCGAGATAGGAGTTTTGTTGAAGAAACCAACCTCTCTAGCTCAGGAACCTTGCTGCTTGAACCTATCCACCTTCTTATAGGCGTGTTTCATAACCCCCTTCCCACATATTTCTTACTAAATTATTAAAACTCATGCTTCAATTTTTAAAATCAATGATCTCCATCTCTATTTACCATGTTCTTCTAGGGTTTTAGTTTCTTGTTGTTTTACTTTGCGTAGCAGCTCTAGTTTGGTTAGATATGCAGCACCAATCCTGATCTTGGGTCAAATGGTGTTTTATCTCTCTCTCTCTCTCTCACACACACACACACTCTATCACAAGGATTTCTGACTTGTCATTTCCTGATTGGTTCAAATTGAAAAATTCATATCTTTTAATCCAATTATCCAAATTTGACAAATAAATATGTTTTGGAATTCAAAAATTAATCTCTATCAAATAAAAATATATTCAAGGTATGGTTTCGTGGTTTGACAAAAAGTTATTTTTGTGAAATGAATTTATTGCTTAAAATCCATAAAAAGTACATCTTAATCATCATAACTCCAAAATTAACATAAAAAATATTTTCTTGATCAGGAGAACCTATTTGTCCTATGGTGAGATTTTTAGAATATAAATCAGAGTTTTGCCAAAAAGGTCTAAAATTAGGATTTCTATACATTAATGTGCATTATGTACTCTAATACATGTTAATATATTGAAAATAGGCAAAGTGGAACTTGCTCAATTAAAGTGGTGAAAGTTAGTAATTGATATCAGTAAGAGAGGTATGTGCATTCCTTAGACCCTATGTTGGTATAACTGCAACCAAATCCTATATTTCCCTATTGAGGCTTTAATGAACCCTATTTGCTCTATTCAAGATTCTTTTGTTAAATTGCCTCAAAATTGGTAATGTTATTCTTTTTCTTGGATCTTGTACCCCACTTCCATGTTCTAATAGATATGATTCTTTTACTTGCCATGATTTAGTTTCTAGCATGTTGATTTTATGGACTATTTAGCTATAGTAGTGGTACTTATGTACAACCAACCATAGCCAGGGAATATATTGATTCACCCTGGGGAATGTCTTATTCTTCCCCATAAAAATATGTGCAGGTGATAGGGAAGGTATTAATTCTCCCCTCACCTATAGGTTGAGGTCCGGTAAGTGGCTCAACCCTACTTAGTTAATGTAGTCAATATTAATCATGCATGCAAATCTTCTATTGTTTTCTTGATATGGCAAGCATCCATCTGATTATGCCTCATACTTTTGTTCTCTTCATCTTATGATGAAATCTCAGCCTTTACTTTCATGTTATTCCTTATCTTTTGTTCTTGTTCGTTATTTGACACATACCTTATCTCTCTCTCTCTCTTACTGGGTGATTTCCCAACCACCCAGGTCTAGATCGAGGTGTTGAACATGACCAAGGAGAACATAGATTCCAACATGGACCTATCTCATGGACCTCCCCAGGTTGGGCTCGGCACAAGCCTTATGAGTCTCCTGGGTTACAAAAAAAATAGTATTTTAGACTTCCCTCTACTTAGATCCTTGTGTTGTATGATACATGTAAACCCTTATGGGATATTATGATGTACTTTTGTAATCTTTTGTGAAAATTGAATATTGTCATTTTTTTAATTCTACTACTACACTTTGGTTGTTTTGAATACCATTTATCAAAACCTATTCCAGCATACCTCTGAGTGTGTTCAAAATGGATATTTTATTTTTCAAATTCCTTTTAGTAGGAGTGGATCCCCTCTTGGTACCACTCCTTATACTTAAATTCTTGATATTGTGGTATGATGTGTTATTATGGAAGGCCATGTGTGAGCATGTTCTCTAGTTTTGTGCCATGTACTAAGGTAGGCTAGTTGTTTTATAGGACCATAGCATTGACTATGAGTTGTTGTCTATAGGACTATAGCTTTGACTATAAGTTGTTGTTTAACACTTTGATTGTTATGTCACTACATTGCAGACTCAAATTGACCGAGTAGTGCTGGTGATGATCATGGAGTCTGGCTCTTTCAAAGATCTTTTATGGTACTGGTTTTGACTTAGCAGTGGTCAGTTGGATTTGAGTGGTACAACTCAAATTATCATATCATAATAATAAAAGTGATAATACAACTGAGTAGTTATACATGTTCTTCGTATTCCTTCTAAAAGTATAAATTATTCTATTGCTCAGTTGTAACTGCTTAAACTTCTCAAATAGTAATACATGCTCTATTTATCTGCTCTATTATATTAGTGTGCTTATAATAGATGTTTGTGAATAGTTATATCTCTCACTGGGATGTTTGGCATCATCTGGTGGGTTCCAAATTTTTTAAGTGGTCTTGGACAAGGAGGTAGAGGTATAGTTGCAGGTGTTGAGCAGTAAGGAGAGCACTTACTATTTTGTATATTGACAAAGTTTGGCATCACCCGGTTAGATATCCTGCCAAAGTTTTGTAGTAGAGTCATATGTGTCGTCCTTGTACTCTCAGGTCTTTGGGGATATTTTTTTGTTATAGATTTTTTCTTTATGACATGACTGAATAAAAATGGCATATATATAAACATGTTGCAATATGTAACAGTTGTGGCTTAACAGCCTTTGAACATGATATGTAACACCTTTTGGCATATATGGAATATAAATGGCCTGAGTTGAAGGCATGCTTATGAAATAATTTCTCTTGAGATATTACATTGCAAATTGTTTAATTTACCATGTTTTGTGGTAATAATGTTATTAGTGTTAATTTAGCACTTTGTTTTGAGTAATCTCACTTTGTGTGGCTATGGGGTCACAATATCAAATTCAGCCAACAATCTCCCACTTATTTAAGATGATAATCATTTCCAAAAACTATTTCACAAGTAAAACTTTCAAACTTGAATGATATCATGAAGCTCTATGAAAAGTGTGTGCAATTTTCTCTAGAGAGGAGTAGAACATGGCATGCATCTCCCAAATGAGTATTCACCCATTTATATCAAAACTTGTGTATCTTGAGAGACTAAGAGTAGGAACAAGAATATTCATATTAGTCATAACATAGAAAGTGCACAATGCATATTTCTCCCTCTGTCATATACAAAAATGGTCACCTTCGGGCTCTTATGCAGCCACTGGAAAGCTTCTGAGATTGGGGACCATCATAAACAGAATCAACAGTGGGCTTGAGTGCAAGCACGACACACATGCTCATGTTACCAATAGAATTGGGTTTTATAGGAGGTACTACTCCATTCTCAATGTTGATCTTGATGCCAATCTTGATTACGGAGGTCAACGACCTTTTGATTTAAGGGTCAATGTTGATGATAAACACCACTCCTCTATAAGAATCAAAGGTAGTTTATTGTCTGAATAAGACACATGAATAAATTCTAGTGGTTGGTGTTACATGTCACAAGGGGCATGGTTTTCAGAGAAAAAGACCCACCTGCATAAAAGGTTGTCATCATGTATCATTATGTGATGCATTACACTTTTACTCACAAAAACTAAGAAGACTCTTGTGCACCTTGATATTTGAATATATATATTATATAGTTGTTGTATCTATTGTTCAAATCCCTATATGTGATATCAACTGTAAGGGCAAAATTTACTTGATCCTAAAACTAAGACCAACTAAATTCAGTTGATTAAAAAGTGTTTAAGATGCCTGATTGAGGTCATTTCACAAAATATTGTCTTTTCACATTAAACATGAGAATAAACTATGCTTATATTATGGATTCCTAAATACCTATTTCTTCAAAATATATACAAGATGTCCACAATAAAATACATCTATCAAGACTACACATGTACATATGCAATCTTCAAAATATAGTTTCACCATTATGAACAAGGGAAACTAATGATGATATCTTGCTTAGATTGATATCAAAGAAGGTTGTTGTTATACACCCTATAACTTGAGATAGTATGATGATGCATGATGCAATTATAATGATAAGATGGGTGAGTTACATGCAGCCTCACATATGTATACATCAAAATTTCAGTATCCATACTCTAAAACTGTCATGGGATCTATAGTGCATATAAAAAGATCTCATTATAATGGTTTCTTTGAGATGTGAATGTTGTTGGGAAATATGGGCATAGAGTATAGCAACAGAAAAAAAATATCTATCTGTATTCCCATAACAGCAAGATTGCATCAAATACTATGAAATAAGAAGGATAGTTTAATGAGTTATACTTGATCCTGGAGCAAGTTCAGAAATAACAACTCGCTTCAATGCAACTATCAACTAGTTTCTCTGGACGGTGGTTGTGCAGCTCCTGGTCTTCACTACAAGAAACAAATAAGAGCATTTTTTGTAGCAAATCTTATGGTCTCTCCATGGACTGCAAGCTGACCTTGCTCTCCTAGAAGTATACAAAGCAATCCTACCTCTAGACTAGTCCACACAGACAAACTAGAACTCATGTTATTCAACTAGAGCAGATAGGAAGGATTTGTCCCTCCTATTAGTGTACTAGTTGTTGACCTAGAGGTTATACATTTTCCATATTTTGATAATTACTTAACCATTCCATTCATATGTATCTAATATGAGTTTCAAGATTGATTGCAAGCTTTAGGTACATGAAAAGGATCAAATTAAACAAGCCCTAGATTGTCCAAGTTCAAGTCAAATGCAATGCAAGTGTGCAAATAAGGAAATCACTACAAACGACCTTAGAAGAATTTTGTAATCACTTGTATTGATGATATGACTTGTAACTAAGATGAGAAAAATATATGGGACACTTAAAACCAAGTTTTAATAACTTTTATTGCATATTTAGAAAATCGATCACAGGTTGTTGATCGATCGAGTTCCAATCTTAACCGATTCCATGGATCAATTTTCTGAAGATAGCAATCGGTCGAGTTGTGCACCCACAGAACTCGATCGAATGACTCATGGACCAAATGTGATTTTGGTTGATTGGCCGAGTTACCCCAGAAAAAACTTGACCGATAGTTGGAAAATTTGGTTTGTCTTTTAGTCAATTGGTCGAGTTACCTTTATTAAAACTCGACCAAATGCACTATATGGAAAATGTAGAAAAAGTGATTATAAAAATTGGTGACTTTTTTGGACAAAAATAGATTTGTTTCCTTGATAAAAAGGGATATATTTCGGCCCTAAGTGTTTCCCAACTCAAGGGAGCACCCCCAGCTATAAATAGGACCCCTTGGAGTTCATTCTAAGCTTGCTCTTTCACTACATTCAAGGTCCTTGCTATAGTTGAGTGTGCTACTACTGCTTGATCCCCTTACACTCTCTAGTTTACACTTTATTTCATGATTTGTGAGTGAGTTAGGATTATTGAAAGAGAGCTTCACCTTTGTGCATGTAAATCTCTCAATCTTTCACTACTTCCCCATCCCCTTCTTTTAGGAAGAAAAGCTAAAGCAAGCTCCAATGAGTGAATAAGAAGTTGTAGCTGGTCCTCTTCAAGGGTTTTGAAGAGGTGGTGATCTTCTCCAGGTGAAGGAGAAGGAAAAGGCTAAATATCCAAGAGGAGAAGCAAAGTCCTTCAAGGCGGAAGACTTAAGCTTGAGTGGGTCAGACCTTGGTGAAGGCTGAAGACTCAAGTTAAGGGGGTAAGCTCCTTCGTAAGGTGGAAATATCCTTGTGTTTGGATGGGTAAGTCCTTTGGTGGTCTATTGATGTAAATCTCTTGGGTGATATAATAGAGAAAAGCACTTGCAAAGTCCTAGAGGTTGACCTCTCTAGGTAGTGGACTGACTCACTTCTGGTTTGAAGTGTGGAACCACTCTACATCCTTTTGTTAAATTCTTCTTATCAATCTCTCTCTTCCTTGCTATGCTTGTTAGATAAGACTTCAAATTGCCATTAAACTATTTCTCCTAATTGATATAATTTGAAGGTCTAATATATTTTGTGAGAAATTTTGTATCTCTATTCACCCCCCCTCTAGAGACCTTAGATCCAACAAGTGGTATCAGACCTAAGGATCTTCTCCAACAATCTCCCATGAGATGAGAATATGGGCGAGAACCTACTTGGTTCACTCAACCTAGAGGGAGGCTTCTGCATGCGTCCTCCGGTCTTTAACAACACCAACTTCCTCTATTAGAAGAGTCAAATGCAGTTCTACATTCAAGGGATGGACTTTTATATGTGAAAGGTGATTGTCACACCCTACAAGGAGCCAACCAGAGTTGTTGCAACATGGAGTGAAGCTACTCTCAAGGAGGCTCAACTCAATGCAAAGGCCATTAGCATCCTCTACGTAGCCATTACCCCCACAGAGTTCAACCGGATCTCATCATGGCACACTGCCTATGAGATTTGGGGCAAGTTGTGTATCACATATGAAGGCACAAAGCAAGTCAAGGAGGCAAAGATCTACATGTTGAACAGCCTCTTGGAGAACTTCAAGATGGGTAAGAAATAAGGCATTGTAGAGATGTACTCAAGGCTTAACATCATCATCAATGGGTTGGCTACATTGGGCAACACTTTGGATAGAGGCGTCATCAACTCAAAGATCTTCAGAACTCTTCCAAAGAGATGGGAGTCAAAGGTCACCTCCATTGAAGAAGTGAGGAGCCTTGGTGAAATCCCAACTGAAGAACGCATTGGCAATCTTCAAGCCCATGAGCCTAGACTTGACAAGAAAGAAGAAGAGACAAACCAAGAAGAGAAGGAGGCCAAGAAGATCAAAGATAATGCTTTCAAAGCACAAGTGGAGGTTGTCATCCTTCAACAACAACTTGCTTACTAGACTTCTCCCTCCTCCTCTAGTAAATATAAAGGCCCTAGTGAGCATGAAGCTAACTACATCAAGGGCAAGCACTCTAAGGGAAAGAAAGTCTCCTCCTCCACTAACCCAAGATGCTACAAGCATGGTCAAAAGGGGAACTACAAGGGTGAATGCACAAAGTCTAGAAAGTATCACCACAAGAGAAGCTCAAGGAAAGAAGAGGATTACAAGAAGGAGATCAAGCATAAGAGGAAGGACAAGAAGGAGAAGAGACATAAGAATGTAGCTCATGCAACTTGGCAAGCTTCATCTTCAAGCAACTCTAGCTCGGAAGAAGATGGAGAGTGCCACCTTGCTCTCATGGCCTCCACAAGTGAAGATATTAGTGAGGTAAGTGAAGTGAGTGAGGTAAGGTTGCATGCATTGCCTAAAGAAGCTATTATTGAAATGCTTGTTACTACTCATTATTCTTTTGCTAAATGTAAATCTAAAAGAAAATGGTTAGGAAAAATTATTGATGATCTTTATGCTAAGCTTGAGATTTTGGAAATGAATGAGAAAATCAACCTTGAAAGTATTGATAAGTTGCAAGGGAAATACTTTGATCTTGAGCTCCAATACAATGGGGTTGAAGTTGAGAATGGTATATACCTTAAGAACATTGAGAAGCTTAAGGAAGAAAACCAAAATTGCCTTAAAGAGCTTGATTTTCTTAAAATTGAAAATGTTGAATTTAAGTTGCTTATTGATGCTCGTAGAGAAGAGAGCGATGTTTGTCTCAAAGAAATTCAAATGCTAAAATCTGAAAATGCTAGGTTTCTTATTCAAGTAAATGATCTATCTTCTAGACCTTTGTTTCCTCGTGTTAATGTTTTTTTTATTATCAAGAGAACCTCCCCTGTAGAAGTGCCACTTTTGTTACCCCCAGACAGTGTAAAACTCTCGGGCCCTGAGCACCCGACACACTTGGGAACCGGTTAAAGTATACAATTGGCCGTCCTGCACGACAGGTACCATTTCGGAGGCGGTCGCTGGGTTTCGAACCTGGGTCCCTTCATGAGGGGACACCGTGCCGAACCAGCTGAACCACTCCTCCTCGACACCTAATGTTAATGTTGCTTCTATCTCTATGGTAAAGGATTCATATCTTACTAAAGATTTATGTCTTGAGGCTGATATTGTGCATGCTCGGGATGACATATCTAGTTTATCTTCTACTATTGTTTCTTTGAATGATGATAACCATAGATTGAGAGAATCCCTGTATAAATTCCTCAAAGGGAAGAAATCCCTAAATGAAATCCTTGACCATTCTACCAAACAAAGTGGTACTAGTGGTTTGAGATTTGTAGGGGGAGCCTCAAAGGGCAAGAGTAAGGCCAAAGATAAGAAAAAGAGCAAGGAGACCTCTTTCTTTGTAGGAGAGTCTTCGGGCACTAAGAATCCTATGGTTTGTTCTCATTGTAAATCTGATGATCATTATTCCACTTATTGTCCTTACAAGCCTAAGGGGACCAACCCAAAGATGAAATGGGTCCCCAAGCTAACTCTAGATCCCAAAGTTTGAGTTAGGAACTGACATTCTCCTTTCTTGTAGGAAAAAGATAGATTGATTTTTGATAGTGGTTGTACAAAGCACATGATTGGTGACATAAGCCATTTCAAAAAATTCATAAAGAAGAAAACAGGATCTGTCACCTTTGGAGATAACAAGAAAGGTAAAGTCAAAGGTGAGGGTGATATAGGTGAATCCTTATGCATCAAGAATGTTCTTTTTGTGGATGGCCTACATCACAATTTAATAAGTGTTAGTCAACTTTGTGATAATGGTTACCTTTTTCTATTTACTTATTTTGAATGCTTGATTCTAGATTCCCTCACCTACCAAGTTCTATATAAGGGAAATAGAAATGGTAATCTTTATGTTATTGTTCTTAACTCTATTAAGCATGTGGTTGGTAGATGCCTAGTAGTCCATTCTAATGATATTTCTCTTTGGCACCACCGGCTTGATCATGTAAATATGCATCAATCAAAGAAGTTGAGCAAAAAGGACTTAGTCTAGGGGATGCCTAAATTGGATTTTGAAAAGGATGAGGAATGCCAACCTTGTACACAAGGAAAGCAAACCAAGTCCTCCTTCAAATCCAAAGGATTCCTTAGCACTAAGAGAGCTCTTGAGCTTCTTCATATTGATCTATTTGGACCAATGAGAATGTAATCACTTTGTGGTTCCAAGTATTGGCTTGTTATTGTCAATGATTTCTCTAGATATACTTGGACCTTCTTTCTCATTTCCAAGAGTGATACCATTGATGTTTTCTCTAGTTTTTGTAAACGAGTTGAGAATGAAGCTTCTTGTCGGATAGTTTCCATCCGTAGTGACCATGGGGGAGAATTTGAAAATGAGCTTTTTGAGCATTTTTGCCAAGAATCGGGTTATGCACACAACGTCTCTTCACCACAAACACCTCAACAAAATGGGGTAGTATAGAGGAAGAATAGGTCTCTAATAGGAGATGGCTAGGACCATGCTTCTTGAGTATGACACTCCTAAGAAGTTTTGGGCTGAAGATGTCAATACCTCTTGTTTTGTGCAAAATCATATTTTTACTCATCCTTTGCTTAAGAAAACCCCCTACGAGCTATGGCATGGTAGGAAGACTTCTATCGAGTATTTTTACATTTTCATATGTGCTTGTTTTGTTTTGAATATGAAATATTCTCTTGACAAGTTTGATCCAAAGTCGTACAAGGCTTTCTTTCTTTGCCATAGCACTACTAGCAAGGCTTATAGAGTTTTTAACATCGATCTTGCTAAGGTAGAAGAATCTATTAATGTAAAGTTTATTGAGACTAACTCCTCTATTCCCAAAGATATTGTTCCAAATGATGATGTTGCAGGTGAAGTAATTACTATCCTTAAAGAACTCAACATCACTCAAAAGGGAAAAAAGGTGGGTGTTCAAGAAGACGATAAAGATGATGAAAAGAAGGATCCAACTCCCCAATTTGCAAAGAATCATCCAAAGGAGCTGATTTTAGGTGATCCATTTGAAAGAGTGAAGAAATTGGCTGCATTCAACAAAGAACAAACCAATAGCGCCTTCATCTCACAACTAGAGCCTAAAGATGTCAAGGAAGCTCTTGGGGATGAAGAATGGATCCTAGCTATGCAAGAGGAGTTGGAACAATTTGAGAAGAACAAAGTTTGGACCCTTGTGCCAAGACAAAGTGATAGAAAGATCATTAGTACCAAATGGATCTACCACAACAAGCTAGATGAAAGTGGCAAAGTGGTAAGAAACAAAGCAAGGTTAGTGATTCAAGGCTACAATCAACATGAAGGTATTGACTTTGATGAAATATATGCACAAGTAGCTAGACTTGAGTCCATTCATATGTTGGTTGTTTTTGCTAGTCATAAAAATTTCTTTTGTATCAAATGGATGTTAAAAGTGCATTTTTGAATGGTACAATTGAGGAGGAAGTGTATGTTGCACAACCTTTGGGCTTTGAACATGATAGCCTACCCAACCATGTTTATTTCTTGCAAAAATATCTCTATGGACTCAAACAAGCACCAAGGGATTGGTATGAGAAATCAAAGAACATTTTGTTAGATCATGGTTATGTCATGGGCAAAGTGGATTCTAACTTGTTTCTAAAGCACACTTCTAACAATTTTCTAATCATTTAAATATATGTTGATGATACCATTTTTGGAAGAACTAACCTTGATCTTTGGAAAGAATTAAGTGATCTTATGCAGAGTGAATTCAAGATGAGTATGTTGGGTGAACTCACATTCTTCCTCAGCTTTGAAATCAAACAAATAAAATATGGGAACTTCATCAACAACGACAAGTACACAAGTGAACTACTTAAGCGCTTTGGGATGGAGAACACCAAGCCGATGGACACACCCATGTCAAACATTTCCAAACTTGATAAAGATGAAGAAGGTGAGAAGGTAGATAAGAATCTCTATTGAGGTATGATTGGGAGTTTACTTAACTGACTCTAGACCTGACATAATGTTGAGTGTTTGCTTGTGTTCTAGATTTCAATCAAATCCTAATAAATTTCATCTTATAGATATTAAGAGGTTTTTAAGGTAGCTAAAACTCCAAACTTAACTGACTCTAGACCTGACTTAGACATTCATTTTGATGCTTCTCCTATCTATTGTGATAATACTAATGCAATTAACTTGTCTTACAATCATATATTGTGTAGTAGAACTAAACATATAGAGGGTCACCATCATTTTCTTCATGATCACATTGCCAAGAAGGATATTTATATCACGCATGTAGATACAGAAAATTAGTTGGCGGACATTTTCACTAAACCTCTAGCTAGAGAGCAATTTAACTTTATTATATCAAAATTGCTTATAACTTCTTTGGATGAATTTGATATGACTTCTAGCTAGTTGTCATCTATACTATATGTCTTGCATCTATCTTGATCATCTTTGCTTGCTAATTTGCTTAAAATTGGTTTTTCATTTTCATTTTGCCTTATTTTCTCTTATTTTGGGTATTTTTTGCAAACGTTTGTTTTATCACAAAATAGTACCCAATGATGAGTGATATGTGCCTAAGTATGTTTAATATACATAATGGACTTGAAAAATAAATTTAATTAGCACTTAAATGGTTAGAAATTAAGTTTGATGGTTATAGGTCAGGTTGACCATCGGTCGAGTTTCCCCAAGCCAAACTTGACCGATCCATGGCTGAGAGCTATTTTTAAAAGAGACCAATAGGTTGAATTGCCAATTCTCATAACTCGACAGATTGGTAGGCTGTTGCCAACTTAAGTTGGATTCAACCGACTATTCTCCATCTCAACTAGAGAAAAGGTGACCGATTCCTCTCCCTCAAGCCCTAAGGTCTCAACCCTCGACCTTCCCTTCCCTCACCTAGCCCTAATCCAACCTAGGAAGACCTTCCCCCTAGCTAAACCTATGCGTGTGAACATTTTTGGTGGTGTGTTTGGTGTTTTTGATCTCTTTTTCCTCTCCATTTCACCTCCATGGCTTGAAATAGAAGGAAGAGAGCCACCCCTAGCAGTGCACCATCCTCCTCCTCATCCTCTTGCTTGATTCCCTTTGATGCGACCTTCTTTGTATCAAATGAGGCTGTCAATCGGTATAAGGATCTTCTTCCATGGAGTCCTTTTCCATTTAGAGCCCTTTTTTAGACTAGCCCTAGGCATCAAGCCATCATCGATCAAGCGGCGAGGTTTCTCCAAGTTCACCACCTATCTGTCATGGCTATCGAGCATGACTTCTTTTTCAATTCTATCACTATCAAAAAAGCAGTTCATGAATTCTACGCAAATTTGTGTTGGAATTACAACTCCCTTGTACCCCCTCCAAATACCCAATTCATCCTTACATCCATGACAGACGAGAAGAAATTTCAAATCTTGGAGGATATCTTGAATGTTTTCTTTTTAGGAACCGATGAAATGATACATGGCGTTAGGATTATGGATATTATTTTGACTTGTTGGAACATGAAGGTTTCTATAAGCAAAATGAGATCACTCTTACTGATATCCATCACTATCTAAAGTAACCTAAGGTTCCCTACAAGAAGAACACCCTACCCTCCTCCTCCTTAGATCTCAAGAAGTGTATATTAGCCCTAGTGGTCAACTGCAACATCCATCCAAAGAAAAACCAAACAGATATTGCAGAGAACACTACAGTGATAATGTATTGCATCTTAGAGAATGTTGAAGTCAAGTGGTCTAGATACATTCTTCGTCACATGACTTATTTTGACTCTGGAAAGAACACATACGTCACCCATCCTCCATGTCCTACCTTGATATGTGGTCTATTCTAGTTTGCCATTGAGAAATCACTCTTCTCTAACTTCCCTTACAGACCTGCTAGGAGAGGAGTATGCATCAGTGAGACCACTATCTAGAAATCCATTCATATCTTTTCATCCACCACAATCGGTGCCTCACCCTCTGCCTCTGCTTCAGCTTCACCTGCCTCTACCTTCACCTGTGCTCCTCCACCTCCTCAGCCTACCCGACCTAGTCGTGCCTCGTTCTGTGTGTCCAATGAAGCTCTCATGGGTTATATGATACACCAACAGGCATACAACCTTCAGGTCCAGGAACATCTACACCAGGATTTATGTTCAATCATGTCTACCATGAACTTATCATGTACACACCCATACCCCACCTACCAGCCTTACCCCATTAGTGATTATGCATCCTATGCATAAAATCACTTCTACCCTACCCCTCCACCTGCACCTGAGCCTTCCGTTGCTGCTCTCACACCCTCTACTATTGGTGGACCTACTCCAGTCATCTTACCTATACCTTCTAGCCCCTTGTACACTCTACTTGTCACTCTTGGCAATTCTGTTCCTTCCTTCCCTCAGGCCAATGAGCTCTGCACTCTTGGTATGACTTGGGATGAGCATAATGCTCATTGGCTTGGTCGTCGTTTCAGACATTCTATGGACGAAGAGATGCCAAATCATCCTGATGATGAGATTTTTGATGTTGATGAGGATGATGGTGACGGTGATGATGATAGTGCTGCATTTGATGATGGTCATGGCTCTGGTGGTTCTGGTGATGACTCCGGTGATGAAGGCGATGTTGCTGCACCTTCAGACAGAGATGATGAATATGAGCCCAATGTCGATGCTAATGATGATGTTGATGATGTAGATATAGATGACCTAGATGTCTATATGTTCTTAGTTTTTAATCTAGTTTGCTGATCATATATATCTTTCTAGGCTATTTTATATTAGAAACATCTGGGCACATGTTCTGAGTTGTACTATTTTATCTTTAGCTTTCATCGCTTTTCTCTTGTAGTTGCTTTTTATGAGAACTTGCTTTCTGGGTTGTAATCTATCTTATGTGCACTCTTACTCTTTGATCAGTTATATCTTATGAGTTGGTGCCTTGATTCACCATATTTTGATTATGACTTAGCATGCTTGGTTCTCTCATCTCTGTGTGATGTATGTTGTTGAGATTGCATGTTTGGCTATCTGCTTGGTTGTGTTTGGAGAAGACTTGCTTGTATGCTCTTCTACCCCCCTTCCTTTTTGATAATGTTAACAGGAAGAGAGAAATTTCAATATCTTGAAACTCAACCATATTGCTTTTATTGCCTATGTGATCCTTTTCTGGTTCATTATATGCTTTATTATGTGACTTGCTAAAGGACCATATAGTACATGTATGTTTTACTACTTTGTGTAGATAGAATAATTATGCAGGTTAAAGTAAGAATAGATTGAGGGGGAGAAATTCACTTTGTTCAAATCTTGAATCCCCCAAAATTTCACAAGGCAAAGGTATAATTTCAATATCCTTTTCAATATGTTTGAGGAATGGTTTGTCATTATTAAAAAGGGGGACAATGTTGACCTAGAGGTTATACATTGTCCATATTTTGATAATGACTTAACCATTCCATTATATGTATCTAATATGCATATTCAAGATTGATTGAAATCTTTAGGTACATGGAAAGGATCAAATTACACAAGCCCTAGCTTGTCCAAGTTCAAGTCAAATGCAAAGCAAGTGTGCAAATAAGGAAATCACTCCAAACAACATTAGAAGAATTTTGTAATCACTTGTATTGATGATATGACTTGTAACTAAGATGAGAAAAATATGTGGGACACTTAAAACCAAGTTTTAATCACATTATTGCACATTTAGAAAATCGATCATAGGTTGTTGATCGGTCGAGCACATGGATCAATTTTTTTAAGATAACAATCGGTTGAGTTGTGCACCCATAGAACTCGACCGAATGACTTACTTACCAAATGTGATTTTGGCTGATCGGTCGAGTTACCCCGGAACAAACTCGACTGATAGTTTGAAAATTGGGTTTGTTTTTTGGTCGATCGATTGAGTTACCTTTATTGAAACTCAACCGAATGCACTGTACGGAAAATGCTGAAAAAGTGATTATAACTATTAGTGACTTTTTTAGACAAAAAATAGATCTGTTTCCTTGAGAAAAAAGGCTATATTTTGGCCCTAAGTGTTTCCCAACTCAAGGGAGCACCCCCAGCTATAAATAGGACCCCTTGGAGTTCATTCCAAGTTTGCTCTTTCACTACATTCAAGGTCCTTACTATAGTTGATTGCAATACTGCTCCTTGAGCCCTTTTCTTTGTCTAGTTTATGCTTCATTTAGTGATTTATGAGTGAGTTAGGATTATTGTAAGAGAGCTCCATCTTTGTGCATGTAAAGCTTTCAATCTTCCACTACTTCCCCATCCCCTTCTTTCATGAAGAAAACCTAAAGAAAGCTCCATCGAGTGAAGAAGGAGTTGTAGCTGGTCCTCTTCAAGGGTGTTGAAGAGGTGGTGATCTTCTACGAGTGAAGGAGAAGGCAAAGGCTGAACATCCAAGAGGAGAAGCAAAGTTCTTCAATGCGGAAGACTTGAGCTTGAGTGGGTAATACCTTGGTGAAGGCTGAAGACTCAAACTAAGTGGGTAAGCTCCTTGGTAAGGTGGAAATCTCCTTGTTATTGGATGGGTAAGTGATTTTGTGGTCTATTGCTATAAATCTCTTGTGTGATATAATAGAGAAAAGCACTTGCAAAGTCCTAGAGGTTGACCTCTCTAGGTAGTGGACTGACTCACTTCTAGTTTGAATTGTGGAACCACTCTACATCCCTTTGTCAAGTGTTGTTATACATCTCTCTCATCCTTTCTATGCTTGTTAGATAAGACTTCAAATTGCCATTAAGATATTCCTCCTTATTGATATAGTTTTGAAGGTCTAATCTATTTTGTGAGAAATTTTGTAGCTCTATTCACCCCCCTAGAGCCCTTAGATCCAACACTAGTCACCAACTTGCTCTCTCAAAATAGTGATTCTCAATTGTTCTCTTCTATAGCTATCCCTCCCTTATCGGATAGGACTTGCTTGGTCTCTCTTGGTTACCACAACCAGAGAGGACAACAATTCTTAGAGGAAATGATTTTCAGTTTTCTGTGTTGTGTTCTAAGAAGCCCCCAATATCCCTATGTTTATAGGCAGGGTTAGGGCCAGGGTTCCCAGTCTATACGAGATTGTGCAAGAGTGGAAGGAACCTGAAGATCTTGGATTTTCGCAACCTGTCACCATTCAAATGGCTGCCTGGTAACCCAGACGGTCTCACACTGCCAAATCCGTCATTTGGCAGTTTCCCAATCGCACACAAATTTGGCAATTTTGATTCCAATTAATATTACATAATGATTCCTTGCAACACAATTAATGTACAATCACAACAAGTTCGGGAAACATCCAGAACATTTATTTGGCCCAACTGAGTCATACGACACATGTGAGATGCATGTCTTATTCACCCAGAGGGCCATTTGGTGAATTTGAGCTGAGTCAATTGGTTCATCAGAATGAACTGGTCGGTTCATGCCTCAATTTGGGAAGAACATAGACAATTCGATCTTTGATTATCCTGACTACCCAAATGGACGTATCAACACTTGAGACACTTGTCTTCATGTCCAAATGGCCGCCTTAACACATGATATGGTCATTTGGCAACTCAGTCGGCCAATCTATCAATATGTTGCATGAATTGAATACCTAAATGCTTTAGTAATCAATCCAATCATCATTCAAGATAAACTCCTCTTCTATATGAATCCTTGTGTGTGTGACCCTATAGGTCCCATATCACGTTAGCAGTGAGTGTCCATAACTATCTTATGGCATCACAAGCAAGGAGTAGTGCCTAGTCGCACATCAGTGCTACCCAAATAAATGGAAAGTTGGAGAACAACTTCAACCTACAATTTGTGTAATGTGTTGTAGTGATTGTATAATTCCTTTGTCTCGGATATCCAGAGTGAACTCGAGTCATGGACTCGTCATCCTCTCAATGTTCATCTCATATTTCTTGAATCAAGAGAAGACCGTCTGAGATAATGTGACCTTAATATCATATATTGATTCACATGTGCATGTGCATGCATTTTTCAATCTCACTTATCAAGTGTCTAGGATATCATACTACAGTAGGAGGGACAAATCCCATATCTATCACTCATAGTCTATCCCCATGTGTCAAATTCACCCAATCATCACCTTTATAACAACCCATGTTTCAGGGCTGCATTTGATGATGCCAAAGCATACCCAACGACATGTAATGAGTGTAGTGATTTCAAGTTTAAGAATCACAACCACCTCCTTCACTATGAGAGATGACTATGACCACCAATGATGGTTTCCATGTGCTACTCTTAAGGTGGATCTGTCTGATACATTTCTCCCTAACATGTATCTATGTGATTGGTTTGATATTTCCATATCATGACTAATGGGATTTTGTCATCAACCAACCCACACTCCAATCTTATGTGTTGTTGGTGTCTATCTACCTTCCACAGTAACAATCGACTAGGGACATATCAAGAATTTACTCACTCTTATCATTCGTATGATCTCTTCCTCCAAGTCACTTACTTGAAGACATACGTCATTGAATATTTTATTCTTTAGACATTCACAATGTTTCCTCATTATCTCATAATGGAGTGAAACATAATGACTTGGAAGCTTGACTTTGTGAGTATTAATCAAATCCATATATGGTATATTCCATGTCAATCATCACATGATTGGCTCTATGGGCATACCTTACCAACATACTCCCACTTGCACTTAGAGTCAATCACCCACGAATCTCATTATTAGTGATCCAAACATGTCCATCATGCTTCTACTGGGCAATTACTTATCTCAGTGGGTTAGCAACACTTTTCTATTAGTCAGTATATTGCATGTTTCTTATCTCTTCACTCTAGTATGAAACCACTATAATATGGTTTCTGATATTCCTTGCCTAACAAGTAGATGGATTATTGTCACAATATCACTACTAAGTCATCAATGGTTGGAACATCTATAAGTTCATCATATAGTATCACTTTGTGTTCATAACACAAGTATACTTGGTTTCTATTGTAGAAAAGAATTAATGGCTCTTGGTTCAGAACCCTTCCAACTAACAACATTTCTCCTTTTAAATCAAATATTTAATTGCGACCACTTTGTCATTATGGAAGCTTGCATCAATGTAACTCTTTACATCCAACTCTTTCTTTTACTACTACCCTTATTGACTAGCAAACTATGCTGAAGTACTTCACAAGTACTAATGGATGTCTTCTAATGACATTCCAATAACCCTTATTGAAATTTACCATCATCTTGTCATGTCTAATACATACAAGATTACATTAGATAGATACATTTATAGCATACGTGATAGATCCATTGTAACAACATGTGGCATTTTATCATGTCATTTCCATACTTCACAAGAATTGGAATATAAGGTTCATGAGAGACCAATCCAGATTATCTCTTATTAAATCTTTCCATGTTGAACTATTTCAACACATTGCTATTGTATGTGCTCAAACTTCCATTTTGAAACATTCAAGAACTATGTCTATAGATCTTGATCCTTATCTCGTAAGATGTTTCATTTAATTCTTTTTTGTTGAAGGGGTTTTCCATGTCAGGTCTCAATATTCACAACATTGAGATGTTATTCCTCATCATATGTGGAATATTTATATATGCTCCCACTAAATCTTTTGTAATCATAGATTTCATCATTTATCTGGATTCAAGTCAACCTCTGTGACTATTTTGTCAAATCAAAAGATCCCAACTCTGAGATGCTTTTTTTGATCCCAGATTGAACCTTGTAGTTTATAGACTTTATTTGCATTCTTGAAGTTATAAATCCTTTTAGGTTGTGTCACATACACATCATCTACTGTATTCCCTTTAAGGAATTCGGTTTTATCTTCATATGCCAAATCTCTTAGTCTATTTTAACTACAACAACAAGCTTGACATTTGGGAAAATAATTTCTATCATGTTCAACAACTTGAACTGATTTGAAGCCTTATTCAACCAACTTGTCCTTTTATGTTGTCCATGTAGGTCTTTTACACAAGACCTCATTACACCCTTTAAGTGTTACCCCTTTAGGTGATGTCATCAAGGTCCTACCTTGTTAGCTTACATGGACTCCATAATGGCCTTCAACCATTTACTCAGATCATGGTACATAATAGCTTCTAGTTGATTAGTTGGCTCATCCTTTTATGACCAACCCATCTAAATTATTGGATTCACAATCCTACAATCTCAAACATGTTCTACTAGAACTATTTTATTTTGTGCTACATGATGAACTCAAGATTCTACAACAACTTGTGATTCTCTTAGTTCTCATTGTACCTCTTTGTTGACCTTGAACATTTCGAGTTCTACTTTTAATCCCATTGATTCTTTAGGAACTCATTTATCCTATTAACAAAACACTTTTGTTATTGGTTTTGGATTAATAATAACATTCTACAATTTTGGTTTGTTGATAAACCCCTTTAAGAAACTACTTTCTCAATATAGGTTTCAATCCTTTAGACAGATTGGGAATTCCCAATTTATATCATATATGATGTCTTATACCATTTATACGGTACATCATTTAGTGATAGCTTTATATTTATGAGGATATAAGAAGACTAGACTGATTGATAATTATACCATGACTCATCATGGTATAATTCCTTCATTCTGACAAATCATCATGTTCATATGGATTTGACTTGTGATACATTATCATGGTTCTTTCCTTGGAAGGTACTCAAGATATTGATGTAAAATATTACAACATTTTATCTCATCAATTTTTTTTAACCATTCTTGGTCGATTATAGATATCCAAGCATACCAACATGTTACCCATGTGATTAGGGTTTCTACAATCAATAAGATAGGTTTTGGTATGTTACAAACTGCCAAAGCATGTGGTTTATAGTCTCTTTGATTCTCCCACATAACATACAAAGTCCATATGTGTTACAACACTTGTTAAGAGTCTATAAAAAATAAATCACCCACCAGTGTTGGCATGTCATAGGAAATGTTCCACCTTGGGTGGCAATACTATTCTTCATATAAGTTGGCATATAGTTGCAGCCCCCACCCCATAAATTATAATGTTCACATACATCTAGAAGGCTCCTCCAATAAGAAAATGTTACATTGAATATCCCATCAGTACTAGGCCACCAATATGCATCATCATCCAAAAGATGAAGCCCAATAGGATTGCTAAGATTCCATTGGCTATGTGCGCTAGTAAAGAGTTATTTATCACATGTCATTTCCATCTTGTTGTATTCTTGTCAATAAGTTGACTAACTCTTTCAAGATTCTCATTGGCATCATTCAAGTATTGCGATAAGGTGAGTGGAGAGTTCTCCAACCACTTGCCCTCCCATATATTGATCCTTTCTCCATCACCCACCCTCCATCCTATGCCCTCCTAGAAAAGAGCCTTTTCATTCCGCATACTCCTCCATGTATAGTTGGGGTTATGCCCACACATCACCTCAAGAATGAATATACGTGGGAAATATAAAGCATTGAGCTCTCTGAATGCTAAAGTGTCTTGCCTTGTGTGCAGTCTTTAGAGTTTCTTGGCTAGAAGAGCTTGATTGAAAACATGCAAAACATGAAATCCCATTGTGCCTTGTTGTTTTGGTCTATAAAGATTCTGCCAACTTGTCCAGGATATTCTCCTCTCCATCCCCTTGTCTCCCTACAAAAATCTTCTATGTTTTTGTGGATCTCATCTAACAGACTTGTAGGTAGATGAAAAACTCTCATCACATTCAGGTAGGGATCACTTGTATAATAATTTTATGAGAAATTCCTTTCCCGACTTTGAGACCATATTTTCCCACCATCCTTGTAGCATTTGACGTATACTTTCTTTTATTAACTCTAAGAAGTTCTTCTTTGACATTTCCATTATAATGGGTGGCCCCATGTACTTTGCATGCCTATCTATCCTTCTCACCTTTAAGATCCCTTTTATGACTTCCCCTATTTGGTAATATTCTAGACAACTATGCAAGGGAGGAAGATGAGGGGACTATGGCGTCTGTATGGGTGATATGGACTAGAAGGAACAATATTGTATTTTAGAAAGAGGGAAACTAGTTGTTTATTTTCAACAATATTTCTTGACATATATGCAGGAGCATCAATGGCTGAGATAAGACAACATGCATGAAGGAGGGGGCAAGGAGTAGGGGATGAGAACGAGACATGGATCACATTGGAGGAGGGAGTGTACACTTTCAACCGTGATGCCTCAGTAAGATAGGGTATATATGTTATAGGGGTCATCATTAGAGACATGGAGGGTATGGTGACCATAGTGATAGGGAGGGATGATTGAAATACAGTGTGTTACCATTGCATAAGGGCTAGTAGCATGTTTGGCCATAAACAAGGAAAATGAGATGATCCTGCATAAGATAAAGGTAGAAATGGATTCCCAACTTTTGATCCATGCTTTAGATTTTGGGAGTATTAAATATATCATATGGGAACTATTATTGAAGACATATATAGGCTAGGTATCTAGTTTAGAAGTTTTTTAGAAAAATTTGTTAGTAGAGAAACAAATAAAGCGGTGTATGCAGTAACTATGTATGCACGTAGTAGTAGTGGTAGGCCTTTCTTTTTTAATGAGACTTATTCCCTCAAACATTGATGATGTTCCTTTGGCTGAATCAGCTGACTAAGTAATAAAATTGGTGGTTTTTAAAAATAAATAGGCCACTCATTCGATACACACACGGGTAACTAAGGTTAGTTACTCGTGAATATATTCTTGTAACATGAAGACAGAAAATTGCAACAAGAAGATGAAAATTGTAATGATATGGCTAAATTTTTTAAAATAAAGACTCATTTTATATTAGAGTGTAGAAATCTACATTAATTCATTAATATAATTTTCACTATTTTTGATAGGATAGGAAAATCATGCTTTATTTAGAATATGAACCTTTTTGTTATAATTCTGATTGTCATGTTATAGTTGTGTACCTTCCTGCAACAAAATAAATTGATAGATATGTAAAGTTAGTTACCCACACTAGGAACAAATATATCCCCATGTATATATATGTACATATATATACATATATATATATATATAAATTACATATATATACATATATATATGTATATGTATATATGCATATATAATACATATATATATATGGACATATAATATTTTCATCTTTATGTGTATATATATATATATATATATATATATATATATATATTTGTATGTGTGTATATGTATACACACATATATATGTACACATATGTATATCTATATGTTTTTGTATATATAAAACTATAAAATGTATTATAGAAACAAAAATAAAACTAAGTAATTTCCAAATATGTATTAATGATTCAACCAACTATCACTGCATACTAAAAAAATACCACTATATTAATTATATATAATTATATGTAAAATAATTACCTAGTCATCGTCTAACATCACTAAAACAAAAAATAAACAAATACAAAATCTAGTATATACGAATATGGCAAACAACAAATGTTGCTAACATATAAAAAAGTTAAAAAGATTATTGTAACCATGCATGTATAGATGATGAACTAGCTAAACATCTAGCATCATGAATTATGAATTTAATAAAGTCACAAAAATATAATTAGTATCAATTGTCAAACCACAAACTTTTATCATTAAACACTAACAATATTGAAAATAAGGAAAAATCACCATATCCACTATATCAAATATTTAGTAACCTATCTAAAAAGTATTTAGTAACCATTTTATTAATCATACATTAATCTTCGTTGACATAAAAAGGCAATCCGCAAAAATATTTACTTTGCCAAACCAACTATACATTCAAAAGTAGAAATAGAAAATGAATGACCATAATATTCATGGATTATACCCTTCTATTAAGCAACAAACAAATAAACACCACTAAAACTAATAAAATTAAATTAAATTAAAATCTCAACAATTTATTGCATATAAATCATTAAAATAGCTAACATCAAAAAGCCAACAAAGATGTTCTAAAGATAAGAAATTAAAAATAGAAAAAGTATATGAATGATATTTAATTACTTGTTACTCAGTCAACTATTCAAATGTGACAGTCTATTATGATTAATGAAACAGACAACAAAAATAGTGTCAAAAATTTTGAAACATTAAATGATATCTAATTTTTTTCATGAACATATTAATTTTTAACCATTTTTGAATAATCTTTGATAAATTATATGTCTATTTACTGATCTTCTATTTTATGGTTGTTCTTATTTAGAATGTAGGCCCACATACTCACTTTGCATACCCTTGGATGATGGGGGTTGGGATCTAATGCGAGTCTAAATCTTGGTTACATGGGTTTGGACCTGTACCCACAAGATTGATTAGGTATGATTTAGATATAGACATATCCTCATTATATTTACACCCTTTGCAAGCATAGGTGTATACCATATTACAGAATGGAATCAAAACCATTCTAATATTTAATGGGGTGTCCTTGTGGGGTGGATGATCTCAACATAAATTTATTAATTGGACCTTACTATCGAGTAGTACAACATTATTGTACACATCATATCTACATTTGAATAGTTTATATGGTATTTCACTGGGATTTATGGTGAACCTGGTCAAAATAAAGAAAATTATTTTTATAGTTACAAAACCTACCTATTTTATAATAAATACTATGATGGACCACCAATGGTTATCCATGGGAGTAATTTGCACATTTTCTATTTCCCTCATTTTATTAGTGAAAGGTTGCCTGCAAAAAATACCTTAGTGTGCCACTAGAACATGAACTATTCAATGACTCCTCATTTTTTAGGCATGTTTCATTGATTCTCGTGTTAGTAACATTAGTTTCACATGGTTCAGTGACTCTTCATGGGCTTTTGTACGTAGGTTTTTGGGACTTTATATTGAAAAGATATGTATCCTCTTTTCTCTTCTTTAGTAGGAATATGAATAACATCATATCATATGTCTATTATACTTAATACATGGTATATACCATGGGGTCTAAAATCTTCCACAAACAGAATATAATGGGGTACTCACTCGATATATAGTTTTATAGTCTAATATGTAGTATATTTCACAACAATAAAAATCCATTTAAAAATATTTCCTCCAACCTTAAAGATAAGGACTAAAAAGTAGTTTTTGGATAGATAACAACTAGCAGCCTTTGCTTGATACGAAGACTGGTAACAACCTTGATCCTTAAGCTATTTACCATTTTAAAGACAATATACAATTGCTTCTTATAGAACAATAGATCAACAAAGATCCGAGAAAAATAGATAAAATAATGGGTTAGTAACACCAAATTCTTCCACAGAATTTACAATGACTATAGACATAAGAAAACACACATTATTCTCATTGTGACAATGTCATTACACACAAAACATAATAAATCATATCAATAACCATTTCAAGAGTATCTATAACAATAAAAGAAATTTGTTCACTCATATAATATTCAACTTGCAAAATTTATGTGAATAAATATTATCTAATAAAATAATCCTATGATCCCTTTCTCTCACCAAGAGATCAAGAAGGTTGTGTTTAATCTGGGAATACATAACTCATTGGGACCAAATGGTTATGACATGTCCTCTACCAACATTATTGGGACATTGTCCAAGACATTATCTATTATATTTTTAATTCTTTTTATAAGAGTGGAGCTAATTCTCTTATAAAAAAAGTATATAATCCAACTCTCATTAGTTAGTTTTGACCTATAACTTTTATAAAAAACTCTTACAAGTTTATTTCTAAGGTTATTAGTGTAAAACTAAAACAACATATGACAACATAATGTGCATAGAGAAAAATGACATTCTTAAAGGTTGTTGTGTTTAAGATACATTTATTATGGAAAATTATGTTATTCATATCTACGATCATTATAATGAACCGATCATTGTCTTAAAGCTCTACCTAGGGAAGGCATTTGACTATATAAATTGGTATTTCCTTATTATATGAAGGAGAGGATATAAATTTACTAATATATGGATCAACTAGATACATCAATGCATAAATATTGGCCATTCACTAATTCTTATAAATGGAACACCTTTTGGCTACTAGAAAAGCCAAGACACAAAGATCCATTATAACCTTATTCATTTGTGATTGTAACAAGCACCCTAGCTTGTATGTTGATTAGGGGATACTAACGACCTCTTTACAAACATTAATACTATGTACAATAGTCGTATAATTCAATTTTTTGATGACACTATCATATTCATAAAGGGATATGATTCAAACATTTTCAACATTGTTCACATCCTAGTTCAATTTCAACACCCTTCAGGACTTTAGATAAAATTTTCAAAATCTTCTCTTAATGAAATCACATAACTTATTTTGAAATGATGAAATACAATAGCATGATTTGGTGCAAGATGGTACAAATTCTAATGAGATACTTAGGTTTACCACTATCTCCACATAATTTACTAGCTCATGTATGTCAACTTATACTTGATAAGATGACACAAAGTTAGCTTCATAGCATATGAAAAGTCTTAGAAAATCAAAGAGACTTACATTTGCAAATGCATCCCCTCATAATTTATCAGTTATATATCCCTACCAAAATATATTATAAGAAACTTGGACCTCATACGACATATTTTTATGGGGAGATAAGAAGGAAAAATAATAATATATATGTACTGAAGTGTTTGACCAAAAACATGCATGATTGAGGCATTACAAATCTCATGTTGCACTCCCACTATATTTTGATGCGTCCCTATTTTAGGTCTTCATCTTGTGTCTTATTTCACTTCAATCACTTCTAAAGTTGTTAGATTACATTTTATTTCTACCAATATGCATATTTCTATCAAATGCACTTAAGGACATTATTTGTGTATTTTCGGGTACTTGAACCAGACTTGGATGCATAGGAGAGAAGGATGGAGATATGAGGGTTCCTCCACCATTAGAGGGGTCCAAGGAAGGTTCAAGAGATTCCACAACCTACCCCTAGTGTCCTAGACTCAAGAATAGCAAAAAACCCAATGGAAACCCAAAGTTGAAGCTCAAAGTGCAAGTGAAGACCCCAACACAACCATGGTGCAAAAGAACGACCATGTTGGTCAAGCAAGAAATCATAGGGAAGCTCAGTTCTCAAGCATTAAAGAAGAGATGTAGCAGCACGGATGTGCAAGATGCCATGGTCATGCTAAGATGGACCCAACACAACCGTGTGTCCTGCCACGATCATGGAGCCAAGTCCCAGCATAGGCATTCCCAATAGAATGCCCAATACATTTCTAGCTCATTACGATTGTGTGATCTACCATGACCATGTAGCCAGTGACCCACCATGTCTGTGATGATCACCGCGGCCGTGCCACCAACTTTCCAAACACCCAAATTTTATTAGCCTATTTTCCAACTACCACCTCACTCATTCCAATCTAATACAATTGTGGTGTACCCAGACCATGATGACCATGGTGCACATCACGATCATGATGGCTAGAAACCCTACCCAATTTTTCCATTGCTTTTCCCATTATACCCCCACTTGACCTATTTCTTTCCCAACATCTATATATACTTGGGTGGCGGCTAGATCATGAGGTTAGATACCTTCTACCCCTTCTTAGCTCCCCCATTTTTTACCTAAGCCATTCCAACATTCCCCTACCATGTTTCACCATTTCCACCACCAAAACCCAAGTTTTCTACGGTTTAGACCACTTTCCACCACCATACCATACCGTTTCAAATTAGAGGAGGTAGGATCAAGTCCCCGCGGCTACTAGAGAGGGATATTTCTTCATCTACAATGATCTCCATGGATACTTCTACCTCTTTCTTCTCCATTTTTGTATTTTCTTGTTCTATGGGTAGCTAGGCCCCTTAGGTGGGATGTTTGGGGTCAAAATGTTACTTTGATATCATATTTGGGAAATTGATAAGTAAAATTATAATTTCTTTTGTTAATTATTATTTCTACTTTTATATTTTATCAAAAAAAAGTGTTCTACTTTTATATCATTTCCCATAAAATTATATGTGGTTTGTGCTTGAAATCACCTAGGATTCTAGGAAAATTTCTTATGTGTAGCTAATTTAGGAATTGCACCTAGGTCCAGTTAGTGGATCCCTAGATAGATAGTCACCTTCCTACATTTTAATCAATTGTTCTACACATGGATGATAGATATAAGTATTTATTTTAGAAATGTTTAGTGTAATTGGCTTGGAGTTTCGTAAAGGCTTGATGGTAGGTTATTTGAGGCCTAAAACCTCATTTCCACCCTCCACTACTACCCTCAACCCCCAATTACCGTAGAATATTCTATCTTATAAACCTAGAGCTGATTATATCCTAATAGAATTCCACCTAAACCCTAATCAAATTGAGCCTCGTAACGGTGGATAGGAGGTGATAGGGACAAGTTCCCCTATACACAACATATGCCATCAATGGACAATTAGTAGTTTAGGGTAATTCATTAGCATGTATCTTGTTGTTTTGGTTGGTAATCTAAATTTAGGAGTGATGTTTGCATGTTATCACCCCCAACTCAATTGACAAGTACATTTCCCAAAACATACCACACTTCCCATAATTCCTCTAAAACCCTAATATTCCTTCGCGTTTAGTTCATACTTGCTTAGCTAGTCTATTTACAGTCCTAATTGATTGTGCTTGCTTTTTCCTTATTCTTACTGGTTTAGATATTTAATTTCTCTTGTGCTTCGTTATTAAGTCTATTTTTAGTGTTACCTCTTGCCTTTGTTTGGTAAATGTAATTTTCTTCCTTTCTTCTTAGCTTGACATTTCTTGCTCATTAGAACTAATTGTCTAGGGTTAGCTTAGATTTTGATTCATATTCTTATATAATTATTTGTTTATTCAACCTTAGTGTAATTAGAACAATCAACCTTCAAACACTTAAACCCTAGATTCTATAGTAGTAAGCTAGCAAAAACTAACTTACCTCTAGTGTCCCCTTTTCTCCCTTGGGCTCGACCCCTAACATGTCGTGTTCCTATACTATAGCACGACCATGTGCACTTGTGGGTGTTGTGTTAGTTTAGTTAATGAGCCTATTAGGGCTTTATAAATTCTAAACACCTTGTTGTGTTTGAGTTAAGGGCACAACAAATCAAAATTCAACTGGTTAGGTGCACTCCAAGTAGAAACGTGCAAAGCTTTCAAACATCATTGTAGGAGAGAAAGGTACTCGGCCTAGCTAATTAGTTTATTTTTGATCTTTTCCTATGACCCTAGTCATAGCTATTCTTTATTCTATTATTATTTTTGTATATTTATTTACTAATCTGTTCTCTTTTGTTTGGTTGTGCCTTGTGCATGTGACAAGTAACCCGTGGAAGACAAGATGGAAGGCCATAATGCAACTCACAAGACAATCCATAAATACTTCATTCCTAAAAACTAGAGATTGCCAATTACAAGGAGAGTTTATCAGATGACAGGGGAGAAATTATTCATCCCTCTCGATCTTGTTGGGCTCCCTCCCATCTTCTACGTCATGGAGAGTGAGAACCCCTACAAGGACTTGGATTCTTTTCTTGAAGTATGTTCTATCTTCAGAACGCCAAAAACCAATTATGACTTAATCAAGTTGACCTTGTTATCATTGTCCCTTAAATACAAGGCCAAATATTGGTATGACTTTAGAATAGAAATTATGAGTTGGGGGACATGAAGAATGCCTTTTCGAAGAAATTTTACTTTGTTGTAAGGTTGACACAAATGCAGTGTGCCATAGTGCATTTCAGTCAAGTGGGTAATGAGTGGTTCCATGATGCTTAGGAGAGATTCCATAAGATGTTGAGATATTTTCCACACCTAAAATCCCCTTATGACAGATTGTTCAAATTTTACTCTAGTTTATCTTTAGCGGATCAAGCTACAGTGATTCTTCTTTCTTACGAGTTTTTGTGGCTAAGCCACATGAGGAGACACGACCCTTATTTGAGTAGTTGATAGAAAATTCAAGAACCCAAGATTCTAGCATGATTAATGATGGTGACCGACCCTTTGGTATGACATCTCCAGCACCTAATGCTTCAAACCTATAATTTATGAAGATTCTTGGGGAAATGATGATCCTTATGAATACCAAGCGGGAACTGTTCCATGTCACTCAGTTAATTTAGTTGAGTCCTTTGGTAAATAAGTGAAGACACTTCATTCTTATAGATACACATATCTAAAGGATTTAGGATGAAGTTCTCTCTAGGTTGAAAATCTTTAATGATGTGAAAACGAATGTGACAAAGCTTGAGCAAATGGTATACAAGTACTCTTCAATACTTGCACTCAAGTGGAAGCAACGTTTTCCTCCCAACCCATAATGAAGTTTAATGAATCAAGTGGACCAATGGGTGACTTGAAATTTTTCTATAGACCACCTCCAATGCAAGTTCATTCCATATATAAATTTCAAGGTCATCCTAAGACTTATACGCCTCCACCACAACCATCCCACCCCTTCACTTACCAACCACAATTTTCTCCTCTCCCTCAAATCCAATACCAAGTACCACCTCCACCTCCTCCACAGTCACGACAAGCTCCCCCTCTCCACCATGAGTGAGGTAGTATTGTGACAGTTCTAAGGAGTGGAAGATCTCTTAAGAAGCCAAAGTTTCAAAGAAATGTTGATGAATAAGGCAAAGGAATCCAAGTGGTGATAATGTGATTGCCACCCGCTACACATGCTAGAATACAATGTAAGCCATGGGATTCCTTACTTACTTTTAGGATATCATGAGACCCCTTGGTTTGTTTGAGGTGTGGACCACTATCCAAGAAACATACATTAAGTAAATTCTTCAATTGTTTGCAACCTTAGAGAAAGTCTCACATGATGGGGAAGACATTCTCTATTTCAGATTAAAGAATGAAACACATATCCTTACCACCTCCATACTTAATAAGATTTCTATTACTAGCTTTGAAGTAGAAGCCCTCCTTAATCAAGGGAGTACTGACAAGTATTTAAATGTTAATTATACAGGTATGTGGAAGAAGCTTATCAGGAAAATCAACCTTTTAGTGGGGAAATTGAAGACTAGTTTGATCCATAACCCCTTCTTGCACTATGTTCATAAAGTGTTAGCAAACACTATGTTCGCCCGATATGAAAATCAAGGGAGTTGTACAATAAAGGATCATTTTGTGTTAGGTTGGATAGTGAAGGGCTGACATGTAAAACTAGGGGCATTAACTATTGATCACATGATATCTAGAGTAAGAATCCATTTATTATGGGAGGTATTGTGACTTCTGTTATTGTAGCTCTGGATAATGATGTGTCTGGATACACCAAAGTAGACAGGGGAGCTTGTAGACCTACAATACTTGATTCGCTCATCTATGATTTTAGTGGTTGATAGAAAGATCATATACCAGTTCAACCCCCGAATAATGGAGCCATACTTTAGTTGCCTTACTATATTGAACCTCTCCTAGGTGAGTATGAACCGACTCCAGATTTCTTGGATACTATGAGAATATGGGAGGAGTAGAACCCTAGTGATGCATGGAAGAAGGATCCCATAATGTTAGATGAGGGGTTCAGAGAGTCATAGGAAGCGGAGAATATGAGAATGGTTGAAGAAGGAGAAGCAAGGAGGGTCATAAGAAGAGAGAGAGGTAGAGCCATAGTAGCTCACAGTGAATGCCTATGACATGTCTACGATACAGGCACAACTGGAGGGCATCTAGAGAACTCAAGAGGGCATCCTCTGGACATAATAGGGATTTGAGAGGACACATGATGCAATGTGGTTGTATTATCAAAAGATGCATCATCAGATCAAACATGTGCATCGCTTTCAGCGTGCACAAGTGCAGAGGAACCCCCAATGGGGGCAAGATTGGTGTGGTGCATTGTATGGGTATCATGACACATACCTGCCTCCACATCTAGACTATTGAGGCAGATACTACTAGTACCCCCACCACATGGAGTAGCACCACCCAAGACACCACAACAACAGTGATCATCTATCCTATCACTCCTAAACATTATTGTCATATTGAGGACATCGTGATTCAAAAGTTTGTGGTGGTAGGGTTCTATGCCCTTCTTTCACTCATTTTGCATTTCACCATTCCATTTACTTTGGTTTTCATGCTTTTTCTATCTATTTTAGATTTATATTTGCTTTCCATACATGCATACCATGTAGTTCAGTTTTTTGCATTTTGTGTCATTTTTAAAAAAATGTTCTTTTTGCCATGCATTGCATATTATGTAGTATTTTCATGTTTGTAGCTAGGATTTGCTTGTTTCTTTATTTCTGTTTCATAATGAAGGCTAAGATATGATTGACGGAAATTTGGCACCATTTTGGCCAATTTGGCCCAAATTTAAAATTTCTTGCCTAAAAGTGTTTTTTGACCCAATCTCTACTCATTGGATTGGAATGTTGACTTTTGATAAATACATACTACATTGTCATGATCTACTTCTATGTGGGCTCAGTTATTGACTTTTTTACATGTGAATCATTGTTCCCATGCTTGTGAATCACTTGGTTGAATTGTTATTTAAGCAATCCACAAACGCTTGGGTTTTGTCGAATCTCGTGATAAAAATGTGATTTTCATATTGCTCACTCATGTTGTGTGTCATTTCTTGATGAAATTGTTAGAATAGCCTTCATGCAGGGGATGTCATGTTGAAACCCACACTAGTAAACCCTCTTTGGTTCACTTTTCTTTCATAATTTATTATCTCTCCGCCTCATGAAAAGATGCCAAAGAGCACATATTCAACATTGGATAACAACCAAAAGTTTGGGGTGGTTGTATCTATATCTCCTCACTTCACTCTAACCCGCGTTGTGTCATACCTACACCAAAGGCAAAGAATAAGAAAAAAGGAAATGTAAAAAAGAAAATATAAGATGATTCTATGTAATAGCATCTAATTGAAGAAAAGATGAGTGCTCCCATGTAATAGAACTTCAATCTTTTACTACAACCTCTTTCTTCTATTTGCATGCCCATTGAGCTAGGAAACATCAAACCTATATAATGTTTCCCTTTTCTAGAGACACATGGATGACTTAGTGTGGATTGATATATGAGATTGTATACATGAAGGTAAAATAGCAACTCGACTCATTTTTTATTGTTGACATCGTGGAA
This sequence comes from Alisma plantago-aquatica, assembly GCA_963693085.1. Taxonomy (NCBI): domain Eukaryota; kingdom Viridiplantae; phylum Streptophyta; class Magnoliopsida; order Alismatales; family Alismataceae; genus Alisma; species Alisma plantago-aquatica. The sequence continues at coordinate 656,611,254 of OY856409.1, forward strand.
AGGGTTAATTGGAGATGTATGGAAGACATACATATTGATTATGTATTATATGCTCTATATTTAAAGTTTGCATGCCCAATGATTTAATCAAAATTAATTTTTGAAGGAGGAGAGGAGAGAGGTGGAATACATGTATTGAGTCATCATTGAGCCCATTTAGTCAATAAAAACATGTTGCAATACATGTTCCATTTCTTATTTGTGGAAATATTGAGAGAGATTGAGTTGGAAAATACTTGAAGGACAAGTATTTTTCAAGTTTGGGGTGGTGATGCAACTCCATTTTAGGGCTTCATCTTGCGTCTTATTGCACTTCAATTGCCAAGTTTGGGTTGGTGATGCAACTCTATTTTAGGGCTTCATCTTGCATCTTATTGCACTTCAATCACATCTAAAGTTGTTAGATTACATGTTATTTACCTCAATATGTATATTTCTATCAAATGCATTTATCAATGTTCTTTGTGTGCTTTTTAGGTGCATGGAACTCTATTTGATGGATGAGAGAGAAGGAGGGTGATCTGAGAGTTCCTCTACCATTGGAGGGGTCCAAGAAAGGTCTAAGAGCTTCCCCAACTTACCTCTAATGTCCAAGACTCAAGTGAAGAAAAGAAGTCCATGGCAAACCAAAGTTGAAGTTCAAAGTACAAGTGAAGGCCCCAACATGTTCGTGCTACAAAAGAATAGTTGTGGTGGTCAAGCAAGCAATCACGGGGTAGCTCAGTTCTCAATCATTAAAGAGCAGACTCAGTAGCATGGTCATGTAGGGTGCCACAGTCGTGCCAAGATGGAACTAGAATGACTGTGTGGCTTGCATGATCGTGGGAGCCAAGTCCTAGCATGAGAATTCCCAACAGAATAGTTAGTAAATTTGAAGTCAGAATGGTTGTGTGATTCCCCATGATTGTGTAGACAGTGACCCACCATGGCTATGTTGATCACCACATTCATTCCTCCAACTCTCCAAACACCCAAAATTTAACTTACCTATTTTCCATTTACCACCTCACTCATTCTATACTAGAACGACGGTGTTGTAGGCCACCATGGTCGTGCTGGCTTGGAACCCTACCCAGTTTTTCAGCTACTTTTCCCATTATATTGCCACTTGACCTAGTGTTTCCCCACCCCCTATATATACTTGGGTGGAGAATGGAGCACGAGGTTAGATACCTGCTACCCCTTCTTAGCTACCCTATTTTTTTACCTTAGCCATTCCATCACTCACCTACCCCATTTGACCTCCATTTCACTATTTCCACCACCAAAACCCTAGTTTTCTAGGGTTTAGACCACTTCCCACCACCATCAAAACCATTCCACCTTGGAGGAGGGAGGAGCACATCCTTGCAGGAGGTAGAGAGGGAGATTTCTTCATCTACACCAAGATCCATGGCTATTTCTAACTCTTTCTTCTCCATTGTGGTATTTTCTTATTCTATGGGTAGCTAGGCCGCTTAGGTGGGTTGTTTGGGGTCAAACATGTTACTTTGATACCATGATGGGGAAATTGATATGTTCTACTTTTATCTCATTCCCCATGAATTTCTTTGTGGTTTTTGCTTGAAATCACCTAGGATTCTAGGAAAATTGCATAAGTGTAGCTAATTTGGGAATTACACCTAGGTCCAATTATTGGATCCCTAGATAATATTCACCTTCCTACATTTAATTAATTCTTATACACCTATGTAAGAGATCTACGTAGCTAGTTTAAAAAAATTTAGTGTAATTGGCTTGGATCTTACAAAAGGCTACATGGTATGTGATTTGAAGCCTAAAAATCTCATTTCCAACCTCCATTACTACCCTCAGCCCCCAATTTCCCTAGAAGCTTCTATCATAGGAACCTAGATTTGATTATATCCTAATATAATTCCACATAAACCCTAATCCAAGTGAGCCTCATAAGGGTGGATAGGAGGTGATTGGTACTAGTTCTCCTATACACACCCTACTCCATCAATGGCCAATTAGTAGTGTAGGGTAATTCATTAGCATCCATCTTGTTGTTTTGTCTGGTAATCTAAATGAAAGAGTAATATTTCCATGTTATCTCCCTAAAATAAATTGACAAGTACATTCCCCCAAACAACCCACACTTCGTAAATCCATTAAAACCCTAATTTGTCTTCTAGTTCAGTTCATACTTACTTAACAAGTCTCTTTGCATTCCTAGTTAACTGTGCTTGCTTTTTCCTTGTTCTTGCTAGTTTAGGTCTTAGATTGCTCTTGTGCCTAGTTTTCTAGTCTAGTTTTAGTGTTACCTATTTCCTTTGCTTGCTTAATGTAATTTGTTTCATTTATTTCTTATCTTACCATTTCTTTCTCATTAGAACTAATTATCTAGGGTTAGCTTAGATTTTGATTCTTGTTCTTCTTTAATCGTTTGCTTGTTCAACCTTAGTGTAATGAACAAAATTAACCTTCAAACCCTTAAATCCTAGACTTCACACTGGGAACCTAGCCCAAACTAACTTAGTTCTAGTGCCCCTTTTTCTCCCTTGGGTTCGACCCCTAACTTGTCTCCTTCCTATACTATAACACGGCCATGTGTGCTTGGGGGTGAAGTGTGTTAGTTTATGTCAGCGAGCCTATTAGGGCTTTATAAATTGGAAAGACCCCATGTTATGTTTGAGTTAAGGGCACATCGAACCAAAATTCAACTAGTTAGGTGCATCCCAAGTAGAATTGCACCAATGTTCAACATAGCCATACCCTCTATCAATAAAACAAAGAGATCACTTGGCACAATTAAATTTTTAATTTATACTACCAAAATCCCCCCTTGGAATAAAACAAAATCTAAGATAAATGCTCACGTTTTTAGAAATATATTTAAAGTCAATCACCTTGTACAAAATATTGTTAACTCCTCCCCACATAGCTAGAAAAATTCTATATTCTAGACAAGTCCATGGTCTACAATAGGGTGTATATCCAACCACAAACCAAATCAATTATTCAGACCAACATTTAGAACATAAAAATCAACAAGGCTTATAATATGCTATTCTCAAATAGAAGAATAGAACTTTATTGGAGATAACGAGGAAGACTCGATAAGAAGTTGCTCTAAATCCTCTTGAAAATACTCAATGTACCAAGTGCTCCAAGTATCACATAAGATATTATAGATTTAGTATAAGAGTGTGCTACCTCTTTGGCGTAAAGGGCTACATCAAGACCAATTATCGCATGCTTCTACAAAATAAAGAGATTCATTTCACCCAATCTTCCATGGAGAAACAACAATCTAGAATACTCTCCATGGTGGAGGATGAGGATAATAAGAATTAGCAATGCATGGTTGGGTTTTGAAGTCTATTTTGTACAACTACAGTTATGGTTATTATCATCATATACATATGTGTAAAACTTGAACTGCATGGAAATCTAAAGGTATAAATTTCAATGTTAGGAGTAATGAAAACCCTAAGGTGGGTAGACTAGAAGAATTTTGAGGAAAAAATTCATATATGATGGGTGGAATTCAACATTATAAAAATTAGTCTTATGAATGATCCCTAATTAGACACACTAATCTCCATTCAAAATTCCATGCATCAACCAAACCCTAATGTGACCATAGACTCACATATAATGTTAAATGAAGGTTTCACTAAATGAAGCATTGTTTGACTTGTAGATATAAATGTTGCTTATGATGTAACTATTTTTGGTGAGTCTTTATCATGTAGATATATTCACATTTATTCGACAAGCCTACAACTGTCTTATCTTTAATGACTTTCCTAAGAATCATCCATGAAAGAAACAATTATATGGAAGTTAGAGCTTTCTTAGGAATCTCATGCTTTTGCTAGGTTGACAATGATACTCGCATATTCTTCACTTCTTCAATTGCATATCCTTTCTTTTTATAGTATTTAGATGAGGTGTTGTTCTTAGTCATGGACTTAGATATATTGTATTCTTTATTCTTTCCCTCTTTTGTTTGGTACAATGGGAGTCTCTATTTGTCTCATATCAGAAGATATAATATATTTCTTGTCCATAAGAAATTTATACATGATTGAAGACATTACAACTTCTATCATGATGGATTCTTTTCTGTAGAGAATAGTCTCATGGAATTTATTGCAAGAAGGGTGAAGAGTGCATAAAAGAATCAATGATTTATGTTCATCTTCCACTTTGATGTCAATGTTTTATAAATTCATGATGGTGGAATTTAACTAATCAATATGATCAATAATAGATGTACCTTTAGCCATACACAATAGATATAAATGTAGTTTATGTTGCAAATTTTTTTTCCAGAGAGTCTTTACCATGTAGAGAGATTCAAGTTTTCATTACAATTTTGTAATGGTATTATCTTTAGGGACTTCATCAAGAACTATGCATGAAAGAGACAATTGGATGGTAGTTATGAATTTCAAATGAACAATACATGTTGACATTAATCCATAAAAAATTGGATTTCTAGAGTCTGCATAACATATTTTGTATATTACAACTCGAGTAGACTACATAGGATTAACAATTTTCTAGGTATACTCTCAACTACTGATGGAGCTTCCACTTACGTGGAATTGCGTGCACCACTAAAAATCCTAAAGATGGTAAGTCTTTAAGTTTAGCCTTGCTTATACTAGATTGAGAGCTCCACCCACATATGCTAAGATACGTGGAAGTCTTATCGTAGTATAGTTAAGGGTCGAATCCACAGGACAACGGTCGTGTTGTGAGCAACAAGATGAAAAACGTTAGAACTTCACTTAATCTCTTAATAGTAGGTACTTAGATCAAAAGGTTGGTTTGGTTGTTTTTAAACTAAGAGCAAGTAAAGTAAAGCAAGTAAATTTAAGGATGTTAAATAATGATAAGAAGTCACTAGGGTGTGATCGGTTTTCACCGCCACTACACATGGATCAAGACATGCAAAATAAAACATAACCTGCAATAAGAGTTTAGTCAGATAGTATCTTTGTAGACTTAGTTTTCTTTCAAAGAACTAACTACGAGAAGTGTGGGAATGTTGCAAATTCAGCCATCCCCGAACAAATGGTCAACTACTTTGCATCATTCCCTTCGCAAAGTGTGTTCCTCGACTCATCAAGGTTGTACTTTCATACGTCAACTGATTCCATTTCATAGTATGAAAGTACAACGATGGAAGTGAGTTTACTCCACTTCTTGAAATACACTCCTAGATACTGAAACAGATGCATGGTGGATACATGCACCAAGAACCAACATTCAAATGAGTTTCGAATCTAGTAGTACAAATGTAGACAATTCATACTAAAAGATAACACAAGTTGGTGATCAAGCAACAAGCATTCATTAAACGTTTGATGTTGAACTGAAAAGATAGTATCTCTATATTGCAAAATATGGATTACATTACATGAGATGAAAACATGGGTAGCGGGGCTACTCCCCGCACCCTAGTGAGAGAGACTACTCGCTCATAGCTAGGACAAGGAAGGAGGCAAGAAGAGAGAGAGCGTCATCCCCACAAAGGAGAGAGGAAAGTCAACCCCTTGGAGAGAGAGAGACGATCTTCTAGCTTCACAGGTTGCTTGATGACGAGGTCCCCTCTTCCCACCTTCTTTGGTGGAGAGAGAGAAAACAGCTTCAAGATGGAGTGTGGATCTCAGACCGGCAGCCCCTGGGCGGAGGATGGAAGTTGGATTTGCTCTGGAGTGATAGAGGTATCCTCTGGACGTCTGAAAACTTCCTCTCTTTTGGAGGACCCTTGGGGTCTTATTTATAGGCCTTAAGTGAAGTCCAAACGGTTTGGTCAGTTTTGGATGCAAATGGCTTTGAAGATCGTTTGGGCCCCAAGACTGTTTGGACCTCAAGACCGTTTGGACCTCAAGACCGTTTGAACCTCAAGACCATTTGGACCTCGAGACCGTTTGGCTTCATGCGGTCTTGGGACCGTGTGACTCCATGCGGTCTCAGGACCGATTGGCTTCATGCAGTCTTGAGACCGTGTGACCCCATGCGGTCTCGGAACCAATTGGCTTCATGCGGTCTTGAGACCGTGTGACTCCATGCGGTCTCAAGACCGATTGGCTTCATGCAGTCTTGAGACTGTGTGACTCCATGCAGTCTCAGGACCGATTGGCTTCATGCGGTCTTGGGATCGATTGGCTTCATGTGGTCTTAAGACCGTGTGACTCCATGCGATCTCGGGACCGATTGACTTCATGCGGTCTTGGGACCATTTGGCTTCATGCGGTCTTGGGACTGTGTGACTGCATGCGGTCTCAGAACCGATTAGCTTCATGCGGTCTTGGGACCATGTGACTCCATGCGATCTCGGGACCGATTGGCTTCATGCGGTCTTGGGACTGTGTGACTCCATGCGGTCTCGGGACCGATTGGCTTCATGCGGTCTTGGGACCGTGTGAGTCCATGCGGTCTTGGGACCGGTTAAGTCTTTTATGATTTTTTTGTGTCTTTTTCTGCAAGTAAAAAAAAGGAAAAGTTAGTCTAATAGTATATTTGCAATAAGAGGGGATATTTAGGGATTATGTATAATTTTAATTGAGAAAGAGTGTGGAAAACGGAAGAAAAGACTAAGATAACATCCCAAAATTGGAGGTTATCACCCCCCCCCCCCAACTTAGAGTCTAGCTTGTCCTCAAGTTAGATAGAGATGAGGCATGTAATGGCGAGGCAGTTTTATTTAGTTAAGAGTTCCATACTCTTGCTTCAATTCTCAACCTGAGTTCTCCTAAGGTCATATCGGGTCTTATTTCTTGCCTTGACTCTTTCAGGTTTTGAGAGTTGCTTGGGTCTCAGGTTCCTTCCGTATCTCGTAGCTTGCATCGGGACCACTTTTTATTCTGTGCATGTTGTTGACTCTAATCAGCTTTATACCTCTCTGAAGAACCTACTGGAAGCTAGAGTGGGTATGAGGGTTGGCTAAAGGCTTGAAGTGTAACTCCCCCTTCAAGTGGGGGATGGGTTGTCTATGCTTTTAGAATCTCACTACCGGGCACGACACATCTGCCTTTGTGAGGGCAGCTGAATGTACTGGCCGGGTGAATCCTTTATAAGCCTTTCATATATTTAGATACCTTAGGGTTTCACTACCGGGCACGACACATCTTCCTTCATGAGGGCAGCTGAATGTGCCACCTGGGTGAGACCTTCATCGGTTCTTTATATAGATCTTTATTTATGGCACAACTCTCGTAATTTTATTCAACTCTCTGGCTTTTATTCGTAGACTCGTAGGCTTAGGATTTGGGGTTTTTCGGGAAATTATTTTGGGCGGCCAAGCCTCTTTTATTTGAAGAGAGGAAAGTTGTTCTTAGAGTTTTTCAACATGCACTTATTTGGTTTCCTTTTTTTTGGTCCACTTGCAAGACTTCGTGATTTGGAAGTCGCCTGATGCCCCTCTCATCCTTGAGATCTTGGTTTATTTCTGCCTTGATATTGACCTATGGAGAGTCAGATGTAGAAGTGAAACAAAAGCATGAAAATCAATAGTGGAGAGACATTATTAAGTCGCCATTATATGTCTAAGTGTTATTTACTTTTGAGGACTAACATGATTCCAAAGTTAGCTGAGGGTGACTTTATTCCAAAGATTTATTGTCGGATGGAAGCTAAATGTGTAAAGGAAACTAAGAAAATTTGTACAAAAATGAAGGAGAAGATGGAAAAAGAGGTATATAGAAATGATACCTTGCCCTTTTCTAATGTACCCTCCCCAACTTATCACTCACTTTGTCCTCAGAGTGTCAAAGTGATAGGTTGAGAAGTACAAAGATAAGGGCGTCAGGTTTATGTTAATCCTGAGTTTGCCCCTGGTGTTCTGAGTAGATTAGCTGCAAACTTTCTGCGTAGGGCGTGATAATCCACGTCAGTTATATCCTCTACTGGTCTTTGAAGGACCATGATGGTGTACATCCAGTAGAGGATGTGGAAGCCGTAGTCATTTGATTCCCGAATTTGTTGGGGGCAGTTATGGTGGAAGGATGGGCGGTGAAAGTGTTCTTTGTCGTATGCCCTTGTGTGCTGACTTAGAAGATCGATTAGTCTGTCTGCACATTCCTTCTCTATTTCCTCTATGGGCTTCTTTGGTGTCACTACATATTTCTTCTGTCGTGGGTTGAACTGGCTGTCAGAACTGTTGTAGATGGTAGTTGTTCTGTCGTGTAGGTTTGTTGCCAGAAGTATCCAGTGCTCATGGTGAAGGAAGGGTAGCATGATAAACTTCGGTGTTGTATGTTGTAGGAAGGAGATTAGTGTTTCAATTGTTCCGAAGTTCTTTAGGTTTAAAAGATCATCCTTCATGTAGGGGGATGCCATATATGTTGGAGGGTGATTTTGGTCGAGGAGAAATTGATAAGCGGCCATTAAGCTTACGGAGAGAGAACCTTTGAAATGTATAGTTTCTCGAAGCGCGTGTGCCATGATTGGGATGTCACCGGACATGAAGACGAGTTCATCCTTCTCGGCGGAAAGCCTAGACATGATGAGATGAAGTTCATTTTCGGAGAGATCGTTGCTAGCACTGAGGTCGAAATCTGGGAAAGTTGGTTCTATGGCAGATAGGGGCACCATTTGTGATGCCAATCTCGTAATGGTTGTCCCTGACAAAAGATCGATGTATTATTTTCTTTGCTCGAGAACTATTACTGGCTGCTTGGTTTTCTCCAATTCTCTTAAAGTTTGTCTGAAAGGTTGCCTTTGCAAACGTTGGATTGCTGAAAAGAGGTAGCGGGGGGCGTCATCTGGTGCCATTGTCGGGTCCTTGAAGAACCTTCTATCATAAATAAGCTCCATGGTGTAACGCCCTCGTAGGGAGTGAAAATCTTCAGCGACCATCTCGGTAAAGGGGATTTCTTCGTTTAGTGCTTGAATGTGGCGGATGGTGCAAAAAGTGCAGTCCCCGGATCCCTCAGTAGCTTGGACTTGTGGGTTAATTATTTGGAACCAGGGTTGGCTCCAGTCCTGACGGAGGGATGGGCGTGCAGCCCATATTAGCTTAAGAAGCCGGAAAGGTATACATCTTGCCTCTCCTGCTGCTTCTCCAACAAAATTTATTATTCCGGCTGGTAGCTCAGTGGTGCAAAAATTATATACCTTGGCGTCCCGAGCCTCGGTGTCCACAATCATAAACAACCAATGATCGGAAACTTGAAATGGCACGGTGAGATATCGTGCCCTCTGTGCTAAACTAGCATGCTGCCGCTCTATTGACTTTGCTCGTATTTCTTTGTATAACAAGCCTATAGATAGAGAAGGTGAGGCATTAAAAATTGGCTGCTACCTCTTTGAGCTTCTGTAAACCTATATACAGTTGGCAAGTGGGACACGGAAGATTGCCATTGGCATCGTTGACCGTGGTCGCAGGATGTTGCAGAAATCTTTGCGTGTTAACTTGCGCTTGGTCTTTGTATTGTGGTAGATGATGTTTCCCCCCTCTTTGGCATCGTCGACAAATGTTGTGTTCAGGATAAAGATGTCATGAGCATCTAGCATTGATATGGCTGCCATATCTAAATTGTGCATCTTATGTGGTAGAGGTGGTGGCAGGGGAAGCTCCTGTGGAGGGGGTGAAGAAGGTTGTTCCAAATCTTCTATATAGTCATGCTGATCATTATCTGAATCGGAAGCAAAATCGAGTTCTTCATCTGTATCTAAACGTACTCGTTCTGATTCATCCTGTTCAGGGGGAAGGGCACTGAAAGGTCATGTGCGGAAAAAGGTTGAGCGGCTGTTGCTGGTAGGCTTGTGCTGGTTCCTAAAATACATTGGTGGAACTCAGCAAAAGTCACATCTTTTGCAGACTCCCCTATGGATCCCAAAGCAGAGTAATCGAGGAATTGGTCCCCATATGATATGTTTACATTTTTGTTGTGGGTGGGGGACTTGGTATGATGTCCACCTTCTTGGTGGCCTTTGTTATATCCTTTCTGAGAAGGTTATGCTTCTTGGCCTGGGCCCTCTCCATCATCAGATTTGTTATCGGAGGAGGTGGTATCGTTGTTAGAATCGGCTGAGGAGTCAGAGTCATCTTCGTCGTCATTATCGCCTTCTTTGTCAGCTTCTGCTTTGTCTGCTAGCTTCTTATGTGCAGTCTTTTTGCACTGCCGATGGATAGTTTGTAACTCGTCAAATGCCACTTGCACGTGCTCGTGTGTTTCGAGTAGTGCGTCGTGTGTTTCTTTGAGATCATTGTATTGACCCTCAGCGGAGAGGAGTCGCGCTGTGAGATATGTTACTGTAGCTCGTAAGTGTTGGATTTCATTGTTGGTCGACTCCTCTTGGAGATTGTTGAGTTGTGTGAGGGTGTTGCGGATGGTATCCAAGCACGTGATAAGATATGTTTGTTGTTTCTTGAGCTCGCGGAGGGTCTCAGGCAAAGGTTGAGTCTGTGTAGAGATCTCATCGACTTGCTTGGCCATCACTTCTTGCTGGATTTATACTCCAAGGATCAGCTCGGGCAAGTTGTTGAAGTGGCTGTCGATGTGATCAACTTGTCTGGCCACTACATCTTATCGTTGCTGAAGACCTTGGAGGATGCTTGGCAAGGCGCGGTTCTGTTCATCAATCTTGGCTACCTGTTTAGATAATCCCTACACATAAGAAAAAATAGAATGCATTATATTAGAAGGGTCGGTGAGGAGGTTTCGAATGGTGTCAAATTGACGTCCGAATTCCTCACTGACATTTGTGAAAGGGACCCCAGTTATGGAAGGGTGGGATGGTTGGGGTCTGGATGGGAAGGGTGTAGTGTCCTGCGGAAGAGACACTGATGATGGTTTCACGAACTGCGTGGTGACTATAGATGGTGTCACCAGCGGTGATGGGGTGGTGGTGGATGGGAAAGGTGGTGATGTTGGTGGTGAAAAAGGTGGGATTGATAGTGGTGGGGGAAAGACTGCGGGGTTGGAGATGAAGGTGGTGAAGTCGGGCGTAGGGGTAGAGAAGGGGATGCCCGAAGAGAAAATGGGTGAAGTGGAGGATGTAGGTGGTGGTGTAGTTGTGGGGAAAGATGGAGGAGTGGTGGATTGTGGAAAGGTGGAGGGTGGTGAGGTGGTTGCTGTAAGTTTAGCATTGAGACTCATAATGAAGGAGTCAAGAGATGAGGTGGTGATTTGATCTTCGGGGAGGGGGGTTTCTGTCTCTGGATGCAGCTTTGATGTTGGTGTCCCCGACAACTGTTGTTCCTGCAAAAGTCTTTTGGAGGGACGTTTTACTGGAATTTTTGTTATCCCAACTGTCGGGGCAGTTATGCTGAGCGTTGTCTGTCCTGTTTGGGTTGTCTTAGCATGTGCTTTGATTGGATCTAGGAGTTTGGAAATCTCTTCATCAGTAAAGAGAAATTTGTCTTTGTCGTAGTCCGCTAGCTCCGGAAGCGGTAACAAGATTCTAGAAGATCGGACTGTTGGGCAGAAGATGTAATGTAGTTTCACATCCTTCTCCTTGATAATGTAGGAGTTCTTCAAGGTTTGTTCGTTTGTTAGGATGTCGCCCTTGATCTTCATGCAGGGAGGGAGTAATTTGTCCATTTTGAGGTATTTGATAATGGAGGTTATGTGTCCACCCATGCAGATTTCTTTTCCTATGGCGTAGGTGGAGAATTTTTGTATCAAATGCCGTCCGATGTTGACCAGCTTTCCTTGCAAGATAGACCATAGGACTAAGAGGTCGACAACAATGACATTTCCTCCCTCTGATCTGGGGAACAACGCACTGGTGATGATTTTTTGAAGCGTGCGCACGAACCCTGATTGAATATTGGAGGCTTTACATGTCTTTGCCTCATAAGTGGGGATCCCTGTTAGTGTCTTCCAAAAGTTACGTTTGTTGAACGGGTAGATCTCTGTGCCTGCAGCTGCAGCTTTTTTGAGCTTCTCAGGGTTGTCGATGAAGATTTCGTTCAAAAGATTTTCTGTTATCACGATGTCATTGCCAAAAAGTTTTGTGACCAGCCGGAGGTCACCTCCATCCCTTGCTCTGTGCGCAATGTCCACGGTTTCTTTGGTGAGGTGGGTAAAGAATTCTGTGGTGGGTTTGACATATGAAAATTCAGGGACAAAACAAAGTCTGGATAAAATTGGCATTGTCTAGCATAGTGAGGATTCTGTCATAGATCCCCATCTTGAGTAGTACGCTTGAGCATACGTACTTTGTTGGTTTCAGCACTTTGTCGATGGATGGGATGGTGTGGATGTAAAGGTTTTCTAGTGGGGGCACGGTGGTGGTGAGAATTGAGAAGATGGGGGTGGTAGTAGGGGTGGTGGAGGTAGGTGTTGCAAGGGTTTGTTCCCTAGCAGAGGCAGGGTGAACTTGTTTTCTTGCCCGTTTCTTTGAGGGTTGGTTGGTCGCGGTTTCCTGGACCTTTCGTTTCCCTTTGGATTTTTCAAGTGGGGATTCATCCTCGGGGTTTGGCTCGTATTCAGAGCCTTCATCAATAGAGGAGATTTCCTCCACTTCTTCTTCAGGCTCCTCAGCTAGGCATTTGTTGAGGCGATCAATTTCACACAAGATATCTATGATTTTGACCTTTGGTGGGGCCTGTCCAGTCTTGTTGTAGTTATCTATGATCTTTTGGCCCCTGTTTGGAAACAGACTGGGATTTCGTAGTCTGGACTGGATTAGACAAGGTTAGTCTGGATTCAGTCTGATTCTATTTGGCAACCCAATCTGATTCTGTTTGGCAACCCAGTCTGATTCTGGTCAGCTGGTCTGATTTGAGTCTGATTGCAGTCTGATTCTATTTGGCTACTAGACTGGATTCAGTCTGATTTTGTTTGGCAATGTAGTCAGTATCTTCTGATTCTGTCCTGATATTGTAGAACTATTTTAACAAGAATAATGAATGTGTAGTTGTGCTGCCGCTTAAGAAGAAGTTGTCTGAAGTGTATTATATACTAAATAACAAATACATAATATCATTAATGTATTTAAATTAAATAGTAGCAAACATGCGTAGCATGTCTGTAGCAGAACGTAATACCACATAAATAAAAAGATAATATTATATTGGTTCCCAGGAAAATACATATGTAATATACAAACTGAAACGAGAGGTCTGCCCTGGACCTAGACAAAGACAAAGCTACACAATCTAATAAGTTGGTGAGCAAGCAGCCAACTTCATGCCTCGTTGGACTCGTCAGCCAACTTCATGGCCTCGTCGTACTCGTCCCATGACACAGGACAAGCTTCGTCCAACAACTGATTTGTGTCCTTTTTGCTGGCGTCTTTTGGCCACTCGAACAGTAATGGCAGATGGTGAATAGGATGAGTAACTCCCTCGGCTTGTTTGTTTCTCTCATTTGGGCCCTCATCGCGTGTAGGCTCGCAACATTTTTTCTTACAAACAAGGTTTTCTTCTACATATTTTTTAATCTTCGACAGAGACATCAATAGTTTTTCAAATTTTGTCTTTGCCTTTGCCCGTGACCGCGATGATGACATCAATAGTTAATAAATAAATATAAGTATTAGTAAATATCAATAATAGTAAGATAACTGTGACAACATTGAATACAAATAAATGCTCCAAACAAACTTAGCTACAAACAAGTAAGAACGTGATGTATGCATTTAATACATAACAATAAAGCTCCAACCAAACTTAGCTACATACAAATAAATGTTGCGAAGTAAACACAAACAACTACAACGTCGTGGAAATATATTACACGTTCATGTGTTACTCTCGCCGTCTAACATGGTTGTTTGATTCACTCATCGGTGTTAATAAGGTATTCAGCAACCCCAGGTGGTTAAATGCGACGAGTCATCATGAATTTGCGTTGCACGGCCAATGGCGGGGGAGGCAATACATCTCCCAAATTAAAAAGATTGTCTCTTATGAACTCTCTCCTTATGTGTTGCCATCTCATCTTCAACTCAGTCAAAGATATGTACGCCCCCAGTTATGTTTCGGAAGTCACGCCATGCCTCCATCCAAGCCCGTGTAGTATATACTCCATTAACACATCTCCCCAACTCATATTGGTTTCTCATAATACCTCTGAGAACCATATCAAGCTTCGTACACCACATAAAAGAAGGCGTTCTTCGAGGCCCGGTCATATTACAGATTCTGTAAGTAATATATATTATACGTAAGGTTGTATCGCACAATTAAGGGAATATAAAATGCATATTCAGTGCTAACTAACATTCAACAACATCACGATGAAAAAACATACACCCTCCATAAAACATAAACCAACATTATGATAAATAACAAAAGGTTTTTAATGTCTGATGAATTCAAAAAGATTTAATGTTAAAAACATAAATTGGTGGACAATGTAAATCAATACACCAAACTAAATGTAGGTCATTGCCATTAAACGTTATGGCGTCACCGTGGGTGAAGGAATGTCCAAAAGAAGACTACAATCTTCCTCCAGACTGGCAACGTGGCGTTCTAGAACCTCATGTTCATACTTTTTTTGGGTGTATATATCATCGTAGTTGTGATGAATTTCAACAAAGTCCTTCATGTTCATTGCCTGGCCCCACAGTGACTTGCACTTGAAAATTAGTAACATAATCTCAGCTTTCAAAGAATCAATTGTTGGGGGGGAGATCGACTGCCCAACGGAAGTATCTGCACCGATCTTTTCCCTACAATGTATTATCAAGTTTAATGAATGACAAAGAATGTGCAGCATACACAACACCAACCTATTATGTATGTATTTACTAGTGCACCTCACGAGAAGGACATATGTAATACATTTCACCCGACCTTTCACTCAGAATGCCAAAATCATACAACCCTGCATCCTCTGTGTTAAGCCGCAAGGCTGCATCTAACCCACAATCACACCTCGGAACTTCAGATGGATCCATTGACATCTAAAACATGAATGAGGATTAATAAAAATATTGTCAGATTCGAACATAGATTTCAAATACAACTTTCCGAACATAAAATAGGACTAACTGCTTGTTCTACATCTATGATGTATTGTATCCATCCTTGTTTGAAAAGTCATTACTGCTCGTGATGTAAATTCGTTGGCGAAGATATTGGCACCTCTCACGTAGAGTGGAAATATCTTGTTCGAGTCTATCGGTGTCTGCTCTTGTTGAACTGACAAAGTCACATTGTTCAGACCATAGCTTGCATTCATTGTGTGCATATGCAAGTTATGTTAGCATAGCATCCCTAACTACAGTAAGTGTGGCAACTGTGGGTGGTACACACTGCGCGGGCAATCTCATCTGACATCTGTTCGAAACAAGCCCCCTACCACATGTAAAATACGGTCTGTGGGGGTTGTTGTTTTCAAAACGTCCATTTGTCGCATCCGCGTCATCCATATACACACGTACAGTGCATTGAAGGCCGCATGTACAGCAAGACATTCCATTCTCCATTTCAAGACAACCTACCAATTCATTATGTCATGTATATTATTAGGATCCAGTAAAAAGTTTGTAAAAAAAACAACTAAAGCCTACAAAGTTATGTTGTGGACAATTTTTCAAATAATGTCGAAGACTATTATAGATACAATTGTAAGTCAACGAGCATCCCATAGCAAATTAGAAATGGATTCACGTAAACGCTCGCCCTCCCTTGAATCGGCCTGAGTTGTTTGTTGGAGGGAACTCAGATCAACCCCAGCAAAGGGAACGGCAGATGTTGAAATGTCATCTGGGAGTTCGTCCATTATACTGTCACCATCATGTTGGCAGCGTATGAAATTGTGGAGGATACAACAAGCCATTACGAGGCGACACTGCGAATGTATGGGATATGTCACCCCCTTTTTAAGGTAGGCAAACCGCCGCTTCAGCACCCCAAATGCTCTTTCTACAACATTACGTAATTGTGCGTGGCGGTGGTTGAACATCTCCTTCTTGCTGGTGTAGGCATGTCTGTTTCCTCGGTACTCAGAAAAATGGTAAGCTGTGTTACGATACGGTGCAAGGAATTGCCGAGTGTTGGCATACCCTGCATCAACTAGGTAAAACTTTTCCGACGGAACTTTAAACCCGCCCGTAGTCGTCGCTGACTATAGTACCCGTTGGTCAGCAGTCGATCCCTCCCACCCAGTTAGGACATATGTAAACTCCATGGAGAAGTCAACTATAGCCAAGACATTAAGAGAGACATTCCCTTTTCTGTCGCGGTAGCGATTTTGCTTGTCTCGTTTAACCAAGACGGGGATGTGTGTTCCGTCAATTGCCCTGATGGCATTCTATAACACCAAAATAGGTTGTAAACATACAAAATATTTCCAAATGATTAAAGATTGTAGGGGCTAACTATTACCTTGAAGTACGGGTAGAACCTTGGGGTCTCCAATATACAAGAATGTGTTGTCGTGCATGTCGCTGCAGTTTGCATGACAATGTACTCATTGGACAACGAATACACAACGTCCAACACTTCGTTGAACTTCCTACTTATGGTCTCACCAGAGTGAATGTAGTCCTCAGCCAAAGCACGATTTGTATGTCCATGGACAACCATTTGTAGGAAGTATCACACAACCTCAACCGAACTGACGCCTCTAGTGCTTCGTAACAAGGCCCGACTCTCAAGCTTTTCCACAAGGGCCAATATAGAATGTGATCTCATTTGATATAGGTCATAAGCCCTTTGTTCATGACCGTTTAAAATTTCTAAGACCTTCTGGTGGCCACTCCTAATGCTAACTGACCTAGGTATTGTAGGTGGTATGTCGGAAATGTCGTCAATGATGGAGTTTGCTATGGACTCAACTATTGTATCAGCAATGTGATTAGCTGGACCAGACAATGTATGTAGAATGTGCATGAGGAGGTCAGGTGTTTCTATTTGGTCAGTGGTTGACATTAAGCCTACAAGTGGAAGCATAGCAACGTTGTCATGGCAAAGACAAGGAAAATAACTAGTCTACAATCATATGTAACTGTGGACACATAAAATAATGTCTTCCAGGATACAAAGCGAATTAGATTGATTGCAAAATAAAACCATGACAGTGAAATAAATTATTACAACAATTAATCAATAATGTCTGGACTGGAATAAAAATATTACAACAATTCAGCAAATAAGATTATGCCCAAAGAAAATGTTTGGATGGGAAATAGATTATTACAACAACAAAAGAACTTTCTACTGATTTGATGAGTTAAATGTATGGTTGTTAATGTTTGGTGATCCGGAAGGGCCAACATCATTGGATGAAGGAAAAAATGCATGGTGAGATGGCGCAAACGACGATGGCATACTTGGTCTGTTGCTGAAGTTGGGTGTTGGGGATTGCGGGAAAAATGCATGGTGAGATGGCATAAACAAGGATGGCATTGAAGGTGTTGTTGTTGCATTGGCAGCTTGGAACGAGGATGGCATTGAAGGTGTTGTTGTTGCATTGGCAGCTTGGGACCTTTCCCAAAGGTCTTGCAACCATATGGTTATCTTTTGAGGTGTGTCTATAAGGCTGATGTAGATGGTGTGGTTTGTTGAGTCCTTGATGGCGTTCACAAGTGTTGTAAACACATGAGTGGGGGCATCTGGGTAAGTGTCCTGGAAATGTTGTAAGATGGTTGTAAACTCTTTCTTTTCAAAGGCTCTAGTTGCCACACCACTTCCTAACTCGTGAACCTTTGCATAAACCTGTGTGAATTCAGATAACACTTCATTTGAAAACCCACATCGGTCTTGAGCCATTGATGGATGCTTCTTGTGCCTAATGACAGGAGGCCTCCCGCCAACACTCGGTGTATCTGTTCCGCCTCCCCCGGTTTCTCCCTCACTTTGCATCCCATATGCGCCCATATTAGGTTCCCCAGATTGGCTTCCAGTGTTCATGGGTGTGTCTGGGCCATCTAAGTCGACAGTGACATCATCCTCAGAGGCAACGTCAGAAGGGATTTGTGTGTCCATAGAAGACATTGCATGATGTCCTCTAGCAATGTTCCTCCCCGCCATCATCTCGATGTCATAGTAGTGGGGAAACGGCTTGTTAAGCAACCTAGCAAGGTCCTTGTTTGCCTAAGTATAAAAAAATTTTGTATTAGGAAATTAAAGTGTAAATATATGACATTATTTTTTTAATTAAGGGACTGGTTATTGGATATACCGCAAGGCTCTCCCTCCATTCAGGGTTGTCGGGCAGCGTGGGCTTATGCCTAGTGTCATCCCATCCAACGCCGCTCTTATTCGTCACAAGCTTCAAAGCGGCATAGTCCCTCCTCAAGTTCTTCCATCGAGTTTTCAGCTGGTCTATATTGCAGGCCGTCTTCCCCATCCTATTTTGCATTTCCACAGTTGCCTCCCTCCAAGCCTCCCTAGTGAAATGACCATCGACACACCTGCCTAGGTCATATTGTCTGCGCAATGCAGATACTAGAGCGGCATCAGAATCTCTTGCCCAAACTATACGAAACTTGGGGTCAGCGGAACACATACCCCCGTAGGTGCTGCAATATATTATGATACACAAATTGTTATATCGTTTATCTTTTCAGATAAAATATTTACTTAGATAGTGGCGTCTAAGCTGTAATGACACTATGAAATTACCTTGTTCATAAGTTGCATATATTTTCTGTATATTAGTTCCAATAAAATAAAAAAGGATCTCAAGCCGTGTTATATAAATTTGAGGTGAAACATCCATAAAAAATAATTCAAAAAATTTCAGTAACAAATGAAGAACCCGCCTCTTCTTTTATAAGGTCTTCAGATCTAATATTGGCACTCCAGCATCCATAAAAAATAATTCAGAAAAAAGCAAGCTGGAACAGTGTACTAACACTTTAATGAGAGCATTATATGAATTGCCATCTTATTCAATAATCCCATGAGCTCAGAAGAGGTATAAGAGAAGTGGATTAGGATAGAAGAAAATCAAGTAGAATAGCACACAAGAAGGCCATCATGATAAAATAGACATTTACAGTCTCAGTGAATATTGATTAACAAATTTCAACAAACCAATGTTCTGTTTCATGCCCCTATGCAGCAATACAGAGAAACCAAAACATAGTTTCAAGTTGGATTTCTAGCAAGGATGTATGACATATATTGTAACATATGGGTAAAATGGTGATATATTGTAGTATATTTTTTCTAGGATGGGGGAATTTTTATGAATACCACATACGGGAAACCAAAAATTTAGACTCTAAAATGGGTGTTGTGAGATACACTCTATAATGCATTCAGTAGGTTTGATTACCCTAATTAGACAACAACTATATTTATGTAACACTTATTTGAGGAATTTACCCAAAATAATACCAAATTCATTTATTATTAGTTTTGGTCATTTAAGGTCCATATGTAGGTCTATCGTTTTAAGGTTGACTTAACCATTTAACACTATGGTTTATGAAGTCAACTATAAAATCTGTAAACCTTTTTTACCTATAGTATAATTATACAATAAGTATGATGAAGAAAAATGTTTGATGTAAATCTAAAAATTCCACAAAAATCAATGTGTAATGAAGTCACCAATCATAGCATTCAAAGTAAAAAAATTGAAATTTTTTTCTTATCATACAACAGGTTGTTTGCTTATCATAATGCAAAACCATAATGTGGATCGTATGTTTCCTGTCCAATCACCATCCGCATGTCTAGAAACTGATATGTCCTCTTTTGAGCTAAAAAAAGGGGCTATGATTTAGCGAGAACATGACAGAGTCACTTTTTTATTTCATTCATTCAAATGCACTAGGTCCAAGTTTTGTACATCCATAATTGGTTAAAAAAACTGTTGACTTTAATGATCATTCTCTTTTTCCTATTAATTAAAAACTGAGCAACAGAATGAATATCTTATACTAAAAAAGTATTACATAAATCATTGTAGTCTGTTGAACCACTATCACATTTAGTGTGTAATATTGCTTTTTGAGTTTCCAACATACAAGAATTTTAAAATTCATGGTATAGGAGTGCAGTGATAACTACACTGCCAAAACATCCATAGGCACACAAGTGCAGAGCATTGGTAAATATAAAATATCTGCAAAAGAGGCAATTTAGAAGACAGAGAAGAGAACCAACTATAATATCTAGCAAGAGTGGTGACAAGTAAGATGATCATATATGCATGAAATGGGAAAAGTGGGGGAATATAAAAAGAGTCCAAAGAGATGAGGCATAGAAAGCCAGAGGAGTATAGTCCTATAGGTTTTTATAACATGTGAAAAGTAGCACTAGTAACTCCTATCCAATCAATTATTTATTTCAGAGAAAAAAAATTGCATCAGTGAATTGAAGAATATAAGTAGAAAAATTTACTAACAAGCCTCAACAAACCTGAATGTATATATCAAAGGTTCTTCCAACAGTCAATCGATCAGGTGCATTTGGAAAAGCAGTTTCTGCAAACTGAAGCCTCACAGTGTAATTCCTAGCAAAAATTTCCCCCAACCACAGGTTGAGATCACATGCCCGTCTCATTTGAAAACTCATATAAAGTTCTCATTGAGGGTTTGACAAGAAACAATTGATATCCTAGATCCTAGGTTCAAAGATCTCTACATCCAAGATCTGACAGAGATGCAAACCTACTGATCAGACTACAGTGGTAGCATAAACTAATTGGATTAAAATATATCACAGTTGATAGAAGCACATATGTAGTAGAATGGGCAAAAAGAGGTATCATGGATAATCCCCATGCACTAATGTAAGAAAATATTCGCTAATTATAGAAAGACCAGGAAGAACAAAGGAAAAGAAGAAGATAGATATTGTCTATATGAGTAGAAGAGATGTAGGCATGTGTGTGAGGTAACAACCTTCATGACCAGAGATGGGGCTAATCTAATGCAGTAGTAGAATACACTAAGACTAGTATCCAACGATTCTTCTTATTCATTATCTTTCTTGATCTAATCTAAAATCCACGACAAAGGAATCAATAGGTCAAGGATAGTGGCGTCAGCCCATGGAAATGAATGATGCAATTGACCGATAAAGATCATCTTCTTGCTTAAGCATAGAGCACAACATCCTAGTGTCTCAAGAAGAGATGCCTTGTAAGGGAGGCTGGATCATTCAATTTATTGGACAAAACTAGACAATATCTTTGCAAACAGATTCCAAACGGCTTAGCCTTCACATTTCATACAGAAAAGGAAGGATCCACAGATGAAAAATAGTATGGAGCCTTCAGATAAACATCATTTTATCAATGTAAAACACACACAGGGGATCCAACACACACCATGGAACACGGGGAACCCCTTTGCATAATGATTTAGTACAAAAAATAGGCCTAACCCCTTTGCATAATGATTCAGTACAAAAAATAGGCCTAACTATTCATCATCACGAACCTATTCAGAAGTGGTCGACAACCAGCAGCAACTGCGGAATTGTCGGGATGAGCAGCACCACCGGAGAACCAGGGACGAAGAAGTGGTCGACGACGAGAAGCAACTCTAGAATCGACGGGATGAGCAACACCGCAGGAGAACCAGGGACGAACACCAGCTTCCTCCAAGATGCGTAGGTGGATGTGAAGAACCTCGATGCACAAGATGATCAATATGAAGGAACACAGACACTGCTTGCTCTTGCTAGGGTTTGTCCTGTGCGTCGACAAGATGGGACGATGACTACTCAACCTGAGTCAGGTGGACAGTGCAGATAATGGATGGTCAGAAGGACAGGACAGGGCACTGGTACCTTGCCTTTGCAGGATGTAGCCGCCCTAGTAGCCCGGCGGTCACAGATGGCTGCATTAAATCCTCACCAGGCGGCGGACGCTCCGCCCGACGACTGCTGCCCTCCATCCGCGAGCTGCTCAAGGTAGCAGACCTCGCTTTAACTCACAGACCAATAGTGAGCCGGCACAGGGAGAGGGGAAACCAACCGGACCGAAGCAGAGGGGCAAGAGGGAGAGGGTTGAGAGGAAGAGGGAGGCGCACGAGTGAGAGGGAGCGAGGGAGTCGGGGTCGAAGGGGGTGTCGGGGGGGGGGGGGGGCGCTAAACCGGACTGGGATTTGCAATCCCACCTATACTGGGACTGGGTTAGTCTAGATTATGGGATTCTGTTATCTTAAAATGGTGGTCGAATGGGGTTGCGAACCAAACAACATTTTGGCCCAAACCGGACCGGGTTACGCCGACCTGGCGCTAGATGACAGCTCCTAATCCGGATCCAGTCCGTTCCCAAACAACAGATTGGAGCTTGTCTCGGTTTTCCAGTAATTGTTCCTTTGTCCAAAATGGAGCGTCGGTAGTTCATGTGGCTTCCTGAGCTGGTGATGCCATTTCTGAAAAATGGAAACAACATGCTTAGAGAAAAAAATTGGATTTTATTTGTGTTTATGTGGTTTTATATTTTAATGAAACTTAAGCGATTGTGGAAGGCCAAACGGTTTGAAGACCGTTTGGTCCCAAACGGTTTGAAGAAACCGTTTGGTTCCAAATGGTTTGAAGATCGTTTGGTCCCAAACTGTTTGAAGACTGTTTGGTTCCAAACGATTTTAGGACTGTTTGGTTCCAAACGGTTTGAAGACCGTTTTGGTTCCAAACGGTTTGAAGACCGTTTTGGTTCCAAACGGTTTGAAGATTGTTTGGAAGGCGAAACGTCGGGGAGCTGTCGGCGAAAGAGAGGCGAAATTGGCGGCAAAAATAAGGACGATGACGATAGAGACGATGGCGGCGATAGAAAAGGGGATCGCGGCGGTGTCGTAGACGGCAGAAAAGGTAAAGATGATTGATGATAGTTTGATGGAACAGGTATTCGCGACAGCGCAGTCGGCGTCAGTGATGGTGGCTGGACTACCTTGTTGTTGCTGGTGGAGATGACGACAGTGAAGTGGAAGTGCCTGTGATGAGAAACGAGAATCGGTGATAGTGGAGAGAAAAGATGGAGAAGGATGGTCGGCGAAGAGAACCAGCACTGCAAGGTGCGTGGAAACGAGAGCTGAAAAGGAACAGGAAAAGCCATTCATACGAGGGTTTAAGGAAGGCTTGAGTGTTGAAAGAAAGAAGGAGGGGGGCTATATTTATAGGAAATGGGGGTTGACTTTACAAAAACCCTAGGTCAAACGGTTTAGTGACCGTTTGGACTCCAAACAGTTTCAGGACCGTTTTGCTCCAAACGGTTTCAAGACCGTTTGGCTCCAAACGCTTTCAGGACCATTTGGCAGGGTTAAGGTCGAACAGATTTTTATATTTTTATGTTTGTTTTGGTTATATGAATATTTATATATTTTCAGAAGATAAAACTCAGGTAAAATAAAAGAACGGAAGATAAAAGAAGAAGTTCAGATCTTGGGTGGCCTCCCAAGTAGAGCCTGGGTTTTACGTCGCTGGCTCGATGAAGCTTTGGAGTCCTTCTCTGTAGTAGTGTCGTTCTTCTGTGCTTCAACGAGCATTTTAGATGCGTAATAAATTACATAAGGTTTCTTGTCGATCCACTGTCCTAATACGGCCCCTACGGCGTAATCGCTGGCGTCGCACATGATTTGAAATGGTTGCAACCAATTTGGGGCTCTCAGTATAGGTGCAGAAATTAAAGCATTTTTGAGAGTTGAGAAACTTTGCAAGCATTCTTGGTTAAAAATGAACTCAGTGTCTTTGGTCAGGAGTTGGGTCATGGGTTTTGCTATTTTTGAAAAATCTTTGATAAATCTTCTGTAAAACCCAGCATGACCCAAGAAAGCCCATACTCCTTTTATATCTTTCGGTGGTGACAACTTCAAGATAACATCAATTTTTGCCTTATCAACCTCAATCCCTCTGTCACTCACTCTATGCCCGAGGACGACACCTTTAGTTACCATGAAATGGCATTTTTCCCAATTCAGTATGAGGTTTGTTTCCTCGCATCGTTGTAAAACTTGTCCAAGGTTGATTAGACAGTTATCGAAAGAATCTCTGTAAACTAAAAAATCATCCATGAACACCTCCATTATGGATTCTGTTAATCCTGAGAAAATGATGGGCATACACCTTTGGAATGTAGCGGGTGTGTTACACAACCCGAATGGCATCATTCTAAAAGCATAGGTTCCAAAGGGGCAGGTGAAGGTAGTTTTCTCTTGGTCTTCTGGGTGTATGGGGATTTGGTAGAACCTAGAATAACCATCTAGATAGAAGAAGTATTTCTGATGGGCTAAGCGTTCTAGGACTTCATCGAGAAAGGGCAGAGGGTAGTGATCTTTCCATGTGGATTTGTTTAATTTCCTATAGTCGATGCACATCCTCCACCCCGTCACCATCCTAGTGGGTACTAACTCATTTTTGTCATTAAGCACGACAGTGGTGTCTCCCTTTTTAGGAACTACTTGGACGGGGCTGACCCATCGGGAGTCTGAAATCGGGTAGATTATGCCTGCTTTCAGTAATTTGAGGACTTCAAGGCGAACCACTTCTTTGAGATTAGGGTTCAGCTTCCTCTGATGTTCGTGTGATAGCTTAAATTCTTCGACCATGGGCAGTCTATGCATGCATAAGGCTAGATTTATGCCTGTCAGGTCAGTTATCTTATACCCTATGGCCTTCTTGTGTTTCTTTAGCTCATCAAGAAGTCTTTCTTCCTAGTTTTCTATTAGGGTGGAACTGATGATAACCGGACATAATTTTTCCTCATCCAAGAAGACATGTTTAAGTCCCATAGATAGATTCTTCATCTCAGGAGCCTTAGGTGGCTCTGTTGCTTCTAAAATGGTGACTGATTTGAGATCCTCAAAGGTGGCCGTCGGTGCTTCTTCGGCCTTCTCTAAGTGTTGCAAACACTGTTGAACCAATTCATTTGCAGAGAATTTGACTTTTGGGTTGGTTAGAACATTCTCTAACTCGTCTGATGGATCAGATATTTCTAATTGAGACATTTGATGTATTGCGTCTAGGAGAAAGACCTCCTCTTGAATGTTGGGGCCTTTCATGCTGTTTAGAACTCGGAATTGAATTGCTTCTGTTTTGAGTCTTAGAATGATCGTGCCAGCTTCAACATCGATAAGCGCCCTGGCCGTGGCGAGGAAAGGTCTGCCAAAAATTATCGGGTATCTCATATCTTTCTTGATATCCATGATGACAAACTCGCACGGGACATAGGCATCTTTGCCTATCCTAACTGGAATATCCGATAATTCCCAGAGGTGCGGTGATGGTAGAGTCCGCTAACTGAATTGTCATTGTTGTGGGCAGCAAGTCAGTAAAACCTAATCGTTTGCACATGGAATATGACATAATGGATATGCTGGCCCCTAGGTCAACTAATCCCTTTTTGTTTGATGCATTTCCAATACAGCATTGAATGCCGAAGGAACCTGGGTCCTTCTTTTTCTTTGGCATTTTATTGAGGATGATATCAGAGGCGGTTTGGGAAATTTTGACTGTTTCTTGTTCCTCAGTGGTGTACTTCCTTCATAACAGAGTTTTTAGGATTTATCCCAAGCTAGTACCTCAGAGATAGCATCAAGGAGTGGGATTTCGATGTAAAGTTTCTTCATCGCCTCCTTGAATTTTTGGAACCTAGTATCCATTTTCTTTTCTCGTAATCTTCCCGGATATGGGATCCTTGGTTTATACTGCAAGATTTCTGGCTCTGTGGACACTTGTTCTTTTTCTTTGCCCTTTACGTTCTCTGTGGACTTCTCCGATCCTGGCTTCGGGCTCTCATTTGGCATAAAGGCAGGTGTATCGTCATCATCAAGAGTGATCCTTGTAGTTTCATGAAGGGTGTGTCCAGATCTCGTAGTAACAACATTCAACTGTTCATGCCTATTCTGGCTATGTCTAGGGTTCGACTCAGGCTGCCCTACAAATGTGCCTGCTGGAGGCTTCAGTTGCGCATCAATTTGGGCTAGTTGAGCTTCTACTGCCTTTTGTTGAGCTTGTTGATTAGCGAGCATGGTTTTTTGGGATTGCAGCATCTTCCTTATCAAGGTCATCTAGTCTTCTGGCTGAGAAGGGGTACTTTACTGAGGAAGTTGTTGTTGTCCTTGTTGTGGTTGTTGCGAAGGCAGCGCTAACTGAGGTTGCTGCAGCTGAGGGTGCAGCTGTGGGTGTAGAGGAGGATGAGTATACTGATAGTAGGCGGACGGATTCCTAGGGTAGTTGGATCTTGGGAAGTTATTTCTGGGGTTCCCTTGATTTTGATTGAAATTGCTTGGGAATCCAGGTGGCAACCTACTGAAGGATCCGCCCTGCGTCTGGTGTTACAAATTTGCAGTCCCAGCAGGGTTCCCGTATTGAAATCCTGGGTAGTTTCTTGGTTGATTAGGATTATAATAAACTTGTCCAGGAATGGAATGAATAGAATTGACTTGTTCTGGCAATTGCTCTTCATGTTGTTCAATGATAGGTTCGTACTGTTGTGGTGGTGGATGTATATCCATCATCACATTGTAAAGAAAACAGCATGAAAGAGTTGGATGATCATATGCATGACAGGCTTCACAGGTTCCTGTAGCAGCTTTGACTTGTTGGACCTGAGGGTTTTTCTTCTTGTCAAATTCTCCAAGAGAAGTTTCAAGAGCTTGTTGCTTATGAGCTATGGTCTTTAAGGCTTCAGCAATAGCCTTCATCTCCATTGATTCCTCGGCTTTATAAACCTTGAGGACTCCTTTGCCAGTTGATTGTCCCCAGTTGGACTGATTCTCAACTCCAAGTGTGACTATTTTCTAGGCATCCTCATAGTTTTTTCTCATAAAATTTCCTCCAGATGAGGAATCTAGAAATTTCTTGATGTCATCACTCACTCCCCTATAGAATGTTTCTATTAATTGGTTTTGGGAGATGCCGTGATGAGGACACTTTCACTAAAGCTCTTTGAACCTTTACCATGCTTTCGCAAGTGATTCTCCAGGAAGTTGGGCGAAGTGATTAATCTGCCCCCTAATTTTGTAAGTTAGTGAAGGGGGAAAGAACTTCTCCAGGAACTTTTCTTCCAGGGGAGCCCATGTGGTGATTATTGGCTCCCTGTCAAGCGAGTTATACCAGCTCAGAGCTCTCCCAGATAGTGTGAAGTGAAACATATGTAGCATTATTGTGTCGAAGGCAACTCCGGCCTGTGGGACCAGTCGACATAGTGCCTTGAACCTCTTCAGATGATCCATACAGTCATCTCTAGAACCTTCAGAGAATGAGATGCCCTGCATGATCTGAATCCATTGGGTCTGGATCTCAAAGTTGGGTATGTTGATGATCGGAGGTCGAACTGGATGATTGTCTTCATAGTTCTTAGGGACAACATAATCCCTCAACTACTTGTTCCTTAGTTCTAACTGGGCAGCTTGGTTTGCTGCCTCATTTTCGGCTCAGATGCGGGCTTGTTCTTCCACCCGGATCTCCGCTTGAATCTGAGCATGAGTATCAACGATGAGTTGTGCTCTTTGAGCGGCGATGGCGGCGTTGACCCTCTCCATTACTAGTGCAGCCTGGCGTTGATCTTCAGCCATTTGCCTGGCTCTTTGGCGATTGAGTCTGATGCGGCGATGGAAGCTTCTCTCTACCTCAGAGTCGTACTCTGGATCAGGGGAGAATCCACGGTTATGCGATGATTGCATACACATCTTATACCTGAGTAGAGAAAAGAATACACCTTTTAGATGATGAAAGAGATATAATGAATTCAAAAGGATATGGGTTATTGATTAAAAGAAAGTGTAAAACCCTAACCAACTAGCAAGATCCTAAATGAAGTTAAAACGTTCCGTTGTCCCCAGCAATGGCACCAATTTTTGATGGAGCTTCCACTTATGTGGAATTGCGTGCACCACTAAATTGAGAGCTCCACCCACGTATGCTAAGATACGTGGAAGTCTTATCGTAGTATAGTTAAGGGTCGAATCCACGGGACAACGGTCTTGTTGTGAGAAACAAGATGAAAAACGTTAGAACTTCACTTAATCTCTTAATAGTAGGTACTTAGATCAAAAGGTTGGTTTGGTTGTTTTTAAACTAAGAGAAAGTAAAGTAAAGCAAGTAAATTTAAGGATGTTAAGAAATGATAAGAAGTCACTAGGGTGTGATCGGTTTTCACCGCCACTACACATGAATCAAGACATGCAAAATAAAACATAACCTGCAACAAGAGTTTAGTCAGTTAGTATCTTTGTAGACTTAGTTTTCTTTTGAAGAACTAACTATGAGAAGTGCAGGAATGTTGCAATGTCAGCCATCCCCGAACGAATGGTCAACTACTTTGCATCATTCCCTTCTCAAAGTGTGTTCCTCGACTCATCAAGGTTGTACTTTCATACGTCAACTGATTCCATTTCATAGTATGAAAGTACAACGATGGAAGTGAGTTTACTCCACTTCTTGAAATACACTCCTAGATATCAAAATAGATGCATGTGGATACATGCACCAAGAACCAACATTCAAATGAGTTTCGAATCTAGTAATATAAATGTAGACAATTCATACTAAAAGATAAAAGATAACACAAGTTGGTGATCAAGCAACAAGCATTCATTAAACATTTGATGCTGAACTGAAAAGATAGTATCTCTATATTGAAAACTATGGATTACATTACATGAGATGAAAACATGGGCATCGGGGCTACTCCCCGCACCCTAGTGAGAGAGACTACTCGCTCATAGCTAGGACAAGGAAGGAGGCAAGAAGAGAGAGAGAGCGTCATCCCCACAAAGGAGATAGGAAAGTCAACCCCTTGGAGAGAGAGAGAGACGATCTTCTAGCTTCACAGGTTGCTTGATGATGAGGTCCCCTCTTCCCACCTTCTTTGGCAGAGAGAGAAAGAATCTTCAAGATGGAGTGTGGATCTCAGATCGGCATCCCCTGGGCAGAGGATGGAAGTTGGATTTGCTCTGGAGTGATAGAGGCAGCCTCTGGACGTCTGAAAACTTCCTCTCTTTTGGAGGACCCTTGGGGTCTTATTTATAGGCCTTAAGTGAAGTCCAAACGGTTTGGTTAGTTTTGGATCCAAACGGTTTTGAATACTGTTTGGACCCCAAGACCGTTTGGACCTCAAGACCATTTGGACCTCAAGACCGTTTGGACCTCAAGACCATTTGGACCTCGAGACTGTTTGGCTTCATGCGGTCTTGGGACCATGTGACTCCATGCGGTCTCGGGACCGATTGGCATCATGCGGTCTTGAGACCGTGTGACCCAATGCGGTCTCGGGACCGATTGGCTTCATGCGGTCTTGAGACCGTGTGACTCCATGCGGTCTTAAGACCAATTGGCTTCATGCAGTCTTGAGACCGTATGACTCCATGCGGTCTCAGGATTGATTGGCTTCATGCGGTCTTGGGACCGATTGGCTTCATGCGGTCTTGAGACTGTGTGACTCCATGCGGTCTCGGGACCGATTGACTTCATGTGGTCTTGGGACCATTTGGCTTCATGCGGTCTTGGGACCGTGTGACTCCATGCGGTCTCAGGACCAATTGGCTTCATGCGGTCTTGGGACCGTGTGACTCCATGCGGTCTCGGGACCGATTGGCTTCATGCGATCTTAGGACCGTGTGAATCCATGCGGTCTCAGGACCGATTGGCTTCAAGCGGTCTTGGGACCGTGTGAGTCCATGCAGTCTTGGGACCGATTGGCTTCATGCGGTCTTGGGACCGTGTGAGTCCATGCGGTCTTGGGACCAGTTAAGTCTTTTATGATTTTTTTGTGTCTTTTTCTGCAAGTAAAAAAAAGGAAAAGTTAGTCTAATAGTATATTTGCAATAAGATGGGATATTTAGGGATTATGTCTAATTTTAATTGAGAAAGAGTGTAGAAAACTGAAGAAAAGACTAAGATAACATCCCAAAATTGGAGGTTATCAACTACGTAGATAAAACTGAATGAATTATGCAAACTGTTTGAGTACCAAATACACTCAACCTTATGATAAACATGTCCAACAATGTAATTCTAAGACATTCTTTGTATAGATCCCTTCCAGGGAAAAAATGTTTTACTAGAGGAAATTCTCAATATCTAATGTGGGGTCCAAGATAGAGCGCACATATGTGTGGTATTAGGGATGACACAAATTCAAAAGTGTGAATGTAGGACTAACAACCCCCTTTCTTCACACTAACCTTTGTATTATTTCTACTTTTAGATTTATAAGCCAGGGCAAGGCTTTATCTTCATCTTCCACTTTGAGGTTAATGTTTTCTAAATCCATGATGATGGAATTTAACTCATCAATATGCTCATGAATAGATGTACCTTCAGCCATGCACACTAGATATATATTGAGCTTACAATGTATTATTTTTTGGAGAGTTTATCATGGAAAGATATTCAAGTTTTTATCACAAGTCTACAATGGTATTCTCTCTAGAGACTTCACCAAGAACCATGCATGAAAGTGAAAACTAGATGGTGGTTAGGAATTTCAAATGAACTAGACATGTTGGCATTAATCCATGAAATTAGGATTCGTAAAGTATGTATAGCATATTTCAATATATTATAATTCTATTAGATCATATAGGAGTAATATTTTTCTAGATATACTCTAAATTGCGTATATTCATCTAATTGAGTCATGCAAATCATATGAGAACTAAATACACTCGGCCTTATGACAAACATATCCGACCATGTATGTCTAAGTCATATTCTTCGATCATATCCCTTCTAGAGCAAAGTTGTCTGGCTAGAGTAAATTCTCAAGATCCAAGGTGGGGTCCAAGACAGAGCCCACATATGTGTGGTATTAGGGATGAAAAAAATTTAAAAGTGGGAATGTAGGACTACCAATCCCCTTTCTTCACACCAACCTTTGTATTGTTGTTACGTTTAGACTTATAAGCTAGGGTACATCTCTTCAAAGGTATATTGTCGACTTAGAGTGTTGATAAATAATTGAAAATGTTTGTACCACTCCTTTTGTTTGATTTTTTGATATTTGGTTACACTTAAAAATTGTTATAATGCAGGATACAATATGTATGTTATGTTAGCTCAGTGGAAAGAACAATGAGAAACACATACACATGTAGAAGAATAACAATAATCCACACAAACAATGAGCTCAGGATTTACGATGTTTAGTGTAGATGGCCTACTCCATGAAATGAGAAGATAATTTCACTATTTGCAAGAACGGTAGAAAAGATATATACTCTCAAAGAGAGAACTTAAAAGCATTGAGAAGGCCCAAAGAAGAGAAAGAACTTTTTGTTGTAATTTAGTACAAGAAAACTCAATGCCCAAGGGCCCTATTTATAAGCTCCATTCCATAAAACTTACAATAGGAATAGACAATCTTGACAGGAGTCTAAAAAAGTAGTAACCCAAGTTGCATTTAATGAGAGCCATCTCCAACTACAAATAGGAGTACTGATCCAATCTATCTCGGAACACAAGCTGGACTCAAACAAAGGCAAGACACAAACTAGAGGTTGCCACACCATATAGAACTAGGATTAGGACTAAGAGTATTTGAGGAATAATAGATCTCCACCGAGACTCGAGTTAGAATCTTACTGGAAAAAATAGAAAACTTCTTCTCGCCCAGCCCCTAAGTGCATCAACGTCAGTTGTGACGGCTAACCAACTCTGGATAGATCCTAAACTTGGAAACTGGTAATGACATTGTCATCATATCATCATGATTATCTATGTTGGTGGTCTTTTACACAATAATGTTCTCATGTCCAATCACTTTGATGATGAAGTGATATTTGCCATCAATGTGCTTGGTTCTTTCATGGAACATTTGACATTTTGTAAGATTGATAACATTTTGACTGTCACTGTAAGGACCCTGAACTCTGTTTAGGGTTTACCCTATTTGCTCTGCTTAACCTTGGTGCTTTGTTGCTTTCTAATCACCTTTGGTGGTGATTGGGGTTTGGTTGTTCTTTGTGGAGAGTTGGAGGTGCTACTTGCATTTAACCCAAGTCTAGGGTTTGTGGGCAAGTTTTTCACCTTGTGAGGTGTTCCTCCCTCTCCTTGCTTCCTCTAGTGTTGAGAGGAAGGTTTGGGCCGGTTGCTTGAGTCTTTTTGGGCTTGGTTGAGCTTGTTGGGCTTTGTTGAGTGTTTCCTTTGCTTCTTTGTGCCCTGTGTAGGGCAAGGGCATGGGTGTGTCGCCCAAGGCTGTGTCGCCCATGGTGAGGGTGTGTCGCCCAGTTGTGTCGCCCTTGGACCTTTGACCATCTTTGACCTCGTTTGTGTCACCACTAGTGGACACTTGGTGCTTGGTGCTTGCATGTGGTAATGGCTTTGGACATGTGGTTTGGGCATGCTAGAGTGGTGTCTTTTACACATGGACAAGTGTCCCTAGGTGGGCAACACCTTGCCTTACTCTACCTTGTTTTCTCCTCCATCCCCTTCTATATATGCGTTTCCCTTTCTTTTCTAAGGATCCTTTAGTCTCCCTCTCCTTGTTGCACGACACCCTTCCTCCTTTCTAGCTTGGTGGCCAATACCCTTGGTGGAGTTAACTTGGTGGCCGATCCTTCCTTGGAGTCTTCTTCTTCCTTGGTGGTGCGTGGAGTTTGGAGCTTGCTTAAGGCGGGTTACATAACTCCTAACCCTAACTACATCACCATCTTCTATGTTCTTGTTGCTTAAGATCGGTTGTGCATGGTAGTAGTTTAGTTTCTTGTTTAGTATCTTCTTGTTGGCCGAACCATGTGACCTAGGGTTCCTTGGTGAGAAACACTCCTTTCTCTCCTTGGTCTAGAGGAGTGAGCTTGAGTTCTAGTAGCTTGAACAACACCCTCCTCTCACCATGGACTTGAAGGGTGAGATTGGTGGTAGTTGTAGACCTTTTTAGGGTTTGGTACCCTTGTGCTTGAGTTTGGTGACGACCCTTTGGAGTTGCATCTTGACCTTGAGGTCTGTGTTACCCGACATCCCTCTTGTTCTTGAGGCTTGGATGACACTTGATGAGGATGTGACGGGCGTTACCCATGGTCCCTGCTTTGTGTGTTTCGGGCGTCACCTTGATAAGTAACCTGCCTGATACATATGTGATGGTTGTAGTCGTTGTGCGTTGTAGTAGGGAGCTCGTTAGTTAGTAGTGGTGTTGTGTCGCGCGTCATGCTCTTGGTGGCTACCCCTTTGTGTGTCGGGCGTCACGACATGCCCTAGCTGCCCGATACACCTGGGTTGGGGTGATAGCCAGGTGGTCGTTATGTACTGGACGATATGGAGAGGTGGATAGCTTGGTGCTGGGCGTCATGGTATAGTGATGATGTCCGAGATAGTAAGCCGTAGTAACCCTAACCGTTGCTTGAGGCAAGTGTGCACAACACACCGTTGCACGATGCATCATTGCATGCTATGCCTGGGCTGCGCACCTGGATCAGATGGAAGCATAACGATCGTTACACCTTAGATGGCCGACGGGGTGTCGCGCGACAGGTGCTGGTTTGCTTGGATGGCGAGAGTAGAGTATCAGGCGATAGGGGTAGTACCCTGCCCGATACCACCTTTGGTAAGGGTGGTGAGTGCTTTTAGTGAGGGTTCCGTCCCTCATAGAAACCGATATGGTGGATAACGTTCTTGTTAACGCGTTGGTGACCCTTGATATGCTTAATAATAATCGTTATGGAAAAGCTTGTCTATGTAACTTATCATGACTTTACATCTGCTCATAATCACCTTGAATCCCCTATATGATGCTAAGAGAAATAATAAGCATGTAATATGGTTTGCTTAATAATGTGCCTTGTAATCATGATGATAAGTTGAAGTATGATGGATAAAGTATATAATCATTAATGTCACTCTATATTGATAGCATTGTCATTCTGTTAAACCTATGATTATTGTGTACACTAACCTTGCAGGTATTGCATAGCCAAGAAAAAGGGCTATGAGAGATATATGATGAGTAACATTGCTTTGATAGTTACTCTTGATGGTGAGATAACATGTATGACGTGTTTGGCTAAAAACTTGGGATTGTTATTCAATGATGACGATGTAAGCCTTGAGAGGCAGTGACACTATGTGATGAAGGATTTATATCCCATGGCAATGTGATGATCCTTGAGATGGATCTGGATGATTGGTAAGAGGCCAAGTGATAACATGTGATGTTGGATCCTTGTGATAGATCAGGATGATGTTGATTACAATAAAAGCATAATAATGATTTTCATGTTGTTTATTCTTGTTATAGTTTGCATGCTATTACAACTTGGTTGAATCTTGCAATCCACATAAAATACAATAATTAATTACAGTGGAATATATCATGTAGTTTGCCCTGGACATAGATCCATCATCGTCAGGAATTGGTGATGGTGAAATGGGTTCTCCTGCGGGTTAACCCAGAGCGCATATTGTTGAATATGTGAGGTTTCTCCTAGCCTAAAGTGAGGAGGTAAGAGTGCAACTTCGGTTGTAGACTCTAGGGTGCGGATTCAGGCCCGTAGCCCAAATGTGATACGAGAATGGTGAACAGGCCCATGGCTCAGGATATGTGATATGGGAGCATGAATGTGTTCATGGCTCAGAGCACGGTGAACAGGCTCGTGGCTCAGTTTCACTAGCGTCGTGACCTGTACCAAGGCGGGCTAGGCAGAGGGTAGCCTACGGGAGCTGACCCTGTGGCTGAGGCCACTTAAGCAAGAGACTGTTGTGGCGACCGTCTCACGAAAACATGATTAACTAATGTGGAAGCGAATTATTTGCAGCGGATTACTGAAAATCACTGAAAAATTAAAACTTTTTTTCAAGAGATCCAATTACAGGAAACTCTTTAACCAAGGACCAAAGTAATTAAAATTCATCCTGGTTCACAAGTACACAACCTGTACCATTCATTCTCAAAGATTACAACATAAACGGTCTTATAAACATTATATACAGACAGTATACGAATCTTGAGGCATCATGCCAAAACTTCAAATTGATTCATAAGACACTGACTAAAAACTCCGAGGACCTGAGAGTACAAAGATGACACATAGGACTACTATCTGTATGACTAGACAGACAATATCTCCACATGAGATCTTATTGATGTCCCTACTGTTGATGTTTCTCTTTCCTTATTCTAGGATTTCTGCCTTGCCTCCCATGCATACCTAAAAATGTTTCCCACGGGGGTGAGACAATTGAAAATTTCCCCAGCGAGAGATATAACTCTCTGCCAAAAACATTGTTATTGCAGTTTATTAAATTAAAACTGAGCAAGGGTTACTTTTACATTATCAGGAATAATTATTCATCATAGAATAGAATAAGATAATCTCCATTCTCAAGGAGGTCATTTCATCTACCCATGGTAGATAAGTAATTCATCTGTCTACCTTGCAGAGAATATAAAGAAACATAATTAACATTTATCCATTAAGGAATGCACAAAGAAAATGCAACATCAGCCAATGAATCTCTGTATTCAATTCTTAAGCAAACATGTTATACGGCTGATTACATTTTACAATCACACTTATGCCCTGAGGAGGTGAGCCGTACCGCTCAAATCCAACCTTCGGTTGCAAAACCCAAAGCCGGTGCCATACAAGGTCCATGGAAGAGCCGGACTCCATGACCTCCCACGTCTCGGTCAGTATGAGACCAGAAGAAGGACCGTAGTCTCTTGCTTAAGTGACCTCAGTCACAGGGTTAGCTCCCGTAGGCTACCCTTTCTCTAGCCCGCCTTGGTACAGGTCTCGGCGCTAGTATATCTGAGCCACAGGCCAGTTCACCGTGATCCCTGAGCCATGAACGCATTCATGCTCTTTCACACTGAGCCATGGGCCTGTTCACCATGCTCTTATACACATCTTGAGTCTACAACTGAAGTTGCACTCTAATCCTCCTATTTTCAGCTAGGAGAAACCCCACATATTCAACAATATACACTCTGGATTAACCCACAGGAAAACCCATTTCACCATCACCATCTACTGACGATGATGGATCTATGGCCAGGGCACTACATGATGAAATTTCACTTGATTAATTAAGTGCATTACCATATCTTTTATCATCATCCATGTTTCAAACAAGAATTATTATAACAGATGCTACAAAGAAAGATACAATACATCTATCACATACTTTTCAAATCTTTAAAACACATGATACTTGGGATCTCAATCCTTTATCACATTACTGGGAATTCTCATCCCTTCACATTATCATCATCATGATTACTGGATCTGGGTAGTTAAACCCTTAGATCATAATATTGTTATCTCTGTAATAGATAACCATTACCTCTAGGTCCTCAGACCAAGGTATTCATTTTACTTGTGTGCAAGTATTCACATGGCTCACCAGGCCATTACACATCTTGTCACCTCTCACTAGGCAACAACTTATTCACATGGCTTACAAGGCCATTGATCATTATACTTGTTATAAAAGTATTTAACATTCCTTACAAGGCTTATGCAATAAAAGAAATACAACCTTCCCATCATTAGGGTTAAGGTTTTTCATTATTAACCATTTAGGTTTTCAAGGTCATATTATCAATGATCAAACCCTAATTCATTACTCCACACATCCAGGAGAAAAGATTGATATCATAAGAATTCAATCATACTTATTTATTCTCATCATTTTTCATTAAATGAATCACCAATTCAAGGTATGAGTTCATTTCTCATCCTCATCATGGTATGATTACATCATACACATCATTTGGGATTAACCCCATTCTCAAGGTACATTAATTAACACTCATCAAGGTGCAACAACTCATTACATTTCATTGTAATAGTTGCATAACACACTTCATATGTTTCTTACCCAATTATATTGGACTTGGAGTACATCAAGGCATATAAACCCTGAAGTGTTGAATGTGATAACTATCATATTTTTATGTATCACTTTCTCATCACTTCAGAATCTCCTAAATTAGTCATCTTATCTTGTATTAAGGTATTTCCCTTCTTAATACATTCCATCACTAATCACTTACCTATAGCATATAATGCATAGGCCACACATTAGAGTTGTCCAACTATCTTTAATGATATGGACTTGTCTAATGGTAAATACATTGCTTACAATTAGGTTGCATATATTCAACCACATGAAATGTTTCACCTTTATAAGGACATTCCTTCTATCTCATCATTAGGGTTTCTTTATACCCTTACTTAAGATTAGAATTATGATTTATTGTCATATTATCCAAGATTAGGGCTTTATGTATTATGACTCCTCATTAGAGTCTCACATGCCTTCACCCTTCTTAGGGCCTCTTATCACAACATAACATTAGTACGTCATGTGGTGTTAATACTTAGTTAAGGTTTCTCATGGAATTACCCTCAACTAGGGTTTCCACCATAGTTTCCCTTCTTTTTGGGTCTACTATTCATCTCTATTAGGATTTCACTCAATTATCCATAATTGGAGATTCACTAATCATCCCAATTAGGGATATACATCTCTTTTCCCTAAATTAGAGTTTCACTTATGATTACCCTAGATTAGGGCTACATCCTTACCCTGGATTAGGGTTTCATTTAGAATTGCCCTCAATTAGGGTTAGAATTCAATAACCCTGTCAATTTAGGGTTTATGTTCATGATTAGGGTTTCATGATCTCTTTACTTAAGGATCATACCCTTAATCACCACATGAATCATATTCATGTTATGAATTCATGCTAACATCATCTCAACTTAATAAGGTCATATCATCCCTTCAATCAAGTACATACAACTATGAATGACACAGTGTACCAAGTCATTGATCCTATAAGCAATTAGGGTTCATCCCTTAATTGGCACTAATCACTTAGGTACTAATAGGGTTTCAATCTTTGTACCTTCATTGATTATCATTACTAATCATCATTGGATCAATGAGTCATTCATCATCTCTATTCTCGAGAGATTCAATCACCTTGAACCTCCATTACATAAGGTATCCAATTGAATTGATCAATTGAATCTACAATCAACTTTGACTACTTGACCCCCAAACGGTTTGAAACCGTTTGGTAAAGGTGGTGCTTGAGACCGTTTGTCCAAGTAGGTGAAGATCGTTTGCCCAAGTAGGTGAAGACCGTTTGGCCAAGTAGGTGAAGACCATTTGGCCAAGTAGGTGAAGACCATTTGGCCAAGTAGGTGAAGACCGTTTGCCCATCACATCATCAAAATCCAAGTCAACCAATTAGGGTTTGGATCATTGGATTGATCACCAAATCAGCAATTGATTACACTTTAACTTAGTATCATTGGATCATCAATTGCTTAACCATACTCACCCCTAGACTTCCAAACGGTCTTGGGTGACCTCCAAACGGTCTTGATACCGTTTGGATGAGCTCCAAATGGTCTTGAGACCGTTTGGCTCATCCAACCCTTGGACTCTAGTGAAAAATCATTAGGATTTGAGCTATTGAGTTGATCATCAAATCAGCACTTAATTGCAAAGTGATTTGGTACCTTTAGACCTTCAATTGGTCAACCATGCTTAACCCTAGACCTCCAAACGGTCTTGGGTGATCCCTAAACGGTCTTGAGACCGTTTGGGTGATTCCCAAACGGTTTTGAAACCGTTTGGGTCAATCAACCCAAAACATCAACTCATTCCAATGCAAAATCAGCACTTAGCCGATTAGGGTTAACATCATATATTTTGTCCTTCAATCACTTAACCATATCCAACCCTAGACCTCCAAACGGTCTTGGGTGACCCCCAAACGGTCTTGAGACCGTTTGGGTAATCCCCAAATGGTTGGAAACCGTTTAGGCTAATTAACCCAAAAAGTTAAATCAGCCAAGTTGAAAATCAGCACTTAATCCAATTAGGGTTTACCTAATTGATTAGCCTTCAACTCATTATTACTTTGGAATTAATCCATAAAATTTTGTGGGTCATCAACCAACATAATTAGGAACAGTATTATAAAACGGTCAACCCTTGGTCAACTCTTTCAAACGGTTTTGAAACCGTTTTCCCAAAAAGTCAAACAAATCAAGTTGAAAATCAGCACTTAATCCAATTAGGCTTTGCCTAATTGATTGGCCTTCAACTCATGATTTCTTTGGAACTAATCCATAAATTTTGGTGAGTTATTAACAAACATCATTAGGAACAGGAATATCAAACGGTCAACCCTTGGTCAACCCTCTCAAATGGTTTTGAAACCATTTTCCCAAAAAGTAAAATTAATCAAGCTGAAAAATCAGCACTTAATCCAATTAGGTTTGCCTAATTGATTGGCCTTCAACTCACGATTCCTTGGGAGTTAACCCATAAAATTTGGTTAGTAATTAACCAAAATAATTAGGAACATGATTATTAAACGGTCAACCCTTAGTCAACTCACTCAAACGGTTTTGAAACCGTTTTCTTCCAAACAGTTTCAAACTGTTTGCTCTTAAACGGTTTGGTGAAACCGCATGAGCAATTAACTCAAAACCATATGAACTATGATTTCCTTGGAAAAAGTATCCCAGATGATGTCATCATCATCTAAATTTGTCCCTGAAGTTCTAACAACTTCTTATTTCATGAAATAACCATTTTCAACCAGCAATTAAACAAGATAATAAAGGAATTATTGAAATTGCAAGATTAATGGTTGAATAACAATGAAAAAGGGATCAAGTTATAAAATCCACCTCCAATTGAGCTCCAAAGCTCCATGACCATGGCAACAATGGTGGATGCAACTCCTTGCTCCATTCCAAGGCTTGTCCTCAAGGTTTGAGTGAAAAGGAATGGTTAGAATTGAAGAGGAGATCAAATTAGGAAGAAATCCATAATTTATTTTTGATTTCCACCATGGAATCAAGGTGAAATGGATCAAGAACCTTACCAACAGGTTGGGGGTCGTCCTCCTGATCCTCCCAAGCTCCCTTGGTCGTTTCCCAAGCAAGGAGAAGAAGTGGGGTCGAAAAAGCCTTCCATTTGGCTTGTAAAGGGTCTTTTTATAAGAAATTCAAGGAGAGAGAAAGTGCCTTATTAAAAAATCATTTAATCCCAAAAATGTAGCCGCCTCTTCCCCCTTATCTTCCTTAGGGACGAGGCTATCTTGTTTGCCTCTTATTCCTCTCAATTATACATGATTTAAAGAAAAGAAAATTAAGTACCTCAATTCATATTATATTAATATCCATATGTGAGTGGATATTTCTTTTTCTTATAAAATTGTGTGTGATTTATCCACTCCATTGGATATCTTCGTGGTCCTTGCAAGGATCAAGGACGTCACATACACATATGAATCCAACCATTTTAATTTTGTTTGAAGGCCCTTTAATTAATACATTCATTTTTGCCCTAAATCGAATTAGGGTTTCAATTAGGATTAAATATTGATTATTTTAATATCAAGATTCTCTCTCCTCCAACTTAATTCAAATGAGGCACCCCTCTCATTTTCTTTTCTCTACATGATGCCAAGAAGCATTAAGGACCTTATTGAAGTGGTAATTTGCATATTGAACCCTAGGTTTTGGGTAAATTGCACTTTACACCAAAACTAGGTTTTAATGCACAAACATTGCTCTATCAGCTCTTTCTTGGTATT